>CM035419.1:63572058-64127058 GCA_020310875.1 Ceratopteris richardii
AATTAATTAGGAACCTACAAGATATGATCACTTTGAGGTGGTAGATTCCAAATTCAAATTTGAATTTATCTATAAAAACTCATGACTTTTAGTCACGGGATAGAGAGCAGAAGAAGGACACATTGAGCTTCAAGATTATGGGCACACTTACTCCACACATGTGTGAGTAAGCCTACAACATCTCCTTTGTATCATACATTCAATACATAATACATTTGTTTCAGATTATGCAACTATCTCATGTTCATTACTACCTCCTGCTATACTCTCATTTTCAGTGAATTTGTCTTGAGGATTTCTCTGTGTATACTTAATCTTTTGCAGTGATTCAACTTGGTACATGTAGCTTAGAGCTTCTAGTTCTATGCTATAAAATTTCATGTCATTTGTTTCAGAGATCAGCGAGATATGTTCATTACTATCTACCTATGTTTGTAGTCTGTCATCCTCCTAAAATTTCACATCATTTGTTTCAGAGATCAGCGAGATATGTTCATTACCATCTGCCTATGTTTGTAGTCTATCATTACCATCTACCTATGTCTATCAGAGATCAGCGAGATATGTTCATTACCATCTACCTATGTTTGTAGTCTATCATTCAGAGATCAACGAGATATGTTCATTACCATCTGCCTATGTCTGTAGTCTGTCATCTACCTATGTCTGTAGTCTATCATTTGTTTCAGAGATCAGCGAGATATGTTCATTACCATCTGCCTATGTCTATAGTCTGTCGCTAAGAGATCAGTGAGATATGTTCATTACCATTTGCCTATGTGTGTAGTCTATAGTATGTCGGGATTACACCCCTAACTTCTTAAGATTATTTCTCAGCCTATACTCATCCTAAATTAGTGAAATAACTTCATATAGCAAGATTAGGGGTCCAATTAGATATGGCTAAAAGCTCTTGATCAATTGTAATCATTGAGTGAGCACTGAATGAAACACTGAGCAGGTTACAACCCATAAATAGCAAGTTTTTTGCAACTCTTCAACAATGGAAGTAGTCTGTTTTGATGCAACTATTTGAAGGTGATGCTCCAAAGCACATTATGGGTCCAAATGCATATTTGGGAAGCTAAAGGTGGCTAGTAAGGTAATCTGAAGTAGCATTGGTAGACGTAGAGCAGGATTTTGTGCAGCACCAACTCATTTCTGGAGTGTATCCAACCATCTCCTCACAGTGGTATCAGAGCTATCATCAACTCAACATGGGAGATGGATTCCCATCATCAATTGACAAATTGGATCAAGGTAATTACTCTACTTGGTCTATTAGAATGGAAGAATATCTACAAGGTAGAAATCTTTATGGTTACATATCTAAAGATGAGTTAATGCCAATACTTAGAAGCAAAGGGAAACCCACTCAAGAAGAACAAGAAAGGTTATCAACATGGTGCTCAAAGGATGCATTGGCAAGGTCATACCTTCTCAACTCAGTTTCTGATTTCTTACTCCCACATATTAGAAATTGTAACACATCACAAGAAACCTGGAATGCACTTGAAGCATTCTTTTCTTCAAGCACTAGAGCAAGGAAGAATCAACTATGGATGGAGTTCACAAAACTCAGGAAGATGCCCAAACAGAATGTGACTGATTATGTCACTAAAATGAAGGACCTAGTTGATCAACTTGGAAGCATTGGAGAAGTCATTGATGAGGAGCAAATTGTGAGGCAAGTGATCAATGGAATCAAAGCAGATGACAAGTGGGAAGCATTCACTATTGCAATGGATCTATACATGGACATGTAGGTACCTGACTTCAATACTCTAATGCGACAACTATTTACTCATGAAGCCAAGCTTGTGAAGAACAATGAAAACTCAAAAGGTAATCAATCCTCTGCCCCATACACTGATAAGAACAAGAGTAAGGATGGTAAAGGTAAAGGCAAGAAATCTGATGATAAAGCTAGTACCTCCCAAGCTAACTTTGCAGGAAGAGGTAGAGGTACAAGAGGAAGAGGCAGAGGAGGAAGACAAGGCAGGGGGAGATTCCAAAGCACCTCTCCATTTGCCATATGTGGATTAACTAACCACACAACTGAGAATTGTTTCAGGAACCCAAGAAATCAAAGAGGAAGAGGCTTCAATAGAGGAAGCTATGGAAGAGGAAGATCAAACAACTTCAACAATTATAACAACAATTACAACAACTACAATAACCAAGGAGGCTATAGAGGAAGAAGAGACTACAACAATTATACTGAAGAGCATGGACAAGAAGACTCACTTTTGTTAATGAACATGACCAGGAGGCAAGGTAAAGCAGATGAAATGTGTTTTACTCAGATTCTGGTCGTTCAAACCATGTAGCCAGAAATGTGGCATTACTATCTGACTTGGAGGATCCAAGGAACAAGCATGAGGTTCAGACAGGAGATGATACAAAGCACTCAGTTGAAAAGATTGGGAATGTGAAGACCTTAGATGGAAACATGAATCTACTCAGTAAGGTATTGTATGTACCCACCATAACCAAGAACTTGATAAGTGTTGGAAAAATTGTAGAAAAAGGCTTGCAAGTAAGGTTTACAAGAAATGGAGCATTTGTTGAAGATCCTCAACAAGGATTCAAGAAGATAGCTAAAGGAGAAAAGACAGGTAGAATCTTTACATTTGAAGTGTAGGATACTAGAAATATAGCACTTTTCAATTATGGAGGACAAACCCTATCAGAATTAGAAATTTGGCACAAAAGATTAGCTCACATAAGAGAAAGAAGTTTAAAACAAATATGCAGGGACCAGAGTGTGCTTGGACTGCCAAATATATCCAAGCAACATATGATATACAAATGCAGCTCATGTCAATTTGGGTAGTCTCATAGACAACCATTTATGAAGAAAGGTTACATTCATGGTGACCTTTTAGAGCTAGTCCACACATATGTTTGGGGACCTAGCAAAGACCCTTCAATTTCAGGATCCAGGTACTATGTATCATTCATTGATTATTGTAGCAGATGGATCATACTTTATTTTATGAAACACAAAGATGAAGTATTCAATTGTTTCAAAAAATATCTTGCTCTTGCTGAAAATCAGACAGGGAAAGCATTAAAGAGGCTAAGGTCAAATGGAGGGGGAGAATACTTCTCCCATGAGTTTGATGCATATCTCCAAGATAGAGGCATGCAAAGAGAAATCACCATCAGAGATACTCGAGAGAAAAATGGATGCGGAGTAGCAAAAAGGAGGAATAGGACCATTGTGGAGGCAGCAAGGTCCATGATCAATGAGAAGAAATTGCTCAACTATCTATGGGCAGAGGCTGTATCCACAACCACCTACCTTATCAATAGACTCCCATCTAAAGCATTGGATGGGATGACACCATATGAAGCATGGAATGGAAGAAGGCCTAGCCTAGATCATTGCAAAATTTTTGGGTGCATAGCATATGCACATGTTCCATCAAAGATCAGAGGTAAAATGGATCCCAAGGCAGAGAAATGTGTGTTCATAGGTTATGATCTTAATAAAAAAGGGTACATGTTGTATAATCCAAGTACCAAAGGTTTTATTGTTAGCATAGATGTTGTTTTTGATTAAAACAACTCGTGGTTTGAAGATGATTGCAGAAAAGTCAAGCTACCCTATGATCTAGAAGAAGACGTTCCTACAATTCAGAAGGCAACTAATCAACAATGTGAATACTCAAGTGATTCTGATGATGATCAGAGATTACCAAGGAAGAACTTCAAGGTGGAGCAACAAAGGTAAAGAGAAGATGCAAGACTTGAGGGATATTGCAGAATCCTCTCAACAAACAATAAGGAGATCAACTAGAGAAAAGAAGAAGCCAGAAAGGTATGGATATGACACCTCTGTAGTCACTAAACACTCAATCTATATTGCTTAGGATATCAATTCAAAAGAACCATCAACCTTTGAAGAAGCAAACAAGAAGTCTAAATGGAAGGAAGCAATGGAGGAAGAGATACAAGTCTCAATCAGACTTGGGACCTAGTCCCCAAGAACCAATCCATGAAGATTATTGGATCTAGATGGATCTATAAGGTAAAAAAGAACTCTGATGGATCAATAAACAGGTACAAAGCAAGACTTGTTGCTAAAGGGTTTGCTCAAACTCAAGCAATTGATTATGAGGAGACCTTCTCTCCTGTGGCAAAGATGCCAACAATCAGAGTCCTCTTAAGTATAAGTGCTTCAAGGAATTGGAACATCTATCAATTAGATGTAAAAAATGATTTTTTGAATGGTTGGATTTCAGAGGAGGTATACATGGCACAACCTCATGGATTTGTTGATGATGTACATCCTGAGTATGTGTGCAAACTCAGGAAAGCTCTATATGGTCTCAAACAAGCTCCTAGAGCTTGGAATCATATTCAAGATGAGCAAAGCTGATTCTTCACTCTTCACTAAGAAGAGTAACTCTGAAGTTATACATCTTTGTGTGTATGTAGATGATATTATTCTTACAGGAAATGATGCAGATGGAATCAAGAAGATTAAGGACCAAATGAAGGAAGAATTCAAGATAAGTGACCTAGCATTGCTCACTTATTTTCTTGGATTAGAAGTTGTCTATACAGAAAAAGGGATCTTTCTTACTCAACGGAAGTATGTTAAAGATGTAATTGCAAAGTTCAAGATGCACGATGCTAAGGCTACAGGTACTCCCATGGAGGTCAATCACAAGTTAAGTGCTCATGAAGGAGAACCTATTGAATACATTACAAGCTATGCTTAGTTGGAAGCTTGAATTATGCAACCCTAACTAGGGTAGATATCTGCTATCGTGTAAGTGTGCTTAGCCAATTTATGCACACTCCTAGGAAACCTCACATGGATGCAACAAAGAGGATATTGAAATATCTGAAGGGAACTATGAATGAAGGATTGTATTATCCTTATACATATGATTTGAGTGTAAAGCTATTCACTGATGCAGATTGGGCACGATCAAAAGATGATAGAAGAAGAACATCTGGATATTTATCCTTTATAGGTACAAAGCTCATTTCTTGGTCTTCCAAGAAACAACCCATAGTAGCACTCTCTTCAATTGAAGTTCAATACAAAGGATTGTCAAATGCAACTTAGGAAGCAATGTTGATCAAGACCCTATATACATATTTAGGGTTAGATTTTGGCACTCCATACATATTTGGAGACAACATGAGTCTTTGCATTTAGCTGCTAATCCTATCTTTCATGCCAAGACTAAGCATATAGAAGTCCATTATCACTTTGTCAGAGAGAAAATAGCAAACAAGGAAATACAATTGTCTTATGTGACTACTTAGATGCAATGTGCAGATATGATGACCAAAGGTCTTGATGGAAGCAAACTCAATAGATTCAAATCAATGATTGGAATGCAAGAGATACCTATGGATTGAAGACTCAAGCATCTTAGGCTTGAGGGGGAGCTGTTGGTACATTTGGAAAGCCTTGGTGCTTGACCAAAAGTCCAAAGGTTTACTTCATATCTTTAGCTTGAAGGTTCATTAGTCACATGTAAACACCTCTTGTAAACATCTTGAGTTTAACTCAAGATAAATGTAAAAGGTAAAGGTTGAGAGAATCTCGTAGCTTTACGAGTTGTAATTCACAACAACCAAGTGATTGGAATCAAATTAATTAGGAACCTAAAAGACAGGATCACTTTTAGGTGGTAGATTCCAAATTCAAATTTGATTTTATCTATAAAAACTCATGACTTTTAGTCGCGGGATAGAAAGCAGGACACATTGAGCTTCAAGACTGTGGGCACACTTAGTCCACACATGTATGAGTAAGCCTACAACATCTCCTTTGTATCATACATTCAATACATTATACATTTGTTTCAAATTATGCAACTATCTCATGTTCATTACTACTTGCTGCTATACTCTCATTTTCAGTGAATTTGTCTTGAGGAGTTCCTTGCGTATACTTAATCTTTTGGTGTGATTCAATTTGGCAAATGTATCTTAGACCTTCTAGTTCTATACTATAAAATTTCACGTCATTTGGTTTAGAGATCAGCGAGATATGTTCATTACATTCTGCGTATGTCTGTAGTCTGTCATCCTCCTAAAATGTCAGGATTACACCCCTAACTTCTTAAGATTATTTCTCAGCCTATACTCATCCTAAATTAGTGAAATAACTTCCTATAGCAAGCTTAGGGCTCAAACTAGATTTGGCTAAAAGCTCTCAGGTCAATTGTAATCACTGAGTGAGCACTGAATGAAACACTGAGCAGAAGGGTAAAGGAAAGTGGAGCTCTTCAACTAGTAAGTAGAAATCTGCTAATTCTGCACATTCGAGGAAGGAAGATAAAGATGAGAAGAAATTAGAAAAGAAGAATTTTGCAAGTACTATAAAGGGAATGATCATATCATAAAGAACTGTCCAAAATTGGCCGAGGCAAAGAAGAAAGAGGCTGGAATGGTTGTTGTAGAGGCCTCTACACCAAAAACAGAGTCTGCTAATCTTGTGCAAGAAGAAGAATGGGCATTTACTATTGTCTGCAATTTTGACCCATCTTCTCATGAGCAGTGCATGTCTACGGTAGACTCAGATGTTTGGTATTTTGATAGTGGGGCGACCAAACATATTACCCTCTAGTGCAATTTCTTCTCTTCACTCGAGCCTGCTCCTACAAGCAATACTGTTACATGCGCCAACAACTCCTCCTATCCTGTTATGGGAGTTGGTAAGATCATTTTGACTACTACTGATGGTAGTTCTTTCACTTTGTCAGATGCTTTATTTGTGCTAGGGATCAAGAAGATCCTGTCATCAGTTTTTGCATTAGCCAAGATTGGCTTGTTTGTGGAATTTATAGATGACAGGTGTACAATTCCTGATCTGTCAAATGACGATGTGATTATTGCTTCTAGCATTTTATGTCATGGGCTATATAAGCTCATAGACTATGAAAGATCTGTAAATGATTTGGCATGTGCAGTACATGATTCTCATGCTATGTCAGATGCAAAGCTTTGTCATGCACACTTTGATCATCTGAATTTTGCTAGTTTGCTACGCATATAGAAATCTGAAATGATGTCTCTTTGCCCAAACTTGACGCACCTGGAAAACATGTTTGTGAAGGTTGTATTTTGGGCAAAATGCAGCATTCGTCCTTTCCAAAAGATGGTTCAGTTTGGGCTATTAAGAAATTCTAGCTTGTACATAGTGATGTCTGTGGTCCTATGCAGACACCTTCTTTTGGGAATGATCTTTACTTCATGACTTTCATTGATGATTTTTCCGGGCATGCATGTGTATATCCATTGAAGGCAAAGTCCGAAGTGTTCATGTGCTTCAAACAATTTTTGGTTTTGTCTAAAAATCTGTCAGCATGTAAAATGGGCACCCTCTATTTTGATCAAGGGGGGGAATATATGTCTTCTGATTTTAATGCATTTCTGGTTGAACATGGGATAAAAAACTAGTGTATAGTGCCATATACATCTCAACAGAATGGAGTTGTTGAACGAAAGAATAGATCACTCATGGAGATGGCGAGGTGTATGGTCAAGAGTCAGGCTTTACCACATAGTTTCTGGCTTGAGGCTGTCATGTGTGCAGCATATGTACTTAACAGGTGTCCCACTAAAGCACTATAGTCTATCACTCCATATGAGGCTTGGCATGACCGCAAGCCATCTGTTGCTCATCTACATGTTTTTGGTTGTTTGGCATATGCATTAGTGTCCGAACAACATTGCAGAGAATTGGATGATAAAGCTGTAAAATGTATTTTTGTTGGGTACAATTCTGAAAGTAAAGGCTATTGTCTTTATCATCCACAGACTAAATGCATTCTAGTTAGCTGTGATGTTGTTTTTGTGGAAGATGCTATTCAACCATTGCTTTCATGTACTAAGGAGACATATGTTAGCTCCAAAGACATGTATGATACTTTGCTGCCTCTTTTTACAGGTGGACAGTCTAGTGCTGGTCCTAATGAGGCAACTTCTGAGCCTTTGCAAGTTTCATGTGATGATGCAGATCATTCCATTTCCGATGCAGATTTACATGATGCACTTACTAATGAGAGAGCTGATATTGAGCAGGCAAGAACTATGCCAAAATGGATGGTGCAGACCTTGCGTGACAACAAATTAGATGCACCTCTATCATATCATACTTGATCAGGCTCTCATAGTGCCTCTTTTGCATCAGATTGCTATGCTACAACTGCATCTAGTCTTTGTGATGAGACTGAGCCTATTTCGTTTGATGAAGCACAAAATTCAGAAAATTGGATGGCTCCTATGCAATCTGAATATGATGCAATAATGAAGAATGGTACTTGTTCTTTATGACATGCCTCCTCGCAAGAAGGCCATTGCCACTAAGTGGGTATACAAGCTGAAGCGTAAACCTGATGGTACAGTTGACAGGTATAATGCTAGGCTTGTTGGAAAGGGTTATGCGTAGGAAAGAGGCATTGATTTTGATGAAACCTTTGCTCCTACTTGCCGAATGACTATTGTTTGTAGCACCTGTGCACTTGCAACCCATCATGGTTGGAATGTACATCAGTTGGACATTAAAACAGCATTTTTGGATGGTGACTTGCATGAAGAAGTGTATGTTTTTTAGCCCCGTGGCTTTGTGCAAAAAGGGCATGAAAACCAGGTGTGCAGGTTAAAGAAGGCATTATATCGTTTAAAGCAAGCACCACGTGCTTGGTATGAGAAGATACATGCCTATCTGATTGCACATGGTTTTGAGAACAGTCCAACTGAAAGCACCTTATATATTAAGCGTGCTAATGATGTGCTTCTTATCATTGTTGTCTATGTTTATGACATGCTGCTCACTGGTCCTATTGAGAAGCATATTGCTGATTTTAAGGATGATTTGCATGCCTCATTTGAGATGTCTGATTTGGGGCATTTGCATCACTATTTGGGCATTTAGTTTATGCAAGTTGATGGTGGAATGGCTTTGTGTCAAACAAAATATATTGACACATTATTGCAGTGTTTTTTCCTTGAAGATTGTAAGCCTATTGCCACTCCTATGGAGACAGGTTTACGATTGAGTCTTCATGGTGCTGGAGATGCATTTGATGCTGTTCTCTATCAGTAGGCTGTTGGATGCTTAATTTACTTATGCATTACTCGGCCAGATATTCAGTTTGCTGTCTCACTGATGAACAGGCTTATGCATTGCCCAAAAGTCAAGCATTGGCAGGCGGTTAAGCACATCTTTCACTACTTGAGTGGTACTCGACTACTTGGGTTGTTTTATCCCAAGGGGGGATCACTACTGCCAAATTTGCATGCTTTTTTTGACTCTGATTGTGTTGGTTGCTATGACACTCATGTGTCCACTAGTGGCTTTTGCTTCATGCTTGGTAGCTCAGGTATATCTAGGTTGAGCAAGAAGCAGCCTACTATGGCCACTTCCAGTTGTGAGGCTGAGTATAGGACAACTTTCACAACAACCATTGAGTGTGTGTGGCTCAGATGCCTTATGGCTGATTTGGGTGTTGGTGAGTCTTCTGCCACCACCATCTTCACTAATAGTCAGAGCGCATTGGCAGTTGCGAGGAACCCTGTGTTCCATGCTCGCACTAAGCACATTGAGGTGCATTATCATTATGTCAGGGAGAGGTTCTCTGCTGGGGAAATCAGCTTGGTATATGTGCCCACAGAGGAGAACATTGCAGACCTTTTCACGAAGGCTCTGCCTAGGGAGAAGTTTGAAGCTTTCTGCAAAGCTTTGGGCTTACTTCCTTTTGTGGAGTGATTTCCACATAGCTTGGCACTTAATTATACATGAGTGCTAGCTCCTTGTTCACCACATCACTCCCAGGGGGGATTTGTTAATATATTTGGGTAGTGATGTGTGTGAACACAGTAGGACCACCGGGGCACTTTTTTTCCCTCTTTAGGAGGTTTTTTTTCCCCGGCTTGTATATATGCCTATTGCCCTAATGGGCTACTTATCTTTGTACATTCTCTCGTAATACATACAGTATTGTCTGTTGTGCTCCAAGCTTCTTCTCCTTCCTTGCACTGTTCGCGTGCTTCTGCAAAAGTCTATCTCCAACACTTTATAATGGGGATGGCTATGGTTTTGGCTTTTCTATGGTATTTATGGCCGCATGGGAGCTAGATTTAATAATACTACTTACAAAATTCCTAATGATAGTCCATCCAAAATAAATATTTGGAATAGGGGAACGACTAGCTATGGCAATATGAACAACATGATAGCATTTGGTGTTAGCAATGGAGATGTTAGCCAAAGTAATGGTGCTGTAGAAAGTTGGAAATTAGCTCAATCTTCTCAACCCATTGGAACTATAAATTCATTGAATGGAAATCCTCACTATGGGTTTGGAAGTACTGATAATGCATTTTCGAACTCAACTAGCCTTAACCATGCAGATCAAACTAGTGTTTATGGAAATATTGAAGGTGCCTTTGATGCAAGCATATCAGGATCAGGTCTATCATGCAATCCTCTCTTTAATGATTTATATGATAGTCTTATAGTAACTACAGTGCTATAGAAAGTTGGACATCCGCTCAACCTTCTCAACCCATTGGAACTATAAATTCATTGAATGAAAATCCTCATTATGGGTTTGGAAGTAGTGATAATGCATTTTTGAACTCAACCAACCTTAACCATGTAGGTCAAACTAGCATTTATAGGAATGTTGAAGGTGCCTTTGATGCAAGCAAATGAGGATCCGGTTTAGCACGCAATCCTCTATTTGATGATTTATATGGTAGTCTAGGATATGACAATTCTACATGGTGAGCTACTTCTGTTGATGTTACAGTCATTTCCAACTTCTCAACATTCAAAAGCAAGCTTATACCTTTTGGATCTGCACAGAATCCAAATGACCAATGTCTCAATAAGAACTTGGATTTTAAGAAGAAGATAACACGTCATCAAGAAGTACATCAACAGGAATGAGATCTTAGAGTGAACACAATAATCGCTTGTGCACCCTACAACAAATCTCAATCTAGACTAGGTTGGAAATTCGGCTATTGCATTATTAAACCGCTACAGATATATATATATATATATATATATATATATATATATATATATATATATATATATATATATATATATATATATATATATATATATATATATATATATATATATTAATGGAGGTTCAGCCAAGCCTACTCCTGTGAACTTTAACTTTGAAATTGCAACTCTACAAGTGAACGGGCATAGTACCCATGGGACCCCCTTGTATCCCACAAAGTAGGGGTTAGACTAACCCAAGGCGACACAAGAGAGAACTTGTCCACATATTTCCAATTGCACATTGATTTGGTTCCTACTGGCAATATCTTTGGTGGGCTTTGATGTGGTTCCACCTTTTACAAAAGAAACATGCCAAGTTTTGAATGCAGTGCATATTCACCAACTTTGCCTATTCTCAGTAACCTATAGGTGCAAAAATAGTTAGTTACTAAGTTTTCTTGTATTTTTTTTTTGCTCAACAGGGAGCCAATATGTGAGGAGATGGTTGGATACACTCCAGAAATGAGTTGGTTGTCATATTATGGATGCACACTCTTGAGTGATGTGGAAAAGATGCCACATGGCATCACTGAGGGTATGATACCCACTTGGTAGAAGGGGGAAAGAGTGATCTCTTAGAGGAGAGAATCGTTCTCGGGTGTGGCTGGATGGAGGAACAGATTTAGATCTCTGTGTAGCTTGCGCGAGCATCATCAGTCCTATTGAGTGAACAAAAGGATTCTAACCTTATAGTGGTATCGAAGCGGATGCGGTCCTCAATTGGGACACTTCTATCATCCGCTGCGGACGTGGGATTTGAACCCGTCACCTATTCAAAGTCAGCCACAAGCTTTACCACTCAGCTAAAGCCACGTGATGGCTACTATTCACCGCACTTCTTATTGACGACATAAATTTGCAAAGCATTTCAAGGAGTATTTGCGAATGATTGCGCCGTAGCTGTTTCGATGAAAGTATTTTGTCATGTTATACTAGAGCTATGAAGGTAGTATTGGTTGAGGATTCAATGCACATCTCCTTAGAACTTGAGGAGGATTTGGGTGGGAAGAAGAAAAAGGACACGGTTCGTACTTTCCTCTGCTATCTAAAGAATGGGTAGCGAATGTTGCTTCTTAGTTCATTGATGTCAAGCTCAGGGAGGAAATAAAGCCTAAAGAGAAGAGGTATGCCACTTCAAAGCATAGGTATGAAAGTTCAATTTATTATTTTCCAGATTAATTATAGTAATATTCTATTCTTGGGAAAGAGAAAGGAAGGGCTTTAGGCAAAGCTCTTTGAGGGAAAATCAAATGTTTGGGGAGTATGAGATATGTACTCTAAGCTAAAGTCAAATATGCCCTCAAGTTACAAAAAGTGTAAGCTTTGGGCACCTCCAGAATAGGCTACTTTCATAATTTTCATAGAATTTTTCAGGAGCTATTTTGGACAAGTGGCCATTTTAGGGAAGGTAAATGAAGCGGGATTTTTCTTAGTTTGGTAGGAAAAATCATGCACACCTATAGTCTAGTGTATTGACTTCCATATGCAATCAAGAAATCCAAAATATACCTCAGTATGATGGGAGTTTTAAGCTCCACAAAACCCTCTTCCATCACAGTTTGAGAAAAAATTTCAGCACCTGAATTTAAGAAATTCCCATTTTGAACGAGGGAAAAATAGGTGCGATAGCTATGGATGGATGGGAAAAAGTATATTTACTGAGAGTATGGTGTATGGACTTCACAGACGAATCAATAGATTCATCAAAATGCTAAATTAAGGAGGAATTTTAGTTCCTCAAAGACACCCTTCCCACACTTTTTGGAAACAATTTCAAGTGTTAGTTTTAGCCGAACTCCATTTTTGGGAATAAGAAAAGGGGCTATTTAAGAAGATTCTTATGGATTAATGCATACACACATGATTTATGGTGTATGAATTACCTTGGAAAAGAGAGAACCCAAGAAAAATCCACATTAGGATGGATTAGAAGCTTGCTATAGTCTCCCAGTTAAGTTTTGGCATGAAACTAAAAATCTTGATTTAGGTCTCTTTTGGGGAGCAAATTAGCATGCACTAAGGGAGGATTTGGAAAGGTGAAAATAGGCCCAAGCATCTTCATTTACTACTCTCTGAGGATGTGGAAAGAATTTTAGGATTTGCTTGATGGAAGAATGCTTTGGGGCACCCCAAAAATCACATTTTCACACTTTTTCTAGCCCCTCCAACAGTCCACTAGTTTGGCATGTCCCGCTTGGAATGGCAATATCTTGGGCTAGAAAACCAATCCTATCGGTTATAGGAAGTTTCATACATGCACGGGAGATACATTTATGATAATCTCCAAGTTCGTGAAGATTTAGCTATCTTCACCAAAGTCTCACATGATGATTAGGAGACTATGGGGTATTATCACGAATACCCAAAGAGTGACTAGCATCACTTGAGCAAGTAGTGAAGCATTTTTGTTTCACTACTAAGGAAACCAATAGGATGGGATCACAGAGATAGGTTTCATGAGAGAGCATCGACGGGTGCTATGTGATTCGAGTGATGATTAAGAAGGCCACAGGTATGGCACTAGCTCTATGATTCAGAGCATAGATCCCTTAGTCAGGAATAGTTGGGGTACCCAATACATATATGTATCTTGGGATCTATAGAGAGGTACCTAGACTTAGCCTTTGTACCTAGGAACAAGTTAGTTTGGAACAGAAGGGGATATCCATTGTCACATGGTTGAAGAGAACCAAACTAACTAGTTCGAGGACATGTAACTCATTTGAGTCCACTGATATGAGTTTATGATATGGGATTCATTAGAATCCACCCATATATTTCATTACATATATATGGAATATATATTCGGTTTAGTGTAGGTATGACATCGTGAATTGGAAGAAGTTTTCACTGGTATGGGACGGTGGAAATGACTTCCCTTTGAGCACTCTTCTTCTATGGCCAAGGAGAAAAGGACTCATCATTCATGGCGTCATGTCTCACTAGATCAGAGGAGAGCTCTTCGTAGACATCTCCTTAGGATTGGCAATTATCCTTCATAATTTAGGGGAGATTTATTCTTCCAATAGAGAGTGTGATGGGTGATTTTATTACCATTGGTATCACATGCTCATATTCAGGTTTTTAGGAAGGATAGTTCCATGAGTTTCATGGGATCATATAGATCCATCCATAGAGGACGGTTGGCAGAGATAGCTTTTTAGTATGGATACACATGTGTTTATGGTATCATGTCATATCATTGTCGACCATTCTAGGAGAGGGCTTTGAACCTTGTTAGGAATTTAATTTCTCCACTCTTCACTACATACACCTTCATTGGTTAGGGGAGATCTGTTCTCCATCTTCATAGGAATATATATAATGAGGGATTATGCATTAGCTATGGAAGAGAGGACTAAATAAATTCATGAATTTCTCTTTTAAGGAAAGGAGAAAGTGGGAATCAGCTCAGAGATCCATGAGAGATCTCACTTTAGTTTAGTCGTCTCACTTTACCTCCTACTCTTTCAGAGAGAAAGAAGGAAAGGAAAACATGATTTCTTCATAGTAGAAGAATAGAGTATGTTTTCATTTAGAGAGAAGAGGTAATTAGGAAACATCTCGTAGTCTATATTTCAGAGAAGGAATTCATTTCCTCTACTTTTCAATGTAATTTTCCTTCACATGGGAGTATAACTCTCCACTATTTTGGCAGGAAAAAGTATGGAGAACTTATATATGTGTTCTCAGTTATGGATGAGTAGAGCAAATGGATTCAAAGGAGTCTCTTCCAAAGGGAAAGGGAAAGTGGAATAGATTCCACTACCAGAGCTCTTTTCCTTAGAGGAGATTATATAGAGAGAGACATGGAGAGAGTTTCACTTTCTCATTGTGGTTGTCTAGATAGAAGTGGCACTCTTCTATCAAAGACAAGATGGAGATCAGTTAATCATGATGGTTAGATTGAGTCTCACATGGAGACTCTAGAGAGGAGAAATATTAGAGTTTGCACAAGTGCCAATAAATGCTCGTCCAATAGAACTAAGTCCAAAGGAAATGGATGACAAACCACAGACTTATTGGTTGGTGGAATGTAGAGATTTCATTCCACTACCAAGAAATTCTTATATATGAGCTAGATGATGGAATTGCATACTCACAAGGTAGTTAGAGGAAAATTTTACTTGTGAGCACACTCAAGGTTAGGAAGACCTGGAGTGTTATGAGGGCAATCTATCATTTAGTCTTAGATGGGTTTCGAGTCACTTGTTATGGGACTTTGTTCTATATTTCAGAGGATTATATGGTTTATTATCTCCATTAGGATATGGTCAAGCCTATAAGCTTGGCACTTTTACACTTGCTTTACATGCTATTACTGCAAGGAGGATACATCATATGGACTTAAGTCATTTGGATGATGTTGTTTGTTATGAGAGTGATAGTTTGGAGGTGGAGTGTACATGGGAGATAGTAGGCACCACTCAGACGGTTTCCCACCTTTGAGATGATCTCTCATGAGGCTTCTTAAGGGGAAGGATACGAGGAAACAGCACACAGAGATGACCATGTACATAGAGTACATGGGGTTCAGGGGAGTCCGAGAACTTTCTTCTACCATTATGGACATTTCATTTACATTTTCGAGGACAAAAATGCTTTCAAGGGGAAGGAAATGTCATATTATGGATGCACACTCTTGAGTGATGTGGCAAAGATGCCACATGGCATCACCGAGGGTATGATACCCACTTGGTAGAAGGGGGAAAGAGGGATCTCTTAGAGGAGAGAATCATTCTCGGGCGTGGCTAGGTGGACGAACAGATTTAGATCTCTGTGTAGCTTGCGCGAGCATCATCAATCCTATTGAGTGAACAAAAGGATTCTAACCTTATATTGGTGCTGCACAAATCTTGCTCTACCACTGCCAATGTTACTTCAGATTACCTTAGTAGACACCTTCAGCTTCCCAAATATGCATTTGGACCCATAATGTGCCTTGAAACATCACCTTCAAATAGCTGCATCAAAACAGACTACTTCCAATGTTGAAAAGTTGTAAAAACTTGTTATTTATGGACTTTAATCTGTTCAATGTTTCACTGAGTGCTCACTCACTGATAACAATTGACCCGAGAGCTTTTATCCATATTTAATTGGACCCCTAAGCTTTCTATAAGAAGTTATTTCACTAATTTAGGATGAGTATATGCTGAGAACTAATCTTAAGAAGTTAGGGGTGTAATCTCGACATTTTAGGAGGCTGATAGACTGCAGACATAGGCATGATGAAATGAACATCTCACTCATTTCGGAGCCAAATGACATGAAAATTGATAGCATGTAACTAGAAGGTCTAGGCTACATGTACCAATTCGAATCATAGCAAAAGATTAAGTATAGGCAGAGAACTCCTCAATACAAGCTGGCTAAAAATGAGAGTGTAGCAATAGACAGTAGTGAATATGAGATAGTTGCATAATCATACTCAAATGTATAATATATTGAATGTATGATACAAAGGAGATGTTGTAGGCTTAGTCATACATGTGTGGAAAAGGTGTGCCCACAATCTTGAAGCTCAATGTGACCTTCTTCTGCTTGCTTATCTCGCGACTAAAATCATGAGTTTTTATAGAAGAATTCAAATTTGAATTTGGAATCTTCCACCTAAAAGTGGTCCTATCTTTTAGCCTCCTAATTTATTTGATTCCAATCACTTGGTTGTGATTTACAACTTGTAAAGTTACGAGATTCTCTAAGGCTTTCCCTTTTACATTTATCTTGAGTTAAACTCAAGATTTTAACAAGAGATGTTCACATGTGACTTATGAAAATTCAAGCTCAATCATGAAGTAATCCTTTGAGCCTTTGGTCAAGCATCAATGCTTGCCAAATGTACCAACAACTCCCCCTGAAGCCTAAGATGCTTGAGTCTTCAATCCATAGGTATTTCCTGCATTCTAGTCATTGATTTGAACCTGTTGAGTTTGCTTCCATCAAGTGCTTTGGTCATCATATCTGCACATTGCATCTGTGTAGACACATAAGATAATTGTATTTCTTTCCTTGCTATTTTCTCCCTTACAAAGTGATAATGGACTTCTATATGTTTAGAACTTGCATGAAAGATAGGATTAGCAGCTAAATGCAAGGAACTCATGTTGTCTCCAAATATGTATGGAGTGCCAAACTCTAACCCTAAATTTGTATATAGGGTCTTGATCGACATTGCTTCCTGAGTTGCATTTGCCAATCCTCTGTATTCAGCTTCAGTTGAAGAGAGTGCTACTGTGGGTTGTTTCTTGGAAGACCAAGAAATGAGCTTTGTACCTCAAAAGATAAATATCCAAATGTGCTTCTTCTATCATCTTTTGGTCCTGCCCAATCTGCATCAGTGAATGACTTTACACTTAAATCAGAAGTATAAGGATAATACAATCCTTCATTCATAGTTCCCTTTAGATACTTCAATATCCTTTTTGCTACATCCATGTGGGGCTTTCTAGGAGTGTGTATAAATTGGCTAAGCACACTGTAGCTCAGTGATGAGTAGCACCTCCTTTAATGTCAATCTTGGAAGACATTAGGATGGTATGGAGACCTCGAACAAGTGATGGCACAAGTGTGTGAGTGAGAAGCACACTAACATGCACACACATACACACACACGGCAAGACAAAGAGAGAAGCAATGGATTTCTTTAGATTACTCAAAAAGTTTCATACAAGTTCAAATCTACAACAAGCTAACCTCAAAAATGAGCTCTCTAGCTCTATTTATAGTTTTTGACTAGCTTTGGTCCTCTCCAGACCTAGTGTCCGGCCTAGTTAAAAATTAGGTTCTAGAGCTATTTTGGGGGCTCAAACGAGCTCTGAAAATTATGAAAATTGATACATAAATACTACTAGTACTCCTCAAGCTCGAGGACTCCTCGGCTTACACAAAATGGAGTAGGAATAATAAAAAATGGTATTTACAATATAGTGAAGTGACTACAATCACTATTTGGGAAATACTGTTACATGGAAAAGTTATGGGCCTATTTGCCAGATCTGCGTTGACTACTTTGCCTGCTTGTTCCTTGCTCTGACTCCCTTCTTTGGCTTCCTTGTCTTGTGGGTCCTTGGGTGCCTTGGCTGCTGCTAACACCCCCCCTCTCTCACGTCTGTCGTCTTTGGTAGACCCTTGTTTGGCTGAGCATGTGACATAGTATTGAACCACATCTGAAGCTAGGTGATGTTCTTCCAGCCGTAGCCCCCGTGCTAGGTCTGTTAATAATGCATCCCAATCTACTGGCCCTAGAATGTCCTTGTGGCAACCGCAATTGATCCGAGTGTAAGGTCCTCTCCACAACGAGTAGTTGGAGGAGATGTGAGGGTCTAGGTACGAATATTTCAGAGTGGTATTCCTAGAACCCTGTGATGAACATCTCCTCGAAAGTTTGCTTGTAGTAAGCTGGGAGGTACTTTATTCTTGCGTGCCAAGCATATATTACCTTGATCGAGGGGGTTGTGATCATGGCATACAATAGGTCTAGGTTGCTAGCAGTGAAGCCGACTCTTGAGAAATGTGGGTCTTTGATGTTTTTGAATGGTGTGAATGTGATCAGCATTAGTTCAAATATCTTCATACACATTTGAGCCATCACATCAGGGGTGTTCTATAGTCTAAGAATCCAGTGATGGATGGTAGAAGTCATATATGCCACCGAGGCTGTCCTTATGGAGGTGCCAGATACACATAATTTAACCATTTTGCACAACCTTTGACGCTCTTGATAGCAATGGCAAACTTGGGCCAGGTGTGTCTACGGAGGACTGGAACATAACATGATTATACTTGATAAATAGTGGCATGTTGTTCCATGTGCGGACCATTTCTAGATATGTTTCAAGGAGACAAATCCGCCAGGTGGGTTGGAAGGTTGATCCTTGTTTCGCACGTTCAGGTAGATCTTCAAGACCAAATTGAGTGGCAAAAGTTGGGGCTTTGCCACACCTTCATTGAATCTCTGCATTGTAGTCTGCTAAGAGCACACAATAAGGCACATATTGAGCATAGTTTGTTCCTATCCAATGGTGATGAGACATGTGCCTAAAATACTCTGAGTTTATGATAGTGTCCTCCAGTTTAGCCATTGATTGGATTTGGGCAGTGATGCGATCTTCATGGGTTTTGGCGGTCTTTTCAAGTTTTTGAAGCCATTCGGGTGCTTCGACTTCCAGGGTGTCCATTCCTTCCGATGTTTGCTGTCTGCCCAACATAGACATAGGAACATATGGTTCTTCATACGACTCATCCACTTCGATGGTCACCAATTCCTCTAGATCTGGTTCGATAATTGGCGAGGGTTGTCTTTCATACTCAAGTAGCTTCTTTTGCAATTCTTCAACCTGCACTTTTAGCACCTTTACCTCCTCTGAAGTCGATGCCGATTCTATGATCTTGGGTTGTTCTTCTTGCTCCCTTAGCTGGCGACACAGTGTATCTCGTTCTTTTTCCACATCATCATGTGCTTCTAGTAGATCAGCATAGCTTTCCAGAATTGTTTTCATCGTATCTAAAGGGACTGCTTTAAACTATTCTGGGTCGATCTCATGGGGGGAGCCTTCCATCGTAGCTTCTAGGTTTTCTTCGTTCTGCTTTTGAAGTCGTTTATTTTCTTCTAGGGCTGTGGCCATGTGCTTCCATAATAGCGTTAGGTTGCGCTGGACTTTGACATTCTCTGACTGATAGAGTTCCAGTAAAGCGGTTAATTTCTTAACTTCGAAAGACTCAGATTGTTGGGGAGCTTCCAATACGCTTTGGTGGGCGTGTGCGAGCGTAGTATAGCATTGATTCAGGTCCATGTTCTCTTCTTCTATAGTCGCAAGCCT
This sequence comes from Ceratopteris richardii, assembly GCA_020310875.1. Taxonomy (NCBI): domain Eukaryota; kingdom Viridiplantae; phylum Streptophyta; class Polypodiopsida; order Polypodiales; family Pteridaceae; genus Ceratopteris; species Ceratopteris richardii. The sequence continues at coordinate 63,591,940 of CM035419.1, forward strand.
CCTCTGTAGTTGCTGGTGGTCCAAAGTTAATTGACGATGGCGATCTTCGAGAGTCTGATATTCACTTTGTAGTTGATATACACATTGATGTAAAGTAGAAAACACATTATTTACATTAAGAATGCTGGGAAAGGAGAGGATGCAGGGGGGATAGGGAAAGGAAAGGGGATCGTGAATGAAGTGGAATCAAGTGGTGATGTGGGTGGAGGGGGTATGGGAGATTGTGGCTGTGTGTGGGGAGGGAGTTGTGCTATGGCTGGTGATGTTCCATTGTGTCAAAAGTGTGTGTGACCGTGTAAATGGAAATGGAAGGCGGAGTGGATGTGATGTTTGTGAATAGTGTTGTGAATGTGGGCATGGTAACCCCTCCAAGTTGGATGCCTGGAGAGAGAGGAATTCCCATAACATATGTGGTGATCGTGGAAGTTGGGGTGGTTGTGTCATGGAGCGAAGTGAATTGTGCAGTGAGAGGTGAGGAGTGTGGTGATGGTGGTGCCGCGTGATGTTCTTCCGTCTGTGTGGTATCTCCGGGTGCTGATATATCTATGTGAATTTGCTTGCCAGAGCGCATGGGGCGGGTAGGCATGCGTTTCTCAAAGCGATGAATATAAGCAAGAGTCGAATGAATAGCTTCATCCAGGCCCAATGCATCCGCATGAAGATTCATGGAGTCAATAAATAGTTCATCTACACCTTCCTCTCCTAACATTTGGCTTATCAGCATCTTCCCTGTTTCGAGTGACAGCTTGTGATGCTCCCAAACCCGCTTCATGGTTTCATACAATCTTTTTATTTGTGCCGAATAAGCTGGGGCACCAACTAGTGCTGAGGTTTCTTCTTGCTCATGGTAGTGTTCCTCTTCGGCCTCCCCTTCATCAGTGTCTTCTTCATCTTCGTCTACTTCTATGACTTCACGTTGGGTGGGTGCTGGCTGCCCTCTAGTGGTTTGTGTTCCACGGGCCTCAGTATCTTCAGTCTCAAGACTTGCTTCATTGATCATCCTTGCAATTTCCTCATCTGTTAAATCATCCAAGGTGTAGCCCTGGGGAAACTCCAAGTCAGATGGAACTGGAGGGAAAACCAGGTTAGGCCCTTCTGTACTTAGCCTGGGTAAGCGGATTGTGAATGGCCGGATGCGTCTTGTTTGAGGTGGGGTGATGTCTGGCGTGAGTGTAGCACCCCTTGCTTGGGCACACGAAATTTGAATTGCTCCTCTCATCTTCTTGGGTGGTGGGCCTGTTGTTGATGCCCGTCTCTGGAATTCTTGAGCTCTTGTCCACACCAATGCCCTCTGGATGGGCACATCATAAGCTAGGCACCTATAAATAATCCATGTAAGTGTGCAATATCCATGAAGTACACTCTTGTTTTTCTTGTTCCACCGTTGATGTGCCAAGTGGATTTGATCAATATTCCAATGGGGTATATTGAGCGTGAGATTCTTTGTTTCTGCGAGGTACAAGCTGAACCAAATTCTTTTAGGTGGCATGGTGAAGCGTTCCTAAGCTGGAAAGGCAAAGTGTTGCATAATCGTGCGTAGATGGAGGGCGATGGTCAGTGTCATGGCCACCATGTCTTTCAGTTTATTGAGATCCTTATGCTTCATCCTTCCAGGAATCATAGTTTCTTTTTCTATAAGAATGTGCATTCCTTTCATGTCCAAGGCCTCCCGTACTAAATTGATGGTGAGTTTAAACCTTTTGAGCTCATTACCTGCTGTGAGGGAGGGAAGTACAAATGTGCTATCTCCTCCTTTGGATGTGCTAGGGGTTATCATACTGATGAGATAGGAGCAGCGTAAAAAATTGAGTTTTGGTAACAATGCTCGAAAGTAGCTATCCAAGCTAGCCTTGGTCCACACTGATCTCATTACTTCCACGTTCTGATATTTTTCAAACTCTCGGGTAAAGAAGTGGTATCTTCCCCACTTGCCATTAAATTCAAGTTCGGCCTCCCAAAAGTAGGTCCCTTCTCCGAGAGGACCTGCGACATCGCTAAACCAATGTGCATGCTTACCCACTTGTGAGGTATGCCCCTGTGGAGGGTCCTGAATTGGGATCACGTGTACTGCCCTGAGTTCTTGGGGTCGCTCAATTAATTGGGTCTCGAGGGGAAGATTTTCAATGTCCACTATCTGGGCGCTCGACCCCGCTTGGGAGCTAGTTTGTGCTATATTTACCTCGATCCAATTTGTCAATTGATGATGGGAATCCATCTCCCATGTTGAGTTAATGATAGCTCTGATACCACTCTATGGAGATGATTGGATACACTCCAGAAATGAGCTGGTGCTGCACAAATCCTGCTCTACACTTGCCAATGTTACTTGAGATTACCTTAGTAGACATCTTTAGCTTCCCAAATATGCATTTGGACCCATAATGTGCCTTGGAGCATCACCTTCAAATAGTTGCATCAAAATAGACTACTTCCAATGTTGAAGAGTTGTAAAAACTTGCTATTTATGGACTGTAATCAGCTCAATGTTTCAGTCAGTGCTCACTCATTGATAACAATTGACTCGAGAGCTTTTAGCCATATCTAATTGGACCCCTAATCTTGCTATAAGAAGTTATTTCACTAATTTAGGATGAGTATATGCTGATAACTAATCTTAAGAAGTTAGGGCTGTAATCCCGACATTTTAGGAGGATGAGAGACTGCAAACATAGGCATGATGAAATGAACATATCTCACTGATTTTTGAACCAAATGACATGAAAATTGATAGCATGTAACTAGAAGGTCTAAGATACATGTACGAATTTGAATCATAGAAAAAAAGTAAGTATACATAGAGAACACCTCAATACAAGTTGACTGAAAATGAGAGTGTAGCAGCAGACAGTAGTGAACATGAGATAGTTGCATAATCACACTCAAATGTATAAAATATTGAATGCATGATACAAAGGAGATGTTGTAGGCTTACTCATACATGTGTGGAAAAGGTGTGCCCACAATCTTGAAGCTCAATGTGACCTTCTTCTGCTTGCTTATCTCACGACTAAAATCATGCGTTTTTATAGAAGAATTCAAATTTGAATTTGGAATCTTCCACCTAAAAGTGGTCCTATCTTTTAGCCTCCTAATTAATTTGATTCCAATCACTTGGTTGTTGTGATTTACAACTCATAAAGTTACAAGATTCTATGAGGCTTTCCCTTTTACATTTATCTTGAGTTAAACTCAAGATTTTAACAAGAGATGTTCAGATGTGACTTATGAACATTCAAGCTCAATCATGAAGTAATCCTTTGAACCTTTCGTCAACCATCAAGGCTTGGCAAATGTACCAACACAATAAAAGGAAGATATATTAACCTTGGCAAATTTAGATCTCATCTGCATGAAGAGATGAGCTGAATATTTATAAAGGTTCTATCACCCAGCGTGCAATAGTGTTTTGTTTAACAGTTCTTATCTGAGCATATGAAAAATGAGTAGAGACTTATAGGAAATAACAAAAGACACCTAAGGGAAGATGCATATTCCAGAATAGACGTATCTATATACTTTGGGGTCTTGGTAGCGTGATATCAAAAGTGAATGGGAAAATTAACTTTCTTTACTTGGCATGCTTCAGAATCATTGAGGGATTAATGATTTTATCTCTTTAGTACATTAAGCTTGCATTAAAAATAAATTTTTTGAGGAGGGAAGGGTAACGAAGAAAAAATCACTTTTTGTATATCTCCTAAGGATTAAAGAAATTTTGAAACTTGGTTTGCGTACAAATATGAGATTTGATGATCTTTTCAAGTGGCCAAAAATTAATGATCAAATTTCTTGACTTACTTCATTCTTTTAATGAAGCAAGCCTTGGAAATGCATGATGTTGATATATGTGCCACCAATTACTTATTTCTATGTGAAAATCACGTCTCTCTAAATTTGTGTGTACCATAAGTAGAACTTGTAAAAGCTCCGTTTTTTGCAAGAGAACCCCATCACAACTTATTTGCACATATAAAAAACATTTGAAAACACACAAAACGAGAACAAATTCTAAAAACATTCAAAATAACAAAAGTTTTGCTTCATTTAAAAATGGGAAAAAAAGAAAGCAAACAAGAGAAAGAAAATTGTTCATCTCACTTTGATTTGTTTACGTCATAGGAATCTTTGAAGAATGGAGAAATGGAAGGCTTCAAGTGCTTAGAAGATTTGGAAGTGCCCTATCTTCCTCTAAGTTTGGAATCTCTCATAAATCCATGAGCAAGGATTATCTATCTTTTGATCACCAAGATGAAGATGAACAATCACGTTGTACTAGTTCCATGAAGGATCCTATGGATTCTGTACTCAAGAATGTTCCATGCATAGAAATTCCATTCACTATTCTTGACTCCAGAGATTCTGTGTAACAAACTTAAATGTATAGATGAATCTCTAGATCAATCCCAAACCTCACATTCGAGTAATCTATCAAGTAACAATGAAGATCCAACCAATCTTAAGGAGGAATCATTCATTGAATTCCTTATGTAAGATTAAGAACACCTTAGAGAAGAGAACTCTATGAAAGGCCCAAAAGACCCTTACATCAAGAAGAAAAAATCCCATTTCCCTTGTAACTTCAAGCAAATTTTGGTGGCCAAGCCATTATCACAGCCCAACCAAATCGCACTATGATATGGGTACCAAAGACATCCCTTTTACAAAATCAACTAGGTCACGAAAAACTCCATAATCCATGGTCTAGATCCATCATGCCTTATCTTAAAGAAAGACCACTTCCAACCAAAGGATCTAGATTAATCAAGTCAAAACCTAAGAGTGATCCTAATAAGAACTTCAAGGTTAAGACAAGAAAAGCAAAGACATATTGGCAGCCTAAAACCTCAACGTGCGGCATCCATGGGTGTCAAACCCAACCTTGCCCAAAGCACAACGTATGTTCAAGATGCACATCAAGTATGCATGCAACTAGGGCCTCATCGAAAGGCCAAACATTAGACACCTTAAGTTTAACCGAGGCACAAAGAGGGCACTTGTACATATGTTGTAAAAGAATGTTTTTCATTTTTCTCTTTTCAGGTTGGTGGACAAAGGCACCATCCATTGCAATCGATAATACATAGGAGAAGACTTTTGGACTTGCATAATTGGAGAACACCTCATCATCACCTCACCCTCGAGCACTTTGCTCAAAACCAAATCTATTTTGAACCATTTTTTTTGTTTGCATTTTTAGAGTATGCATAAGTTAGGGTCTCATTATAAGATCGTGCATATGTACTTTTTCTTGTTTTTACCCATGCACCCTTAGTTCCATTTGAATTAGTTTCATCTATTGTATACATAATCTATATTACATCTTTTCATTCTCATTGTGCAAAGAATTATTAAAAAAAAACATTCTTGCATTCTTCTCAATCCTAAAGGAGGATAGAAAACAAAGGAAAGGCTTCCAGCTCCAAAAACATGGAAAAAGAAAACGAAAGAAATGAAGTGATGCACTCCAACAACAAAGAATCCAAGACTTAAAAGACAACAAAACGCTCTTTCTCAAAGCCCCAACAATTGCAAAGGCTTTGTCGAGGACGAAAAAGTCAAAGAGGGGGGAGTGTTAGAGGTACAACTCAAATCAACTCTTTTTTCACCATTACTTGGACTTGATGTTACCTTTTTCCACTTCAGATTAGTTTAGATTGATTTTTTCTACTCGTAAGCACTCATCTATAGTGGTGTGAGAGTGCCACACCTTTTTCCCTCTTAGAATCAAACTCCATTTTGCACAATAATCCCCATATAGGGGAAAGTGGCAGGTCACTAATTGTGAAGGAGGTCCATTTTGGCTAATAAGAAGATGCTTCTCTTTTGGAAAGTACATGCTTGTGTCTCATGAGTCTCATGGATTTGCTTCTTCATCCTTGTTCATCTAAGCTTGTGACCTTCTTGAAGTGTGGCTTGCATATCTACATGCGTGGTTGACATTTAGTGTGCTTGCTTGTTGAGTAATTTCCTTCAATCTTGCATGTGGGTTTGTGTCATGCTTGAGGTTGAAGCTCCATTATGTGTGTGTAGGTTCCGCTCACATTTGGGTCTTATGAGATAACTCATCAGATTGATATTATAAGTGTGTGCGATGTTACAATGTCAAAACCTTGGAATTGAATCTGGAACAAGAATAGGAATAAGGACATGGACAAGGATAGGGACAAGAGCATGAGTAGGAACAAAAAGTGGAATTGGAATCAGATGCCAAATTGAACTCAAGATCAAACATCAAAACAGACAACATCAGAATGCCTCTGTAGTGATGGCTGTAGGATCTAATACCACTATTGTAGGAACTTGAGGTCACACATACATAGAGACAATACAAAATTTGAAACACATAGAAACAAAGATGTGTAATAGATGAAATAATTCATAGTATTGGGTACAATCTCCCCCCATGCACTCTATTGAATAAGTCTCTAGAATGCACGTATTTAAAGATTTTCATTACATCCAAAGATAGAAGTTACAACGAGGGTGGGCACTTCAAAAAATGGCCATGTGATAAAAAAAATTGCTCACTTTTATGGTGTGCCTTACCTTTTATCTACAAAAGTTGTGATCCCAATAGAGATCCTCATATTCAGCCACTATTTTTGTAACTTTCTAGAATCAATCCTCTATGTGGATCTTTTATTAACAAAATATATGGAAAATATAATTTTTCTATTTGTGCCCAAATGCATCCGAATAATTCCAATCCCATCCACACCATCACAAACCTTCACTTGCTAAAACAAAGCATAAAGCATATTGAATATCAATAAAATAAACTCCAATATTTCAACATTCCATAAGTGATAAACATGTCCAATAATTACATTCCATTAGTGATAACAATGACTAGCCATGGTTGAGAGTAATTATGTATTCAAAATGATGTTAAGTTACTGACGATGAGTTGGAGGGTCCCAATACAAATACCCATTGTGAGTGTACATGATGCATTATGTATTAGTTGCAAAGCGATTGTGGAATGTTTTTTAGGGTGTTAAAATGCATTCTATTATAGCTAAATGAACTCAAAATGTTGTTGATGTAAGTGATATTGAGGATGTTGTGATTTCTAGTTCATGTACGATTCCTATTTCTACTCCTCTTGCAACTCCTATTTTGGCTATGCTAGGTACACCATCAACAGCCCCAACCATTGTAGATCAACTTGGATGGGATGATAGAGATGCAAAGACACATGCTTTGATTGCGTTTTATAAAACCCTGGATGTGTCACTTTGCACAGATAGACTTTGGCCCAAAAGGTTGAGGTGGCTAGATTTTTTGAAAAAAAGGCTTTGTTAAGAGCAACTATCTATTTCTCAATGTTCAAACGATTTTGGTGTCCTCCAATGTTTTCTGCTGATCAGGTGATTTTAGAGACTTCCAATGTTCTTTGGTGTTTAGATGTTCTGATGTTTCGATGGTACAAAGACTTAGTGTTCCAAAGAGTTCGATCTTCCAGTTATTCCCTTGCTCTTTTGTTGGAACAATAGCAGCCCCACAATCCATCATCTTAACTATATCCCAGAGATTCCCTCATCAACTTGTGTGTGCATAATTTCAATTCCCTGAAGCATCACCTTGAATACTGATGGTATAACATGGGGGCATGGCTCATAGAGCGAAGATGCTCGACAGACTATGTCCTTCCCGTCCTTATAAGAAGATGGAAGAGCAAGTTCAAAGGGGGAGATGCATGCATATAAAGAGGCATAGACAAATATGCAAACATAGATACATATGATGTACAGGCAGACATAGAGAGAGGTGTATCTAGGCACACATAGAGATAGAGAGACATAACTTAATACAGAGTGTGAAACATAGACTGATCTTGAGAAAAGTAGATTCATAGATACACTGGAGTGTGATTATAGAAGGTGAGGATCATGAACAAGATGCAACACTGAATAGCAGGATTACTAAATCGATTGGTCGACAATTAATGACATGAGAGTACTATCGGAGAAGCAAGTGCTGATGAGCAACCATGGGTGTGTTGATTTCGCATCTTTTCAAGATCTCTTTCTCAAAGCCCTTCCTCCATGAAGAATAACCTAACTATTAAGTCATCCATTGTATAAGTTCCATATGTAAAGTTTGTTCAACAATCCTTATGAGGCAAAACATTCAATGCACTTTAGGTTGGTACTCATATTATTTTGTGCTCCATGTCAGGCTTGTTGTAAACCATTTTCTATCAGTAATTCATCATTCGTTTGTAATATTTTTCTCACCTCTCTCTCTCTCTCTCGTCAAAGTTCTATGTTTAGTCCATCCTCTTCTCTTTTTGAGCCTACGTGCGAGTAGTATAACATAAGTCACTCCATCGAGTTATGATTTCACTAACCTCCTAGAACAGTCCTCACTACCCCGATAAGCCGAGTATGGAAGAAGCCCACATACAACTTTGACATTCCCGATGGGACATAGGGGCTCAATGATTGTGTTCATCAAAGGTACTTCCTAAGATCCATGACCAGGACCCAATCAAGCATACCTCTCTTAGTCTTATCCACTCTCCAAACAAACATGCTAACCATAGTTGTGCTAATCACAGTAAGAAACTAGCCCGGTGTAGTAAAGACAAGCAACCATAAACTTCTCCACCTGAGCATTCTCCCCTCGATTTCAAAATGGCCCAAGGGGACCTCGCTTCCCTCTTATCCTGCATCAACATCAACTTCCGATTTTTTTGAGGATCTTTGAATGGAGACCCTAATGATCAAGTACGACACAAGATTCATGGCCTAGAGGGCTGAATGGATGTGCTGATGTCACTTTTTCTAGTGACTATAGATGCTTTGGCTGATAAATGTTTAAACCATTTTGAAGAGGGTCATTTCATTACTTGGAAGGCCACAAAATAAGAATTTTCCATGGCATTCTCATTGGGAATTCCATAGAGCAAGTTCTCAGCGATTTAAAAACCTTCACCTCAAGAAGTCAAAATCCTTCCACGAGCTATTGACCCGAACAAAAGCCTTGGTGAACAAATTACAAGAACCACTAGGTGAAGTCATTCTTAAGAAATGGTTAAAAAAAGCACTCCCCATCAGCATCAGATGCAACCTCTGGGATCTTCTAGAGCCAAGTGCTTCATTGGAAGAGTTCTGAAGGGAGGACGATGAAGCAACTCTTCGAGACAACTCAAAAGAGAGTTGGATGACTTCCAAGTGAAGCAGAATAAGTGCATTAGTGCTGAAGTAGATTTAGTTACTAGGCTCCAAAAAGAGATTGAAGAGCTAAGGGAAAGAAAAGCAAAGTCTACCCCTTGCACATGATATGCCAATAGCATGGACATCCACATGTAGATTGTCCAAATATTTTTTTTTTCAATTATGTGGAAAGATGGAACACAAATCTAGACAATGCTACCATCTAAAGGGGATGATAGAACTGCAACCTACTGTATAACGGGAACCTCTTAGAGCTCCATCCCGATGGTGAAGTCCATGTCTACCACATAGAATTTTGTCCTTGGTAATGCCCTCGGGGCACCACTTTTTTACTCCTCTACATCCAACTTTGGCATGCCAAACGGTCTCGCTGATCAAGTTGGAGGAATGTGAAATCAACTAAGGCAATAGATCATGTGTTATCGATGCGGTGAGTATGGACACTTTCAAAGTAGGTGCTCCCTATCAAAAATGCACCACCATGTGCAAATTACATGGACCTTCATGATCATTATACCAAGGATTGCCTGAAGTAGGCCTCCTCAAGTCAAGCAAATAACTCATTGCAGGTTTCTATCAAGCCAATTCCCACATGATGCACACCACTTCGATCACCCACTGCTCACATTGTACAACTATAGGAGATGTTGTAGGTAAGAGTGCACACTAGAGCCCAATGAGCATTGGAGGAGGGAAGACGAGTGGTAGAGACTAGAGAAACTAGATCATGTGTTGGGAATTGAACTCACAACCCCCTAGCTAGGAGTATGATGGGCTAACCACTTGCCCCAAAAAGACATGGTTGAGGATTACTTCCTAATCCTCCCTCTTAGGGCATGTTTCAACCATCTTCTGCTAAGTTCATGTGACATTAGTAGGAGATGAATGCTTTTGCAAATTAAAAATAATCACAAGAAAAATGCAAAATCATCTGACATGGCATTTTTTTTCTCTTTAAAAAGGTACCATATGTTATCTAAATTTGGTGATTTTTTATTATATGTGTTGTTTGGAGGCTACAAATTTATGGATTCAAAGTTGAGAATCTATTTCCAAATTCACTTTGGGAAGCATCCAAAATATGCACCTCAAACATGTTTCCAGTCAGTGATAACCTAAGAGCTAGTCAACTTTGGACATGCGCTACTCTTTGCTCGAGTGTTCAATTTTGATAATTATTAACTTGTTGGAAAGATCTTCTTATAAATTTACAATGATATAAAGATAACTAGAAACAAAGGAGATTTACTAGGTTTGATGTAGAGAATTTGTTCTTAGTAGCTATCTCTTAAGCTTGTAAAAGTAGGAAATTCCTACTTAATCTTGTGATTTTGTATATGTAGCATATGATGTGCATTAGGAAATTTGGTAAATCTATATTTGCACATGTAGGTGCCTTAGGTAAATTATATACGCACATTTTTGTGCTCTTGTAACATTCATTCAATGCAACAATGTCGAGGGAAAACATTATTGTTTATTTGTAAGAGAGAAAGAGGACAGGTGAAGCAAATGTGAGTGAATTTCAAGGCATCAACGACTATAAGAGACGGAAGAATCCATGCAACACATCTCCACAACATTGAAGAGCCATTGGATTATTGGATCACAGGGAAAACCCCTTTATTCTTTATTTCTTGTTTTCTCTTATTTGAACTGATTGCATAATGCATAGTTTGGGGCATATGCATGATTATGAAGATGAATTTAGGGAATTTTTAAATTCTTCTTATTTAGGAATCTATGAAAGAAGTGTATATCTTCATGTAATAAAGGAAAGGAACAACGTGCATATATGGTTCCATGCATTTTTGCAACGTTATTTGTGGTATGCTAATCTTAAAACTTAAGGAAGTTTAAAACAAAGAAGTATCATACACAAGTATTAAGTACAAGGTTATGCAACACAAATCTTGTTGTTACCATTCTATGTTTTTGCAAGCTATGGAGTTCATGTGTGCGAATATGGTTTGTATACCATGGGCTTGCCAAACCCTATGCTATAGTGAATGGCTTGTGTGGCATTGGCTCGTAAGGCCTTATGTTTGATCTTATGGTTAAAACTTTGTGGAATTCCACTTCCTTGGGGAATGCTATTGAACATTTTCCCACCTCATGGCATTATATACACACTTATCTTTAGGTAAGAATTCTATGTTATAGTAACATGCCTTCTCTACAAGCATCACTAAGGTGTAAGCATGCTTGTAAGCATGTACTTGATGGACTTATGCACATAAAAATGTCATAGATGAGGCAACTTTGGTACTGATTGGATCCCTTCACATAATTCTTATGGATTTAGACCATAGGATTGCTAAGGGGAAGGAGATATACCTTCACCATTAGGAATGTGCACAAGCAATAGTATAGGTTTTAGGAAGTTTCATACAAGATTATGGGAGATACATTATGATCGTCTACAATGTACTGGAAATTTACTTATCTTCAAAAGAGTCTCACAGTATGATTAAGAGACTATGGGTTATAATGAGGAATACCCAAAGAGTGACTAGTTTCACTCATGCGCATCACTTGACGAAGTAGTGAAGCATTTTTGCTACACTACTAAGGAAACCAATTAGATGGGATCATAGAGATGGGTTTCAAGAGAGAGCATGGAAGGGTGCTATGTGATTTGAATGATAGTTAGGAAGGCCTTAGTCATGGTACTAGCTATATGATTTAGAGCATTTAAAGCATAGATCCCTCAATGAGGAATATTTGGGGTACCCAATTCATATATGTATGTTGGGATCTAGAGAGGGGTACTTAGAATCAATATTAGTACCTAGAAACACATTAGTTTGGAATAGAAAAGGATATCCACTATCACATGTTGAATAGAACCAAACTAAACTAGTTTGAGGATATGGGATTCATTCGAGTCCACCTACATGATTTGAGGACATGTGATTCATTAGATTCCACCTACAGATTCCATTATATATATGGAATATACCTTCAATTTAGTGTAAGTATGACACCATGAATTGGAAGAAGGATCCACCAGTATGGGACAGTGGAAACGACTTCCCTTTGAGCACTCTTCTTGTGTGGCCAAGGAGAAAAAGACTCATCATTCATGAGGACATGTCTCACTCGACTAGAGGATAGCTCTTACAAGACATTTCCTTAACATTTAGAGTTATCATTCATAGTTTATGGAAGATTTATTCTTCCAATAGAATATCTGTTGGGTGCTTTTATCTCCATAGACATCGCATACTCACTTTACAGTTTTTAGGATGGATGATTCCATTAGTATGGATGGATCATATAGATCCATGCTGTTAAACCTTTACTGTTTAAAGTTAATTCAACTCTGGGTTCTTGGGATGGTTAGGGGTCTGTAAACAGAGGCCCTGTTTGTATTTTCCCAAATCTACAGACTCAAAGTATTCTCCTTCACAGATGTCACACATTAACTGTTTTGAATATGTTTACAGAACACCTCAATACTATCGCATAGTTAACTATATAACTTCTTCACGTATCACGTTAATCCGTCAATCTTTAATACTTCATTAATACTTAATTAATTATTAGGCTTGATCAACAGAATTGATAAGTATTTAGATTACATAGGAATTTGGCAAACTGCACTTCACTTTCGGCTCTCACCCAGACGAACAGTTCGGCGACACGATGCCTTCTGCTTCACGCGACTCCTTTTTCATTAATGAGTAAAAAGTTACAACTTTTGCACTACGCCTTTTCAGTATGCGTGCGACTTTTCAGGGTATATATTACAAAAATTATGAGTTCCTTTTCGGCGGCTCACACTGGCATGCACGGTGGACTCGAACTAAAAAATGGTAATTACATAGTCAAAGTTCATCTATGATGCCCTGTACATACATAGAGTGAGCTAATTTGAAGGTACGTGTAATCTTTTGCGTTAGGGAATCTAACATATCCTTCAAAATTGCAAGTTCAATCAGCTCTGCATCAGTTCTAACTGAACTGGCAACTATGACCTGGCTTAGTAGTGATTTCATCTGCGTCTGCAAAAAATGATTCCTAGAGATAAAACTCATTGGCAATAGCAGCATCTCATCGCAACTTCATTTCTGCTACTTCTGCATCAATGTGCGAGAGCCTATCCGCCTGAAATCCCAATTGCTTTTCTCTTCGCTCAAGTTCCTGAGATTGAAACTGAATGGTTTTGAAATAAGCTTCACGCTCCTTTTGCACAGCTACAAGTTCCTTTTTCAACTAGATAGTCTTGGCAATTTCAGCTGATAATTTGTTATCTTTCTGGAACAACTGCTCAGTGACCTTATGCAATTCAACTTCAGCTTTAAGTACATTAGTAGCGAGCGACTAGGAAGCTTCTTCTAAAACACTGAGTGCATCCCGCGTATTATGGAGCTCATTGCCTAATGCTGTCATAGCATCTGTCTTATCTGCAACTTCTTGCTTCAAGCCTGTGATTTCTGTGTCCTGTTGAGCAATGATACTGTCTTTTTTTGTTAATTGTTCTTGCAGTTGCTGGATTTGAGTATGCAGAGAGTGAATTTTGGTTTTGGCTTCAAGTACTTCTTCTTGGAGGGGGGCAATGTCCGCTTCTAGAAGATCAACCTTGCTCTGAAGCTCCTGTTGAATAGTCTGAGTGGCCATCTTCATCTGAAGAGGAAACTGGTGGGAGAGTTGAATGAGTAGTTGGCCCATGGATGCCAATTCAGCGAACATCACCGAGGTGGGAAGAGAAGAAACAGGCTGCAATGGTGGGGCAGATGGCAGGTGAGGTGATGATGGTGGAGAGTAGTCGAGAGAGGATAGGAGATTGGTCAATGCCTCACGAATGGCAGGTGAAGACAAAGAGGGAGGAACTTCAGCATCAACAAGAATGGTGGTTGGAGGAGGAAGGGGAAGAAGAGAGGTCCGAACTAAGACAATTCTGGTTTCATTTTGGGGCACCGACAGAACGACTTCCGTGACCGCTTCTTCATTATCGGTAGATTGCTTGGCGGTGTCTGCTTGATCATCTATGGCTGGTGGAGAAGAAGGGTGACACTCACTAACAGTAGTATCTTCCACTGTGTTCTACAGAGGCTCAGCATCCAGTTGTTTCGGTTCATCCTGCAGTTGGACTGCAGTGACATCTTCCATGATTACATCTGGCTCTTGCTGCTTGCTAGGAGAAAAGGATGCCGATGTGCCCTGTAACATCGTGGCGGTATCATGAAAGAGTTCAACCTCTTGAAGTGTGGTTGAATCCTACACTTGGCTTTGCAATGGGCTAATACGTCTGCGTTTGCGCTAGAAGAAGTGTAGCAGGTCTTCGTCATCATCCTCCTCCAGCATCTGGGTAGATTCCTCATGTAAGAACAAAGTGTTTCTGGGGGGTGGTTGCGCTGCTTGGATCACAGGAAGAAGAAGGGTGAGAAGGTGCGGCAATCGGGTACGAGGAATCTCATGCTTGGCTAACTATTTGGAAACTGCTAAGCATTCGTGATGAATGCACCGGAAGAAAAAGGACGTGAAATTGATGGTTTCTCGGGAGGCAGTATCTATCATGGAATAGAACGGACAAGAGATACCGTAAGTTTGTTTCTGAAGATTTAAGGTTGCTACAAGAAATTGAAGCGCGGTGCGCTCGAGTTCAGGATGACAAAGAATGGCAAACTCATTAGATGAGTGCCGGGGAAAAAGTTCTTTCATTGTCGCCATGGGGGGAAGCGGTCCATCGACCAACCCCTCCTGAGGGAGACGAAACCCCTCAGCGACAGTGCTGAGCGTAATGACAAAACGGGGGTTTAAACATGTTAGTGGCCAGCATTGCTCGGTAGCAGGCATGGTGGCTATGGCAGATATAATATGCGCACAGAAGGGATGACACTCCACTGAATGCCTAGGCAATTCAGCGAAGGCCAAGAGCCCTCAAGCACATAGGAACTCACTCACATCCGGAGTGAGACCCGCACTGAAGGTCACGATATTTGCCAGAGCTTCCATGGTGCACTCAAAAATAGATGAGCACACAAAGCACACAAGGGACGCAAACACACAAAGACACAATAGCGACTAACAGCGGGAAGAACAAGATTAAGTAGAAACACTGGAAAAATCAGGCGATAAGAACCCTAATCATAACACAATATTGGAAATATACCGACATAATGATGACATGCGTGCATTAACATAATCAAGGCGGCCACTAATCATGTTTAGGTAGGAAAACGCAACTATTATGGTCAGTCGGTCAACCAAAACATAGAGATAAGAAAAGGAAGCCGAGTGAGAAAAGTTGTAAAAGAAAAGAAATAAAAATACTGATGCCACATCATGAAGAGAGAGACGATGGATAATAGGGGTGAAGCTTGGAGCCATTGATCGCTTTAGGAAGTAGGACATCGTTTAAGGTGGATAACCGAAAAGTTGCAGGTCCCACTTGTTTGGTAATATGGCAGGGACCGAACCAACGCAGTTTAAACTTTCCGGCAGATCTATTAGACTTAGCATTATAAAAGAGTACTAATTGGTTTACCGTAAACACAGGTGTTTTGAGGAAACGATCGTGGGTTTTGGCTCGTCTAAGCTGGATTTCCTGCAGAACCAGGAAACTCTCAAGACGCTATTCATCCAGAGACCGTAAAGCCTCCAATCGAAAAGGAAAAGATTCTTCCGGTAATAGCTTCCTTTCGAGGGCCACCGGCAGACTAGGAACCACCAGTTCCATAGGAACAATCGCTTCCAATCCATACGCCAACTTGAAAGGAGTTGTTTCGGTCACCACTTTGTATGTGGTACGATAGACCCATAATACAGCAAGGATAAATTGGTCCCATCTCTCTGGACAATCTAATACCAGTTTCTTTAAGATGTTCAACATATATTTATTGGTGCTTTTAGCGAGTCCATTTGCTCGTGGATAGTAGGGTGAACTGAACTTATGCACAATTTCGAAGGTTTGAGTAAGCACTTGCATTAATGTATTTGCAAAGTGTGTACCTTGATCAGTTACTATCTCCAAGGGTAACCCATAGCATGGAAAAATATCTTTCATCAAACATTTAGCTACCGTAATAGCTGTAGCTGATCGAAGAGCCCAAGCTTCGGCCCATCGAGTCGCATAATCCATGCAGGTCCGAATGTATCGGTTACTGGTAACTGTCGTAGGAGGAGTAATGGGGCCAATAAAATCCAAACCCCATTTCTGAAAAGGTTCAAGAGGCACAACTGGTTGGAGTGGAAAGAGATGTCGCTGTAAGGGCTGACCGAAACGTTGACACGGAATACACTGCCACACGTACTGGGTTACATCACGATACATCGTAGGCCACCATAAACCACTCTGTAGGATCTTCCGGTGTGTCAGGTCAACCGCAAAATGTCCTCCGATTGGGGTAGAATGAGCCATTGTAATTACAGAAGCAATTTCATGTGGGGGAACACATCTGAGCAACACGTCCGAGTGATCCATATAATATAAATGTCCTACAATTAGCCGAAATCATCAACTATACATGGCTAATATTTGTCGAGAAACTAAAGAGGTCGTACCAGGCGGACATCCACTGGTCAAGAACAGAAGCAAAGTGTCGTAGTAAGAGGAGGGTACCGGCAATTCCTGCTGATCATCCTGTATTGTCTCTACTGCATAGATAGCGGATGTTGTATCATCAACTCCTTCTGGAAGTTCACCGGAATCCAATCGAGAGAGAAAGTCAGCAAGCGTGTAAGTTGACTCTGGTCGATGTACTACGGAATAGTCAAACTCTTGAAGCAACAATACCCAGCATGCTAACCGTCCTCCCAAATGCTGTTGGCGCACAAAGTATACCAATGTTGCATGATCGACATGAAAGGTGAACCATCATCCCAGCAAATAATGCCATAATTTCTTCACCGAATACACTAATCTGAGACATTCTCGTTCCGTAATTGAATAATTGCACTCTGCCGGAGCCAATCTATGACTCGCATAATACACCAGAGGGAACCACTTCTCTGTTTGCTGCATCAGCATGCTGCCAATGGCAATGTCGGAAGCATCCACAAAGACGTGAAATGGAAGTTCCCAATTCGGCGCTTGGAGAATAGGTGCCTGCGTTAACAATGATTTCAAGCGGTCAAAAGACAACTGACAGGCTCTCTCTGCCTTTATTGTAATCTAAGTAAATGAGAGAATATGCATCAGTTTATGGAAGAGAGGTGCAAATATTCATAAATATCTCTTTTAAGGGAAGGAAAAAGTGGGATCTAGCTAAGAGATTGAGGAGATATCTCACTTATCTCACTCTAGCACATAATCTTTGAAAGAGAAAAATGAACAAAAAATATATATTTTTTGTAGGAGAAGAATAGAGTATGTTTTCCTTTAGAGAGAAGTTGTATTTAGAAAACATCTCTTAGTCTTTATGTTAAAAGAAATTCATTTAATCTATAATTTTCCTTCACATGGGAGTCTGGTTCTCCACTAATTTGAAGGAAAAACATGGAGAACTTATGTGCACATTCTCAATTTTGGATCAGTAGATCATTTGGATTCAACAAAATCCATTACAAAGGGAAATGGAAAGTGGAATAGATTCCACTACTAGAGCTCTTTTCCTTAGATGAGATTAGAGAGAGAGAGAGAGAGAGAGAGAGAGAGAGAGAGAGAGAGAGAGAGAGAGAGAGAGAAAGTTTCACTTTCTCACTTTTAGATTGTCTATATAGGAGTGGCACTCTTCTATCAAAGGCCATCGGGAGATTAGTTAATCATGGTGGTTAGATTGAGTCTCATATGGAGACTCTAGAGAGAAGTAGTTATGTTATTTCCAGTAGTGGTCCTTGACTAGATGAGATGATTTAGTTACTAACATTAGTAAGACTAGGAATAGAGTAATGAATATTTTCTTTAGAGTTTTTAGGAGATAGGGATAAATATGATCATTTGGATTACCAAACTCTTGATTGGTGCTTAGTCATGAGCATGATGATTGAGTATTAGTTAGACGAATGGGTACTTGTGGATTACTTGAATCTCAAGTAAGAATGCTTTGCATTCATATAGATAACTAATGGGAAGAGAAAATGATAGAGTTTGGATTAGTGCCAATAGATGCTCTTCCAAGAGATCTTAGTCCAAAGATAGTGGATGACAAACCAAAGACTTCTTGGTTAGTAGAATGTAGAGATTTTTATTTATTTCCAAGGAATTCTTGTATGAAATCTAGGATGCTAGATTTACATAGATCACAAGGATGGTTTAGGTAAACACTATCACTTGTGAGTAAACTTCAGGTTAGGAAGACTTAGAGTGCAATGAAGGTAAGTTTCTCATCTTAGGTCTAGATGGATTTGAATTACTTTTTATGGGGCTTTGTTCTATATTTCGGAGGATTCTATGATTTATTATCTCCATTTTGTTATGGTCAAGCCTATATAGCTTGGAACTTGCACTTATCTTTCATATTATTACTCCATTGAGGATACATCTTAGGGACTTAGGGCATTTTTATGACATTATATTTTATGGGAGTGATAGTTTGAAAACGAGGTGTATATGGGAGATAGTAGGCACCATGCAAACAATTTCCCACTTTTCAGATGATCTTTTATGAGACATCTTAAGGGGAAAGATATAGGGAAACAACACACAAAGATGATCATGTACAATCTGTACATGAAGCTTGGGGGATGTCTAGAGCATTTATATAGCTCTATTTTCAAGGATGAAAATGTTTTACAAAGGGGGGAAGAATGTTATAAAGGAAGTTTATGACGAGGGTTCAACATGTTTAGATGGATTTTGAAATAAAAAATCATTTGTTCATTCAAGTTGGGCACAAGTCTTGGGAGTAGACTTAAACAAAGGTGCTTATGTTCTCTAGACAAGCAAAGGTGCTTGCCCTAGTGGTTAAGACATATGGATGAGAAGGAAGAGGTCTTGGGTTCAAGTCCTATGAGAGACATGGGACACTGTTTTGTCCAAAGAGCTCTAGATCCTTCTAGAAGCATCCACTTGAGTTAACTAGAATTAACTAGGACACTTGGCACACATATAGTTACATGGACGACACTTGGATGGTTAGTATTGTCATGAGGAAGGAGATAAGGAAGATAGCTCACACACACTCTCACAATCAAAGAGAAGCACACACATAGATTAAGCCAAGGAAGAATGATTTTCTTCTTCTTCTTCTTCTATTACATTAAAGCAATGTACAAGAATGACCTAAAACAAGAATACAACAAGTGCAATATATAAAGAATAGTACATAAGGAAAAACTTAATGTTCACGAATGAGTGAACTCGTCAGAAATAAATGTGCCATCACTCTCGATAGATAAATCTAATAAAGCTCAATGAAGTATCCCTTACATATACTAGTGTGACCACTATACATGTTAGAGAAATGAAAAAGTGATACGTGTCATCCTGGATCATCACATGTTGATCTTGATATCTCAACACTCCCCCTCAGGCTCAACATCATGTCCTCTAATCCAAGCATCTTCTAGAACTTCTTCAGCTTCTCTACTCCAAGTGCTTTAGTAAAAATATAAACAACTTGCTCATCCATTCTCACATAAAAAAGACCAATATCACCTGCTAATACCTTCTCTCTGATGAAGTGATAATGTACTTTGATATGCTTTGTTCTAGCATGAAAACAATATTCCGTGCTAATTGTATGTTGTTAAGATTATCACAATAGACGGTGATAGGATTTTGCACTTCCAAACCTAAATCTACAAGTAGCATCTCATGCCATGATGCTTCACATGCTGTGATTGCAGCACCTCTATACTCTGCCTCTGTACTCAACAAAGCAACAGTGGGTTGCTTCTTACTGCTCCACGTAATAGTTGCACCTCCAAGTGCGAATAAAAAGCCACTAGTAGATCTTCTATCTAGAATATTACCAGCCCAATCTGCATCAGTGTATCCATGAACCTACACATCTACACTAGCTTCATAAAACAATGCATAATCCAAAGTAACACTCACATAACATACAGTGCGTCTCAGAGCATCCAAATGTGGCTTCCTGGGAACCTGCATAAATTGACTTTCATGTCTAACAATGTAGCTAAGATCAGGCCTTGTAATTGTGAGATACATCAAACTTCCCACAATTTTCTTGTAGATAGTAGCATTTTCCAATGCTTCACCTAATGTAGTATCCAACTTCAAATTCTGATCTACTGGCATAGAAATTGGCTTGCAATCAGCCATACCATACTTTTGCAGCATACTCAAGGCATATTGCCTTTGCGACATCCATATACCTATTTTCATATGTATAAACTAAATGCCAAAAAAGTAGCACAACACACCAAGATCTTTCATGTCAAATTTTTGAATAAGAAGTTTCTTTACCTCTTTAATGCATTTTTCATTATCACCACCTACAATCAAGTCATTGGCATAAATAGCCACAATCGTTATGAAATCATCACCCTTCCTTGCATATAGTGAATCATTTACATCACACATAGAAAACACAATGCTAGTTAAGTAATCAACAATCCTTGCATGCCACACACGAGGATCTTGCTTAAGCCCATACAAAACCTTTTGCAACGTGCAAACATATTTTGGGTGCTTTGAATCTTCATACCCTTGTGGCTGGTCCATATATACTTCTTCTTGTAACTCACCATGTACGAAAGCATTCTTCATATCCATCTGATGCAAAATCCATTCTTTTGTTGTAGCTAATGCAACAAGTGTTCTAACAGTAGACATTTTAGCTACAGGGCTGAATGTTTCCTCATAATCAATGCCATGTTTCTGTGCATATCCTTTTGCTATCAATTGTGCTTTCTACTAGCTTATGCTACCATCAAAATTGTGCTTTGCCTTGTAAACCCACTTACAGCCTATGGATTTTTTTTCCTTGTGGCAATGGAACCAGCTTCCATGTATCATTTCCATAAATAAGTGCAACCATCTCCTCATCCATAGTTTTTCCCCAATCTGCATTTCCAATTGCATCTTCAAAACAAGAAGGTTCAACATCTTGTATTGCCTTGTTCATGTAGGCACAATGATGAGCCATAGAAATGCCATATGTCAATCGTTGCACTAAATTCCGCATCCTCCGAGATCTTCTTGGTTCTGGGTCACTTCTCATTGTATCCTCTGCATGTGCCTTTATAACTCCTGGAGTCTTCACCGAGGGCAATCCAAGTTCCTCATCAAGGCTCTTTTTTGAACCGCTTGAGTCTCCATCAATGTCTTCAAAGCCTATAGATGTTTTACTAACAACAAAAAGCTTTTCTTGATCCACTCAAAACTTGAGATCTTGAACTTGATTTTTCAGCATTTTCTTTGTCATTTGATTCAATGTTAAGTCCATCTTTGGAATCTACATAGAACTTTGACATTTCATCAAACACAACATCTCTGCTCACCTCCACCTGTCGTGTGAGTGGGTTATAACTTTTTTATATCCCTTTTTCTCAAGGGAGTACCCAATGAAGATACATTTTTCTGCTTTTGGATCAAGCTTCATCCTCAATTCATATGGAACAAGTACATATGCAATACAACCAAATACCTTCATGTGTGATAAGTTTGTCTTTTTACCTGTAAACCTCTCTTCAGGTGTAACTTGATGTACAACAATAGTTTGAGCTCTATTCATGATATATACAACAATATGCACAACTTTTGCCAAATAATAATGATTCATATTCTTCTCAACCATCAAGGCTCTTGCTATTTTTGCAATATGCCTGTTTTTGCCTTTAGCAATGCCATTGTGGTGTGTACCTCCATGAAAACTGATGTCTAATTCCATGACTGTTTAGGAAATTGCTGCACTCATTTGACATGTATTCACCTCCTCCATCAGATCTTAATGTTCGAACATACTTCCCTGTTTGCTTTTCCACCATAGTTTTAAAATTTTGGAAGTGAGTGAACACCTCACTATAATCTTTCATGAAATATACCCATACTTTTTGTGTATGGTCTTCAATGAAAGTAACATAAAATCTACAACCGCCCATATATGTGGTCTTTGTAGGAACCCAAACATCTGTATGTACTATTTCTAGTACATTCTCACATGCTTATCATGCAAAAATGATGCTCTTGACTGTTTACCAAAATTGACATGCTGCACATGCCTTTTGCATTTCTGCAACTTTGAAATTTGGTAGTCCATTGACAATCTCCTTTGATTGCATCAATTTCAGCCTCTACAAGTTTGCATGTCCAATTTGTTTGTGCCAAATCTCTATATCAGAAATAACTCCTGCACCTTTTGCAAACATGGCTACATTCATTTCATGAATTTTCACATTTACGGTGAACATCCTACTGACTTTGTTTCCTTTGGCAATCAATCTTCCATCCAGTTTGTACTCTTCTACATATAGCCCATCAGTATTGAACCTGACTTGTATACTTGGTCAACCATTTGTCCAACAGAAACTAGATTCTTTGTTATATTTGGAACATGCAACACATCAGCAAGATGTTTTACCTTTATCCTCCATAGATAGTGCTATGTTTCCTAAATGCTTGATAGGGTGTGATCTTTCATCACCTTTTTCAACATATTCAAGAACTGGAAAATTCTACAAAGTACTAAACTGGTCATGTGGTTTGAAGTCCCCGAATCAACATACCCGACATTATCATTCGATTCTGGAACATCAGTAGACATTATATTCATCATGTGATGTTGAACCATGAACAACTTCTTAGAATCATCAACACTTGTGGATGCATAGTTGTTTTGCTGCCTTCTGTTATTTTGATTGTTTAACTTGCAATCATGTTCAAAGTTTCTAGGTTTACCACAATTCTAGCATCCTTTACTCTCATTACTTGAATCATTTCTTTGGAAATTTCTGTGGCCTCTTCGGCCCCCCCTACCTCAAAATTGTCCTCTACCTCCTACACGATTCTATTGTTGACCTTGGTCTTGGTTATTGTGTCCTCTTCCACTTCAAAAGCCTTTATCTCTACCTCTTCCTCTGCTAGAGTAGAATACCTGCTCAGAATTAGGTTTTCCTTGGGATTTCAAGTCCTCATCAAGATCCTTTTCTTCAATAATCAACATGGACACTAGATCAGCAAAATTCAGAACATTTTCACTAGTCTGAATAGACGTTCTGAATTGCTTATATGCCGCTGCTAAACCATGAAGGCATACTTCCACCTTATCATCATCATCTACAGAGTGATGGCACATTTGTTTCAGGCCAGTTCACTCATTTGTAGACATTAGTTTTTTCCTTATGTACTGTTCTTTTTATATTGCACTTGTATTCTTGTTTTAGGTCATTCTTGTACATTCCTTTTATGTAATAGAAGAAGAAGAAGTGAAGGTAGATGACCTCAAAATATTTTTGAGAGTCATCCCTTTAGGATCACTTGTTTTTGTCAAATCAGAGTTTGGAAGCCATCTCGAACACCGTTTTGAGCCCGCAAGGTGGTGCCCACAAAAAAATTAGGTCAGTTTGCAAAATTGTAACTTGTGTCCTATTCGACAACACCCATATATTCCATATCTATAATTTCAAGCAATTCTGTGTACTGTTGATACATGAAAGCTATGTTTTTCTAAGATCAAATTGTCACGTCAAAGTGTGACAATGTTCAAGCAAAAGTAGTGCTTGTAGTGTTTTTGTAATGTCTGAATTGTTGCAAAAATGGCAAACATAGTTGTAATGAGTCAGCTTATGAGCAACAAGCTGGACAAGAACAACTTCCATGCGTGAAGATTCAGAATGAAGAATTTCCTGATTGGAAAAGGCTACCGCAAGTACATCAAAGGAGATAAAAAAATGATCCACAGTTACCAGAGAGGAATTGGGTTGCAGACCAATTAAGAGTGTATGAAGAATGGAATCAAGGAGCACAAAAGCTAATGTACTGGCTATCTGTTAGCATAAAGGACAACATTATTGGGAACATATAGGATGCCAAGACTCTGAAAGAGGCTTGGAATAGGCTGGTCACATTGTATGAGTCCAATACAAAGGCACAAAAATTGCAACTCGAGAACGAACTGCATACACTCCAGAAAAATGGCATCTCGATAAGTGACTACACCTTGAAAATCAAAAGCATATGTGAGTCATGTGCATCTATTGGAGTGATAAATCTAATAAAGCTTAATGAAGTATCCCTGACATATACTCACATGACCACTATACATGTCAGAGAAATGAATAAGTGATAGGTGTATCTTGAATCATCACGTGTTGAGCTTGATATCTCAACAAGTATCCACCTGCTATACTGGGTAGTCCCTTGGAGAGAGCTATATAAAGAGGCATATGGTTGGGAGGAAAGAGAGAGCTATATAGAGACATATGGTTGGAAGGAAAAAGAGACTCATCTCTCTATGTACATCGTCATAATGCTTCATTGGTATCAAAACTCCATTTCCATGGAGACCTTGACAGGCTCATCATCATCTTCCCTAAGTCTTGAGCGATGGAGACCTTATGAATCTATCATCTTCTTGAGAGATATTTCTCTCTTTTTGAATTTGGAATGGTCTTACATATCATACATTGAGTCTTACACATCATGTCTTGTCCATGTTGTCCAAGTGTGTTTGCAAAGGCATCCAAATGTGCCCGATGCCCGAAAGCTCCACCCCTTCCTTTTGCAAAAAGAAAGTGGCTCTTCAACATTGATGCTCATGGGATTTGAACCCATAACACACACGCCTTTACCACCGAGGTATGTATGCTGAGTATTTGTTTATTTCTATCCTTAAATTTGTGTGCCCAAAACAATGGAAAGCTTTAAATAAAAAAAGATCCCCTACTATAAACAAGATTTGAACCCAACAGGTTGAGTAGCGACCTCTCACAGAGTGAGGCAATCTGATTATGAACACTCACTTGATGGTCCTTTTTATATCCTTAATTATCTATCCAAAGTACTCTTTAGCAAGAGATTTTGCAAGCACCAAACTGGAGCTGCTGAAAATAGTTTCAAACACACCACCACAAGGGCCAATGATTGTTAGCTATCCATGATGCCGAATTCGAATGTTAGACTTGGTAGTATTGAAGAGATTACTCTATGCAATAAACACATAGATCTTAACAAGTTCCTTACGATCGGATTCTTTATAGATTGTAAAATAATTTGATGCTATGGAGCCATAGAAAGGCAAACGTTTGGAGAGCAAGTGCACAATTTGAACTCTGATACCAATTTTGGGAATTGAACTCTCAACATCCTATAGAGGAGTGTGATGGGATAACCACTTGCCCCAAAAGCCATGGTTGAGGATTACTTCCTAATCCTCCCTCTTAGGGCATGGTTGAACCATCTCTTGCTAAGCTCAATGTGACATTGGGGGAGGAACAAGGACGAAGGGTGATGGCACCCAACTTGCAAGAGAAAGCTCCAAAGGAGGGAACATGTCAACAAACTCTGACAAGGAATTTTGACTAGGCTTCCAACTTGCACAAGGACAAGAGCAAAGACCAAAGTCAAGATCAAAGTATAGATGATGTTTTCTGCACAACCCAAAAAGACAAAGAGAATACTGCTCAAGATGTGGCAATTATCATCCCTAGGATTCCTCTCCCTATCAGAGATATACTGAAGAGCATCTATGAGCAAGTCAACCTCTATGATTTATTGAGAATGGATGCCCGATTCAAAAGTGAAACGTTGAACCTTGTAAAGTCTCTAGGTGTGCCAACATCGGTAGGTAGTGGTCATGGTACATGCTTTGTGGCCAAATCTCCATTAACTGACTATTTTATTATGCGAGGAGTTGTAAAGATCTTTGGCTAGGAGATAGCTCGCATTATCATTGATGGGGGTTGTGGAGATAGATGGTGGATGCAATCCAAAGATGAGTTTGTGCTGCTACAACTAGCTTCACACCAGCCAATTGAGACTTCACAGTTGGTCAGTAGGCCCTTTGAGCTTCCTAAATCCACAAAAAATCACCCAAGTATTTTGGAACAAGTATCTCAAAAGTTTGAGTCAAGACATACTAGTTGCAAAATGACTAGCTCCTAAAACTTGCTATTTTTGTACATACACCTGCTAGAAAAAATGAACAATGCTCTCAACCTGGTAGCAATTAGAAAAATCCTTTTGGATATAGCAAAACACTCCCGCCATTTTTGGGACTCTATAGAGATTGATTAGTAAGCATAAAAAGAGCGACTTATCTCAAATGGTAAAATTAATGGCCATGAAATTATGTGAGTATAAACTAGAATTAGAGAGCTATCCAATGCACTTTACAAATCTGAAAAAGGTTACGTATAGCCCGAGATATGAGCTTCTGAAGTTACTATTCTGAGTGAGTATATAAGAGAACAAAACAGAGGAGTAAATGATGAATGCATATATTCACATATGATTACAACCACATTGGCAATGAATATTTGCAAAATGGGAGTAGAATGATAGAGCTATGGATTAAGCTCTTCAATCTTTTTACGAATGAGCATGAAGTGGGCATGAATCAAGCTCTCCTTTTTGGTGACTTCCTTCTTGCTCTTTTTATAGCTACTTTTGGAGGTAGTTTTGAATTTGAATTCAAATGACTTCACCTAAAAGTGATGCTAAGAGTTAGGAAATATTCTCTCAGCTAATGGATTTGTGGTTTTAGGTAGTTAGAGCCACAAACTTCCTTTTTACATCATGGATGACTTAAGCCATTCTTTTTTTTACAATTACAAGAGATAAAATATACTCTTTTACAAGAGGTGTTCATATGTCTACACATATGACTACAAATGAACATCATATCAAGCATGTAGGATTGGGTAAAATGCACCAATAGCTTCTAAATCAAGCCTGATGTTCTTGGCCTCCAAATAAGTCTTCAATTTTCCTTGATTTCTTGCAAGCCAATCATCAACTTGAATCTACTCAATTTTGTACCATCAAGAGCTTTAGTCAACATGTCTGCACATTGCATATCCGTAGAGACATAGGATAGTTGAATATCCTTGCTCATTAGATTCTCCCTTAAATAATGGTAGTGGACTTCAATATTCTTGGTTCTAGCATGGTATACTAGATTAGCTGCAAGATGTAGTGAGCTTGTGTTGTCACAAAAAATGTGAGGTGTTGAAGAATGAAGTCCAAGTTTTGCATACAAGGATTTTAACCACATGATTTCTTGAGTTGCATTAGCCAAAACTCCATATTCAGATTTAGTAGAAGATAATGGCACTGTTGGTTGCTTCTTGGATGATCAAGAAATGATTTTTGAACCTGCAAATGATACATACCCGGATGTGCTTCTTCTATCATCTCTAGATTCAGCCCAATCCACATTTGAGTAGGTTTTTAGCTCAATATATGAAGTAAATGGATAAAACAAACCTTCATTCATGGTCCCCTTTAGGTATTTGAGGAGTTTCTTGGCCGCTTCCATATGTGGTCTTCGCGTATGCATAAACTGGCTCAATATGCTAACACTATAGCATATATCCACCCTTGTGAGTGTTGCATAGTTCAAACTTCCAACCAAGCTTTGATAGCTTGTGATGTCTTCAATTTTCTCTCCTTCATAAGCACTAAGCTTATGGTTTTTCTCCACATGTGTACCTACACACTTGGTGTTTTCCATCTTGAACTTGATGAGCATGTCATGCACATACTTCCTTTATGTGATGTATATACCTGAATCTGTGTAGATTAACTCCAATCCAAGAAAATAAGTGAGTGGTCCAAGATCACTAATTTTGAGCTCCTCCTTCATTTGACTCTTTACCTGTTTGCTTCCTTCAAGATCATTCTCTGTGATAATGATATCATCAACATACACATATAGATAGATCACTTCAGATCCATTCCTCTTTATGAACAAAGAGGTATCCGCCTTGCTAGCTTTGAATCCTTGGTCCTGCAAATAAGTCACCAATATGAAATTCCAAGCTCTTGGAGCTTGCTTCAATCCATATAAGGCTTTCTTTCATTTGCATACATAGTTAGGATGATGTGCATCCTCATATCCAGGAGGTTGTGCCATATACACTTCCTCAAAAATCCATCCATTTAAGAAAGCATTCTTTACATCAAGTTGATAGAGCTTCCAATTTCTAGATGTAGCAAGACTAATGAGAACCATAATTGTAGGCATTTTTGCAACAGGAGAGAAAGTCTCCTCATACTCAATACCATGGGTTTGAGCAAACCCTTTAGCGACTAACCTTGCTTTATGTCTATTTATACTTCCTTCTTGATTCCTCTTGATTTTGTATACCCGTCTAGATCCAACTACCTTCATAGATGGCTTGTTAGGTACAAGCTCCCAAGTGTCATTCTCCTTCAAGGCCTTTCTACATCCATTGCATCTCTCCAAGATTTCTTGCTTTGTGCTTCTTCAAATGTGGTGGGTTCTTCATTGGTTAAATCTTTTGCAATGTAGATTGAGTGCTTGGTAACCAAAGAAGTATCATAACCATACCTCTCTGGTTTCTTCTTCTCTCTTGAAGACCTTTTAAGTGGTTGATGTGAGTGCTCGGGTCCATATGTAGAATCTTGCATCTTTGCTTTACCTTTGCTTATCCATAGCTTTAGTCTTTCCAAGTCTTCTAGATCAATCTGCGAATCACTTTCTTCAATTTGCTTTGGCTCCTTTGGTTGAAGTGATGGAAAATCTTCATCCAAGTCATACGGTAGCTTCATTTTCTTGTCATCATCAAAACATGATTTGTTCTCATAAACAAATACATCTCTACTCACCGAAAATCCTTTATTGGTTGGATTGTACAATCTATATCCTTTTTGGTTTTGGTCATAACCAACAAATATGCACTTCTCTGCCTTGGGATCCAATTTCCCTCTTACTGGAGAAGGAATGTGAGCATAGGCTAATCATCCAAAGATTTTACAATGCTCTAGACTAGGTCTTCTTCCATTCGAGACTTCATATGGAGTGGTTCCATCTAGTGACTTAGATGGAAGTCGATTTATGAGATATGTGGCTGTGGACACAACCTCTACCCATATGTAGTTTGGCAATCCCTTTTCATTGAGCATGGACATTGCGGCTTCAACAATAGCTCTGTTTCTCCTCTCTACTACACCATTGAGTTCAGGTGTATACCTTGTAGCGACTTCCCTTTCAATACCTTTTTCATGCAAGTAGGCATCAAATTTAGAAGAGAAGTATTCTCCTCCACCATCTAATCTGAGTCTTTTCAAAGTCCTACCTATTTAGTTTTCAACAAGAGAAACATACTTCTTAAAGCAATTGAAAACTTCATCCTTGTGCTTCATGAAAAACAGAATGGTCCACCTGCTACAATCATCGATGAAAGACACATAATATCTTGAGCCTGATATAGATGGATCCTTACTAGGACCCCACACATTCGTGTGCACTAGATCCAAAAGATTTTGATACACATATCCTTCTTATTGAAAGGTTGTTTATGAGCCTTGCCAAATTGACAAGCTTCACACTTATAAATCATGTGTTGCCTTGTGATATTAGGCAAACGAAGTACACTTTGGTCCCTGCAATTTTGTTTGAGTGTCCTCTCACCAATGTGAGCAAGCCTTTTGTGCCGTATCTCCAAATCTATGAGAGTTTGAGATCCATAGCTAAATAAAGCTATGTTCTTTGTATCGTCTACATCAAAAGTGAAAAGCCTTCCTATCTTTTCTCCTTTGGCAATCCTTCTAAAGCCTTGCCTTCGGTCTTCCACATATGCTCCAAATCGGTTGAATCTAACCTGCAATCCTTTTTCAACAATCTGCCCAACACTTATTAAATTTTTGGTAATTGTAAGGACACACAAAACTTTGCTTAAGAGGTTCATATTCCCATAAGATGTCTTCACATTACCTATCTTCTCCACCGAGTGCTTTGTATCATCTCCTGTTTGCACTTCATGTTTGTTGTGAGGATCTTCCAAATAAGAAAGTAAAGCCACATTTCTTGCTACATGATTTGAGCATCCCGAATCAATGTAAAAGATGTGATCATCTTCTTCATTGATAGATTCATAATCAATAATGAATCTTCTTGACTTTGGTCCTTTGCATAGTTATTGTAATCTCTTCTTCCTCTATGGCCACTTTGATAGTTTTTGTTGTTGTAATTGTTGTTGTAGCCTCCATTGTATCTGCCTCTATTTGATCCTTAGCCACCTCTATTGAATCCTCTTCCGCTTGAGTTCCTCGGGTTCCTGAAACATTCTTCAATAGGATGATTAGATGAGCCACATATATTGCAAGGTTGAGATGATTGGAATCTCCCCCTGCCTTCCTTTCTTTTACATCTTCTTGCTTGCGAGCTACCGACGGTCACACACACATAGTCATATTTCAATTTTTCTTCCCGACCATCCCGAGCGTATCCTCTACTCTCTCAAGAGTCACACATTACTCTGTCTATCTACCCAAAATATATAAGTGCATCCCTATGATGCCATGTGGAAAAGTCCTTTCTATGACTTTAAGGTGATATGACATTTCTTTCCCCTTGAAAACATTTTCGTCCTCGAAAATGTAAATGAAATGTCCATCCATAATGGTAGATAAAAGTGCTCGACTCCCTTGAACCCCATGTACTCTATGTACATGGTCATCTCTGTGTGTTGTTTCCCCGTATCCTTCCCCTTAAGAAGTCTCATATGAGATCATCTCAAAGGTGGGAAACCGTTTGAATGGTGCCTACTATCTCCCATGTACACTCAACCTCCAAACTATCACTCCCATAATATACAACATCACCAAGATGACCTAATTCCATATGATGTATTCTCTATGGAGTAATGATATGAAAAGCAAGTGCAATGTGTCAAGCTTATAGTCTTGACCATAACAAAGTGGAGATAATAAACCATAGAATCCTATAAAATATAGAACAAAGTCCCATTAAATGTGATATTAAACCCATCTAGGACTAGATGATAGATTTCCCTCATATCACTCTAGGTCTTAACCTTGAGTGTGCTCACAAGCGATAGTTTAATCTAAAGCACCTTGTAAGCTATGCAACTCCATCATCTAGCTCATATGTAAGAATTTCTTGGTAGTAAAATGCAATCTTTGCATTTCACCAACCAAGAAGTTTGTGGTTTGTCATCCTTTACCATTGGACTAAGTTCTATTGGAAGAGCATCTATTGGCACTTGTGCAAACTCTAATATTTCTCTTCCTTGTAGTTTGCCATATGAATGCAAAAAGCATTCCCTTTGAGATTCAGATAATCCCTAAGTACCCATCCTCCTAACTGATGTTTACTCATCATACTCATGATGTAACACCAACTAAGAGTTTGGTACCCTAATAGTTTAGATATATCTCTATCTCCTATAAACCCTAAAGAGAAGAGTCATAACTCTACTCCCAGTCTAACTAATGTCAATAACTAGATCATGTCATCCAGTCAAAGACCATCACAAGAGTAACATAACTACTCCTCTCTAGAGTCTCCATGTGAGACTCAATCTAACAATCATGATTAACTGATCTCCCTATTTTCTTTGATAGAAGAGTGCCACTTCTATCTAGACAACCAAAAAGAGAAAGTGAAAATCTCTCCATGTCTCTCTCTGTATAATCTCCTCTAAGGAAAAGAGCTCTGGTAGTGGGATCCATTCCACTTTCGCGTTTCCTTTGGAAGAGACTCTTTTGAATCCATTTGCTCTACTCATTCATAATTGAGAACACATATATAAGCTCTCCATAGTTTTTCCTCTCAAAATAGTGGAGAATCATTCTCCCATGCGAAGGAAAATTACATTGAAAAGTAGAGGAAATGAATTCCTTCTAAAATATAGACTAAGAGATGTTTCCTAAACACCTCATCTCTCTAAAGGAAAACATACTCTATTCTTCTCCTATGAAGAAATCATATTTTTCCTTCCTTCTTTCTCTCTCAAAGAGCAAGAGGTAAAGTGAGACCTCTAAGCTAAAGTGAGATCCCTCATCGATCTCTAAGCTAATTCGCACTTTCTCCTTTCCTTAAAGAGAAACTCATGAATTCATTTGCTCCTTTCTTCTATGGCTAGTGCATAATGCCTCATTACATACATTCCTATGAAGATGGAGAACAAATCTCTCCTAACTAATGAAGGTACATGTAGTGAAGAGCGGAGAAAATAAATTCTTTATAAGGATCAAAGCCCTCTACTAAAATGGTCAGTAATGATATGACATGTACCATAAACACATGTGTATTCGTACTAAAAATCATCATATTCAGATTGCATTTCATTAACTCTTAAATCTTAAAAATTTAAGTCTGAAGCATAGGACTTAAATTTTTAAGATTTAAGAGTTAATGAAAGCCACAACAAAGGGTACTTTCATGCATTCAAACATTACGTTCTGCTTCATGCATGACATGTGAAAGAATGTTTGTGCATTTTTTTCTATCTGAAAACAATGCTTTGATGCACAAATTAAAGTTCAAGGACTATATTTATACACACCCAAAGATTCTTTTTTTTTTTAGGAAAAGGTTTTAGATGGAGAGAATCATGTGTATAACTATATTTTTACACAAAGGGAAGTAGGATTAGTGTGTTTCTACACAACATAGGTGCATAAAGTGGATGTAATGTTCCCATAAGTGTCCATGTGAAAGGCCAAATGGTTGTTGGACAATTTTGTATATGTTATTTAATAAAACATATAGTGGCCTCTTCTCTTCACTCTAGCCTGCCCCTACAGGGAATGTTGTTACATGTGCAAACAACTCCTCCTATCCTATTATGGGAGTTGGTAAGATCATTTTGGCTACTCCTGATGGTAGTTCTTTCACTTTGTCAAATGCTTTGTTTGTGCCAAGGATCAAGAAAAATCTGTTATCAGTTTTTGCATTAGCCAACATTGGCTTGGTTGTGAAATTTGTTAATGACAGATGTAGAGTTCATGATCTTTCAAATGGCAATGTCATTATTGCTTCTGGCATTTTATGTCGTGGGCTATATAAGCTCATAGACTATGAAAGATTTGTAAATGATTTGGCATGTGCAGTACATGATTCTCAGACTATGTTAGATGCAAAGCTTTGGCATGCACGCTTTGGCCATCTGAATTTTGCTACTTTGCTATGCATGCAGAAATTTGAAATGGTGTCCACATTGCCCAAACTTGAGGCACCCGATAAACATGTACGTGAAGGATGTATTTTGGGCAAAATGCACAGTTCTTCCTTTCCAAAAGATGGTTCAGTTCGGGCTACTCAAAAATTGAAGCTTGTACATAGTGATGTCTGTGGTCCTATGCAGACACCTTCTTTTGGGAACTATCTTTACTTTGTGACTTTTGTTAGTATATGATCAATGTCTACCCCTCATGATTGTATGCACATTTTGTAAGGCCCCCATTATGAGGAGAAGCCAAGCGTGCATTACCCAATTCAGAGGAATCCCAACTTGCATGTTGGATGAAGGTCATATTGGACCATGTAAGGTATTGTAAGGAAAGGGAGTTATCAGGGTCCCCAATTGTGGGGTCTAGGGCTGCGGGGAGAAGCCCCGGCTAGGGGGTCCAAGGGGGCCAGCGAGCCCCCTGGCTGGGGGGGTCCCAGGGGGCCAGCGGGCCCCCTGGTGGGGGTCTGGGGGTAGCACCCCCTGCGTGACGATAAAGGGAATATTCCATGGAATATTCCCTATCGGAGTTAGAAATCATTTATATTTGTTAGGTCGGTGCAACCGGCCTAAGCCGTGTATGACAATTACGCGGGTCGTGGCTGCCCATGCTCTACCGCCCATGTATAGCCATCCATGGAAGGCCACCCATGATCCTATATATACTTCTGCACTACCTGAGACATTGAATTGAGCCAGCATACCTCTACCTTGTATCTCCCTCTCTAGAGTTGTCTAGATCAACATTTAATCTCTACCTTGAGAGCGCACAGGTGGACAACGCCATCATCTTTGTACTTGCTACTAGTAGAAAATTGTTGAGATTCTCCTATATCTGTTATCTTCTCTGCTACTGCTCATGTGTTATATTGCGTAACTATTGTCTTACAACTTTTGTTGATGATTTATCTAGACATGCATGGGTATATCCATTGAAGGCAAAGTCTGAAGTATTTATCTGCTTCAAATAGTTTTTGGTTTTGGCTAAAAACTTGTGAGCATGTAAAATGGGCACCCTCGGTTCTGATCGAGGGGGCGGAATATATGTCGTCTAACTTTAATGCATTTCTGGTTGAACATGGGATAAAACGTCAGTGTACACTACCGTATACACCTCAACAAAATGGACTTGCTGAACAAAAGAACACATCACTCATGGAGATGGCCTCATGCATATAGCCTTTCTTTGTAAAGGGTAACCTGTGTGATTTACCAAACTGACAAGCACCACATTTATATATCATATGTTTCTTGGATACATTAGGTATCCCAAGTACACATTGATCTCTACATATCTGCTTCAAGGTTCTCTCACCAATGTGACCTAATCTTTTGTGCCATATATCTAACTATAACAAGGTTTGATCCTTATAATTATAAAGTGCAATGTAGTTCTAGTGTCCTCAAGCTCAAATGTAAATAATCCACTTGTTTTCTATCCCTTGGAAATTCTCTTGAATCCATGTTGGGGGTCCTCCTCAAAGGCTCCAAATTTATTGAACCTGACCTGCAAACCCTTTTCCACTATGTGTCCAACACTCATTAGATTCTTTATGATAGTAGGTACACAAAGAACTCTGCTCAACAGATTTCTATTCCCATTAGGAGTTTTGACATTTCCTACCTTGACAACTAAATGCTTGATGTCATCACCTATCTGCACTTGGTGCTTTCCCTTGAGTTCCTCAAGATCAGAAAGAAGAGCTACATTGCTTGCTCTGTATAATTGTTGAAGTCTTTTAATGATTTGTATCCTCCTTGATAATTGTTGTTGTAGCCATGGTTGTAGCCTTGATTACGGTTGAATCTTCCTCTTGATTGTGAGTAGCCACCTCTTTGAAATCCTCTTCCTTTCTAGTTCTTGAAGTTCCTTTAGCACTCATCTATTGTGTGATTAGACAATCCACATATATTGCATGGGGAAGAGTTGAAAGGTCTCCCCCTACCTTGCTTACCTCCTCTGCCTCTTCCTCTTGAGTTCCTACCTCTCCCTGCATAGTTAGCTTGAGAAGTAGTACCTTCATCTTCTACTTTATTTCTCTTTCCTTTATCTTTAGACTTTCCTTTATCTCTATAGAGGGCAAAAGAAGTGTTACCTCTTGATGGTTCTCTATTTTTGTTGAGCTTGGCTTCATGGGTAAAGAGTTGTCCCATGAGAGTGGTAAGGTTAGGAATTTGCATGTCCATGTAAAGGTCCATAGCAGTTGTGAAGGCTTCCCACTTATCATCTGCCTTGATGCCATTGATTATCTCTCTCACTATTTGCTCTTCTTCAATCTCCTCTCCTATGCTTGCCAATTGATCAGCCACATCCTTTACTTTGGTCACATACTCTGAAACATTCTGCTTAGGTTGCTTCCTTTGAGTAGTAAACTCAATCCACAATTGATTTTTTCTAGCTCTTGTATTGGAAGAAAAATACCGACCATATTTTGCTTATTTCAGCACTTAAGTCATGGAATACCTCAACCCAAGTGTCTACCATGCGCTTAGACATATTAAGAAGGTTTTTGGTTAAATTTTCATGCTATAATTAAAGAGGAGAATTTGTGATTGTTTTTGAAGTTCACGAGAGTCATATGTCCATCTCTACTTTCTTGTAGTTTTGTAGAGAGTGATTGCACATCTTGCACCTCCCTCATTATCTATCCACATCACATGTTTGGTGCTGCATTCAGTAGCACTTATTGTCTACTTGCACCCTATAAAATTTCATATGTGAGCTAAGAGTAGTGGCCTTTGCAAGTAGTTAGTGTTCTTGGGTTGATCTCTATTCAAGGTCTCCATTGAGCCTCTGGACTTGCAAAGGTCATATCTCCTTGTGTATTTACCCAATTTTCATGTTCTATAGCTCATTGGAAAGATGTTAGTTTCATGAATTAGTTATTAAAAATTATCACTGATTACATAAAAGCAAGCTCTACAAGCGTGATTGGTTTTCTATGCATAAGCTTGTGAGAAGGTCAACTAGTTCCTAGGGGGTGCATCTACTTGTAACTATAATTTGGAGGTCAATAAACTCCAACATGGGTATGAGAGAAATGAATTAAAATTTGGAGAAGATTTTAATACCTTGATGGAGAATGTGGAGCTTTTTGAGTAGAGGTTTATCATCAATACTTCAGCTTACTGTCGAGTATATGCATACAAATGTTCATAATCATTGGATTCTTAAATCTGGAGTTATGTTCATTTTTCTGCTCACTGGTCTCAAACTGTAGCATCCCGTGAAAATCGGGATGGTGTCATCAGTTGTTAAACATCATTCTCAGTGTGTGGTTCATTATTTTTGATGATATTACTCTTGAAAGTTAGTTCTTTAAATTTACTAGACTTCCCCAAGAGGAATTAAGCTAATTGCTGCTGTGCTCAGAGAATTATGCAAAACATTGGACAGGTGTATGAACCAAAATAGCAAGTTTTTCACCTCTGAGCTAACTCCAACTTATCTGTTTTGATCTATCTTTTTGAGAGTGATCTTCCAAGGTACATAGGGTGTGTAATATATCCATTGGAAAGCTAAAGGGGCCCAAAATATACTCCTGGAGTTCATTTGGCTGGTGTAGATCAAGGATTTTGCAACACCTCTTCATCTTCAAGCACATACCTATCCATCTGTAAACAATGGTATCAAAGCAAGGTTGGACAACATGGCAGATGGATTTCCTTCATCAATTGACAAATGGGACAGAGGTAACTACTCAGCGTGGTCATTAAGAATGGAAGCTTATCTCCAAGGTAGAAGTTTATATGGTTATGTGGCTGGAGATGAAGTTATGCCAAGTTTCACGAACAAAAGTCAACCAACACAAGAAGAGCAAGAAAGATTGAGCACATGGTGCTCCAAGGATGCACTTGCAAGGTCTTATCTCCTCAACTCTATCTCAGATTTTTTGTTGCCTCACATTAGAAGTTGTAAGACATCGGAAGAAGTGTGGGATGCACTTGAAGCCTTCTTCTCTTCAAGTACTAAAGCTAGGAAGCATAAGCTATGGCTGGATTTCACAACTCTCAAGAAGGCTCGCAAACAAAATGTGACTAATTTTGTCACAAAGCTCAAGGACATAGCAGATCAGTTGGGAAGCATTGGAGAGGTAATAGATGAAGAGCAAATTGTAAGGCAGGTCATCAATGGCTTGAAGGCAGATGACAAGTGGGAAGCATTCACCATAGCTATGGATTTGTACATGGACATGCATGTACCTGATTTCAATACACTCATTGGACAACTACTTAATCAAGAGGCAAAGCTTATCAAAAATGGAGAAAGCTCTAAAGGTAATCAATCTTCAGCTTCATACACTGATAAAAGCAAGTCTAAAGATAACAAAGGAAAGGCAAAGAAAGTGGATGATGAAGTAGGTACATATCAAGCTAACTATGCAGGTAGAGGAAGACATGGCAGAGGTAGAGGAAAAGGAGGTAGACAAGGCAGGGGGAGATCCCAAGACTCCAAATCATGTTCTATTTGTGGATTAACTAATCATACAGCTGAAAATTGCTTTAGGAATTCCAGGAATCAAAGAGGCAGAGGATACAATAGAGGAAGTTATGGCTACTCAAGAGGAAGGTTTAACAATTATCATGGCAACTACAACAACTACAATCATTCAAACTATCAAGGAGGCTACAAAGGAAGGAGAGACTTCAATAACTACACAGAAGACTCAAACAAAGAGGATTCATTATTGATCATGAACATGGCTTTGCCACAAGGTAAATTTGATGAGCATGTTTTCTACATAGATTCAGGTTGTTCAAATCATATGGCAGGAAATGTGGCACTTCTATCAGATTTAGAAGATCCAAGGAATAAGCATGAGGTACAAACAGGAGATGATACAAGACTCTTGTGGAGAAAATAGGCAATGTCAAAGCAGCTGATGGAAACATCAACCTACTCAGTAAGGTACTCTATGTCCCTACCATTACAAAGAATTTGATAAGTGTTGGGAAGATAGTAGAGAAAGGGTTGCAAGTCAGGTTCACAAAAGCAGGAGCATTTGTTGAAGATCCAAGTCAAGGATTCAGAAGAATTGCAAAAGGTGAAAAGACAGGTAGATTGTTCACATTTGAATTACAAGACACTAGAAACATTGCTCTCTTTAATTATGGTAGTCAGACACTCACATAATTGGAAGTATGGCACAAAAGGTTAGCACATATTGGTGAAAGGTCATTAAAGCAAATTTGCAGGGACCAAAGTGTACTTGGACTCCCTAATTTGTCAAAACAACATATGATTTATAAGTGTAGTGCATGTCAATTTGGAAAGTCTCACTGGTTACCATTCATGAAGAAAGGTTATATGCATGGAGATCTCTTGGAGTTGGTTCATACAGATGTATGGGGACCTAGCAAGGAAGCTTCAATATCTGGATCAAGGTATTATGTCTCCTTTATTGATGATTGCAGCAGATGGACTATCCTATTCTTTATGAAACACAAAGATGAAGTTTTTTCATGTTTCAAAAGATATTTGGCTCTTGTGGAGAATCAAACACGTAAATAACTAAAAAGGCTAAGGTCAGATGGAGGGGGAGAATACTTCTCCCATGAGTTTGATTCTTTTCTTCAAGAAAGAGGAATCAAAAGAGAGGTAACTACAAGGTACACTCCTAACCAAAATGGAGTGGCAGAAAGGAGGAATAGGACAATTGTTGAAGCTGCACGGTCCATGTTATATGAAAAGCATTTGCCTAATTATCTATGGGCTGAGGTTGTATCTACAACCACTTACTTGATTAACAGGTTGCCTTCAAATTCCCTTGATGGGATGACTCCATATGAGGCTTGGAATGGAAGAAGGCCAAGCTTAGATCATTGTAAAATTTTTGGATGTATTGCTTTTGCTCATGTTCCTTCACAGGTTAGAGGCAAGATGGATCCAAAGGCAGAAAGGTGTGTATTTATTGGATATGCCAACAATCAAAAGGGCTACAGGTTATACAACCCTACCAACAAAGGATTCTTGGTAAGCAGAGATGTAGTTTTTGATGAAAACAATTCATGGTATGAAGATTCATGCAGGAAGGTCAATTTACCATATGATCTTGAAGAAGATTTTCCAAAGCTTGGTAGAGAACAACCAAAGATTGAAGAACAAGACACCTTAGAAGATGATGAAGAATCTCAGATGGAAAAGCTCAAAGCATGGAAGTCTAAAGGTAAATCAAAAGTGCAGGAACTTGGACATGAGGCAGAATCATCACATCATGGCCTAAGAAGATCTCTTAGGGAAAAGAAAAAACCAGAAAGGTATGGGTTTGACACCTCATTAGTAACTAAACATTCTATCTACATAGCACATGACATAAACCAAGAGGAGCCATCATCCTTTGAAGAGGCCAAAGCAAAAACAGAATGGAAGCATGCAATGGAGGAAGAGATTGAAGCAGTTGAGGAAAACAACACTCAAGGTAATAGGCTCAAGATGGGTCTATAAACTTAAGAAGAATTCTGATGGTTCCATTAACAGGTATAAGGCAAGGCTTGTAGCAAAAGGCTTTGCACAAACTCAGGGAATTGATTATGAGGAGACCTTCTCTCCTGTGGCAAAGATGCCTACTATTAGGGTGTTGCTTAGTATTGCCTCTTCCAAGAATTGGAAGATACTTCAACTAGATGTAAAGAATGCATTCTTGAATGGTTGGATAACAGAAGTGGTATATATGGCACAACCACCTGGTTTTGAGAATAAAGTTTATCCTGATTATGTGTGTAAACTTAACAAAGCATTGTATGGTCTCAAGCAAGCTCCAAGAGCTTGGAATTTCAGGCTTGCTTCATTCTTGCAAGACAAAGGCTTTCAACCAAGCAAGACAGATCCTTCACTCTTTATTAAAAAGAGTAATTATGAGATCATCTACTTATGTGTATATGTAGATGATATTATATTGACAGGAAATGATGCAGATGGTATGAAGAAGATCAAAGATCAGATGAGAGAAGAGTTCAAGATAAGTGATTTGGGTTCACTTACCTACTTCCTAGGTTTGGAAGTTGTCTACAAAGATCATGGTTTGTTTCTTACTCAAAGAAAGTACATTAAGGACATGTTGGCAAAATTCAAGATGCAAGATTGTAAGATTGCAGGTACTCCAATGGAGGTCAATCACAAATTGAGCTCACATGAAGGTGAACTCATAGACGACATCACATCATATCAAAGTCTAGTGGGTAGTCTCAACTATGCCACATTGACAAGAGTAGATATATGTTACAGTGTGAGTGTGCTAAGTCAATTTATGCACACACCAAGGAAACCACACATGGATGCTGCCAAAAGGATTCTCAAGTATCTCAAAGGAACCATAAATGGACTTTATTATCCTTATGTATCTGATTTAGGTTTGAAGCTATTTTCTGATGCAGATTCGGCTGGCTCCAAGGAAGATAGAAGGAGCACTGGAGGTTATCTTACCTTTGCAGGTTCAAAGCTTATTTCATGGTCATCCAAGAAGCAACCCACAGTTGCTCTCTCTTCTACTAAAGCTGAATATAGAGGTCTTGCCATAGCTACTCAAGAAGCTATGTGGATGAAGACATTATTCAAAGATCTTGGATTGGAGTTTGGAACTCCAACTATTTATGGTGACAATATGAGTTCTATTCATTTGGCTGCTAATCCTATTTTTCATGCAAGGACTAAACATATTGAAGTTCATTATCACTATGTAAGAGAGAAGGTTCTAAGCAAAGAGATTCAAATATCATATGTGTCCACTCATCAACAATGTGCAGATATTCTAACCAAAGCATTGGATGGTACAAAGCTTTGCAAATTCAAGGCTATGATTGGTTTACAGGTAACCTTGGAAGATTGAAGACCTCAAGCATACTTGGCTTGAGGGGGAGCTATTGGAGCAAGTCTATGACAAGCATAAGTATTGGCTTCAGTCCCAAAAGTCATAGAAGAAGCTTTAAAATGAAGACTATGCAAAGTTCACTTGTGAACTACCTCTTGTAACTTTTGAAGAGTTTACTTAATGTAAAAGTGAAAGAATCTTAAGTGGTTGGGTCCACTTGATCAAAAAGGGAAAGAGGAGCCACGAATTCGTGATTTGTGGTAGGTAGAGAATCAAATCAATCACTAATTGATTGGAGAGTGATTGAGGGAAGTTAGCCTGCCAAACTCAACTATAAATAGATGGCAGCTTTAGTCGTGGTTAGAGAGACCTATGTGAAGACCTCCAAGATCTGAGCTTTATGCCATATCAAGGTGTGATTCCAAGGCACAAATATGTATTAGTAAGTCCATTGTATTGTACAAGCAATATACTTTTATTTTCATGATCATTTGAGTTCATATTTCCATGTTCTTGTGAAGTGTACTACTCACTGCCATATCTCTCAGTTTTCTCAGTCAGATTGCAGAGATGGTTTCTCTAAGTTTGGTGCATCATTTTCAGTGATTTAACTTGGTAAAGTTATCTCTATAAGTCTACTATATGCTCACCAATTTTCATTTCATTTGAATGTTGCAATCTTTAGTTATGTTTAGTTGAAGTCAACAGTGTCTATTCATTTTCACTTCTCTGTCAGGTACCCGACTTTTTTACTCATCTTGTCAGAGCTGTTTCTCAGTGTGTACTTATTCAAATTCCATGATTTAAAGCTTGTTGGATTAAGATTACTGTCTAGTACAAGGGTACAAATTTTCATAATCATTGATGTCTTAAATCTGGAGTTATGTTCAATTTTCTGATCACTGGTCTCAAACTATAGCAGCCCGTGAAAATTGGGATGATGTCATCAGTTGTTAAACATCATTCTCAGTGTGTGGTTTATTATTTTTGATGAGATTAATCTTGAAAGTTATCTATTTAAGTTTACTAGACTTCCCCAAGAGGAATTAAGCTAATTGTTGTTGTGCTCAGAGAATTATGCAAAACACTGGACATGTGTATGAACCAAAATAGCAAGTTTTTCACCTCTGAGCTAACTCCAACTTATCTGTTTTGATCTATCTTTTTGAGAGGGAACTTCCAAGGTACATAGGGTGTCTAATACATCCATTGGAAAGCTAAAAGGGCCCACCATATACTCCTGGAGTTCATTTGGCCGGTGTAGATCAAGGATTTTGCAACACCTCTTCATCTTCAAGCACATACCTATCCATCTCTAAACAATTTAGAATCATAGCATACTTGCAAGGTATAGGCTTGTATCATTTGATTGATGGCACAGACATGAAACCGATATTACAAGAGGATCCAAATCAATGACAATTGAGGGAATTTATACTTTGGAATGAAAGAGAAAAAAGGTTTATATTTATTTTATCACATAATATTCAAGATTCAATGGTAGGACACATATAAGACCTAGACACAAGTAGAAAAACATAAAGAAAGATACAAGGACATCATTGAATGATTATTTATTGAAGGTTAAAAGGATTTTGGATCATCTAGGATCGATTCAAGCTCATGTGGAGGGCGAAAACTTGGCTGCACATACTCTCAATGGACTCAAGGATGATGAAAGATGGAAACCGTTCATTAATTATGCTTATGTAAGAGGAGAATTACGAGCTTTTGATTGGATTTTTGCACTCATGGTCATGGAGGATATGAACCTAAATGGCTCTACTTCAAATGAAAAAGGATCTCAAGGACAAGCTCTTTATGTAGGATCATCAAAAGGTGGAGGTACAGGTAAAAGAGGTTTGAATAGAGGTCGAGGAAAAAGGAGTGATGATCAAGGGACTTTAAGTGGCTCCTTTAACACAATAGGAAGAGAGAGACCAAGAACTAGAGGTATGAGAGTCTACGATGACTAGAATCAAAGACAAAGGACTAAAGATAACAAAAATTGCTACATAAGTGGAAGTTATGTACACTATGCCAAAGATTGCTATCAAAATGAGAATAATCAAGGCGGTAGTTGAAGAGGAATCTACTCAACAAGAGGCAAGCAACAAAGAAATTATGCAATTGAAGGTAAAACAATGATGATTATGATGCTCTTCTTATTATGAATATAGAAACTAAGATGAATTGCAATAACAATGTATGATGTGTAGATACTGGTTGCTCTAACCATATGTCTCATGATGCCTCATGGTTCTCAAACATGCATAATCCTTCATGTAAAGGTCATATTGAAACTGGATGATACAACACACAAGATTAAGTAGGCTAGAGATTTTGTGATGTAGGATAAGTGCAAGAATAATTGCTTGAAGGATGTACTTTATGTGCCAAAGACCACTAAGAATTTGATGTTGATTGGTCAAATGGTAGAAAAAACTTTGCAAGGAAGATTTAATCATGTAGGTTGCTTCATTGAGGATTGTTGCAAAGATCCATGAGCAGAGAAGCAAAGAAAAGAGAAGAGAAAGAAGGCCCCCAAATGTTTTACAAAATTGGGCATATGTTTTTGTAAAATATCCATCTTGTAATATATTCCATGTTGCGAACATTTGTTTTATGTAGGGTACAAGTTTCAAAT
Organism: Ceratopteris richardii; assembly: GCA_020310875.1. NCBI lineage: Eukaryota > Viridiplantae > Streptophyta > Polypodiopsida > Polypodiales > Pteridaceae > Ceratopteris > Ceratopteris richardii. The sequence goes on from CM035419.1 coordinate 63,635,586, forward strand.
TATGTAAATACCTTTGGGAATTCTTCAAATACTTCAAGAAGGCTCATATTATTCATAAAAGATAGCAAAAATACCACGTGAGTTCTAGAACATGGTGAGTCAAATTAGTGAGTCACAAGGGAGCTGCAGTGGTGTCCTAGTGGAAGGTCGATGTGGCTAGTTCTCAAAGTCCATCAATACTTTGCTTATTTGAGCACTTGAGTCATGTAATAACTCCATCCAAGTGTCTACCACGAATGTAGATGTATTAGGAAGGTTTTAGATTAGTTTCCCATGCTATAAAAAGAGGAGAAAAATCGTGATCTTGTGGGAAGTCCAAGAGAGGCATATGTGTATCTCCATGCTACTGTAGTTTTGTATGCAGAGATTGCAGAGCTTGTATCTCCCTCATTATATATTCAAATTACATGTTCGATAGCTCATGTGAAAGCTCTTACTGTCTACATTCTTCCTGTAAATTTTCATAATCATTGGATTTGTGAGCTGAGAATGGTACTCTCTGCAAGTAGTGTGTGTTCTCTGGTTTCACCCCTGCTGAAGGTCTCCATTAAACCTCAAACTTGCAGAGGTCATATCGCCTTGTGTATTTATCGAAATTGAGTGTTCTTTCATTGGAAAGATCTTGGTCTCTAGTATATGTGGTGAAAACAGGATTAGAAAATCATAATCCATTAGAGAATAGTAAGCTCTGCAAGCATGATTGGTTTTCTGTGATGAAGTTTGTGAGAAGGTCAACTTGTTCCTAGGGGGTTCCACCTACTTCTTGCTATATTTTGGAGGTCAATAAACTCCAACATTGGTATCAGAGCAAGGAATTGAAGCTTGGAGAAGGTTATAATACCTTGATGAAGAATTTGAAGCTATTGGAGAAGAGGTTCATCATCGACACTACACAAAGGTAGAAGGAGATAGCAAGGAAGCATCTCAAGCAACATCCAAGCAAAGAAAGGTGCATAAAATTTATAAAAAAGGTAAATCTCATACTTATTCTTATCACACATATGCAAAAGGAGGGTTAAAGGAGGAAGTTTATTATTTACACAATGGGCGATCAACATGCACAAATAGAGAAGCTTGATAAGAACAACTATCAAGCATGGCGATTTAGAATCACAGCATACTTGCAAGGTAGAGGCTTGTATGGTTTGATTGATGGAACGGATATCAAACCTATATTACCAGAGGATCCAAATCAGCAACAATTGAGGGAGTTTAGACTTTGGAATGAAAGAGACAAAAGGGTTATATTCATTTTATCACAAAATATTCAAGATTCAATGGTAGGACACATACAAGATCTAGACACAAGTAGAGATGTTTGGCTTGCATTGGAAAGGTTGTATGCTACAGGTACAAGAGCAAGGAAGATTCAACTCAGAAATGAGTTGAATAACATAAAGAAAGATACAAGGACATCGGTCAATGATTACTTGTTGAAGGTTAAAGAGATTGCAGATCAACTAGGATCAATTCAAGCTCATGTGGAGGACGACAACTTGGTTGCACATACTCTCAACGGCCTCAAGGATGATGAGAGATGGAAAACATTCATTACTTCAGTTTATGTTAGAGGAGAATTACCAGACTTTGATCAACTTGTTGCTCTCATGGTCATGGAGGAGATGAATCTAAATGGTTCTACTTCAAATCAAAAAGGATCTCAAGCACAAGCTCTTTATGCAGGATCATCAAGAGGTGGAAACAGAGGTAGAAGAGGTTCAAATAGAGGTCGAGGAAGAAGGAGCGATGATCAAGGGACTTCAAGTGGCTTCTTCAACACAAGAGGAAGAGGAAGATCAAGTGCTAGAGGTACGAGAGGCTACTACAACTACAATCAAAGACAAAGGAGTCAAGATAACAACAATTGCTATATATGTGGAAGGTATGGACACTATGCCAAAGATTGTTATCAAAATGAAAATAATCAAGGTGGTAATCGAAGAGGATGCTATTCAAGAAGAGGTAAACAACAAGGAAATTATGCAGTTGAAGGTAAAAGTGATGATTATGATTCTCTTCTTATGATGAATGTAGAAACTAAGATGAATTGCAATAGTGACGTATGGTATGTAGATAGTGGTTGCTCTAACCATATATCACATGATGCTTCATGGTTTTCTAATATGCATAATCCTTCATGTAAAGGTCATGTTGAAACAGGAGATGATACAACACATAAGATTATGCAGGTTGGAGATGTTGTTATGCAGGATAAGAGCAAGAGAAATTGCTTGAAGGATATACTTTATGTGCCAACGATCACTAAGAATTTGATGTCAGTTGGTCAAATGGTAGAAAAAGGTTTGCAAATAAGATTTAATCATGCAGGTTGCTTCATTGAGGATCCAAAGCAAAGGAGGCTAATTGCTAGAGGTCAAAAACAAGGTAGATTGTTTACATTCAAGGTAAACCCAAATCATACAAACTATTTCCCTTATGGTATGCATCGAATAGCAGAGCTTGATCTATGGCACAAAAGGATTGGACACATGAATGTACACAGGTTAAAGGAGCTATCAAAGAAGAGGATTGTTGAAGGATTACCTGATCTTACTAAGCAACATATGGTGCATCTTTGTGAAGCATGTCAAATGGGTAAGCAGAGTAGACGACCTTTCAAGCATTCAAGCTATGTAAGCAGTGGATTGCTAGAACTTATACACACGGACGTATGGGGTCCTACTAAAGAGGCATCCTTGGCTGGTAATAAGTACTATGTATCATTCATTGATGATCATAGTAGAATGACATTTGTGTATTTCATTAAACATAAGAGTGAAGTCTTTGATTGTTTCAAAAATTTTAAATCATTTGTCGAGAAGCAAACAGGAAGATATGTTAAGAAGCTAAGATCTGATGGAGAGGGAGAGTATTTCTCTCAAGCTTTTATTGATTTTTTGTATGATGAAGGTATCAAAAGAGAAGTTACATGCAGGTATACTCCACAACAAAATGGAGTCGCAGAAAGAAGAAACAGAATCATAGCAGACGCGTCTAGAAGCATGCTAAATGATATGTGTTTGCCCAATTCTTTTTGGGCTGAAGCTGTTAGCACAAGTGTGTACATTATGAATAGAGTACCTACTGCTGGAGTTCATCATTTGAAACCATATGAGGTATGGCATGGATGTTAGTGCAAGACAATCACCAATTGAAGATTTGAAGGACAAAGGATGGAGATGAGATCAAAGTTTTAAGCAAAGAAGTTGGATACATTCACAGAGTGAAGAACATGTACACATATGTACATTAGTGAAGACTTAGATCACTTAGATGTTTGATTAGTCATAAGCTTGTATATATTTACCTATAAATACTTTTGAAATATGTCGGGGCAAAGAGAGTGAGACATGAGAAGACAATAGGAGATCATAGAGAATAGTTGTAAGTGTAATTAGACACAGGAGAAGTGAGTTGAAATGTGGATCCTCACTCAGTTGTAAATTTCTGAGAAATAGAAGAAAAGTTGCGCCCGATATTTCTGTGTCTGCTCCGTCTGTGGTAAATCTTTTGTGAAATCCTTTTGAGGATATCTAAGTCCATATTTAATCAATCTATGGCTAAAGTTTCAGAGTTTAATTGTAATCAGGTAAGGAGAATTGTTAGTAGGAACATTCATATGTGTTGAGTGTTCACAGTCTCCTGAAACAGGCACAGATTTTGAGTTCAATCAAATGAGTAGTGCTAAGTGCACAGTGTAAAGTTTTACACATATGATAGCTCAAGATCTAAGTTGAGAGATAAGCTATCTACAGCCAAAATGATTTGGTCAAACGGGTTCGACATTTGGAGAACCAAAGTTAAGAAGTTAGGGGTGTCAAATCGACTTCTCAGAAGTGCAGATTTAGACATAGCTGACTTGGTAAGTAGATTTCTCAACATCTACTAAACCTTTTGAAGTAATTCAACTTGGAGAAGGTGCGCAATCTTTAGGCGACACCTTGTGCAAAGTTTCATAAAAAACTTTACACATTTACTCAGTCAATGAGCAAAATCTCTGCAGCAGACTTTCTGAGGAATTTTCTTCTTTACAGTTTAGTCAAGAATTTGACAATCGGTCATTGATAGCTTAAATTGGTGAAGGTTTTGACTTACTCTTGATATAGAGGTGTTCTAAATTCAAGAGTAGGTTGTTCTTTTGGAGATTAACACTCTCCATCAGTGGTATCAGAGCAGGAAACATCAAAATCAAGGAAAGGAGGATCCCGACTGCTGTAGATTCAAGAAATTCAACAATTGAAGAACTAAAAGGTGAAAGCTTGAAGGCAAAGCTTGAGGAGAAGACCATACGACATCAAGGAAGTCAAAAGGAGTATCATTCGAAGTAAAGGTAACCTTATACTTTATAAAGGTTAAAGATTTCAATACACAGGTGGACACAAGATGGGAGATTCTCTTCAGATAGAGAAATTGGATAGGGAAAACTATCCTGCATGGTCAATGAGGATGGAAGCTCATCTTATGAGCAAAGATTTAATAGCTTACATCACAGGAGAAGAAGAGAAGCCACAGTTCAGAGATCCTAGTGTTCCAACTAGGGAAGAGTTAGCAGATTTGAAAAATTGGATGAAGAAAGATGCTCAAGCTAGGAGCATTATATATGGCAGTCAATGATTACTTGTTACCTCATATTCGAGGTCTTGAAAGTGCAACTGATATTTGGAATGCTTTGGAGGAGCATTTCCAGAATACTACTAAGTCAAGGAAGGCATCCTTATGGGCAGAGTTTACCACCTTCAAGAAGAAGGCTTCTCAATCCATTTCAGACTATGTGACAAGAATGAAAGATATTGCAGATGCTTTAGGAGCTGTTGATGAAGACATTGAGGAGGATAAATTGGTAAGGCAAATCCTTACAGGTTTAAGAGGTGATGACAAATGGAAGCCATTCATTTTGTCTACAGAATTATCACTTGATCATTTCACTCCTGATTTAAATCAGTTGCTAGGTCATATGCTAACATTTGAGCAGGATGTTAAAGGAGATGGTGACAAAAGTACAGGTCATGCAATGTACTCAAAGGACAAGAAGAAAGCTAACAAAGGAAAGCAACAATCAGGTGAAGAAGAAGGCACAACTAGTCAAGCCAACTTCCTAAGAGGTAGAGGAGGTGGCAAAGGTAGAGGAAGAGGCAGAAACAACAAAGATGGAGGCAAAGCTTGTTGGATTTGTGGTAAGACAAATCACTTAGCTAATGATTGTTGGCATAATAATCAGAGTAATAATGGATATAGTCAAAATTATAATGCAAGAGGAAGAGGTGGCAGAAATCAAAGAGGTAATTTCAGAGGCAGAGGTAGTAGGGGTTACTTTGGAAGAAATGCAGGTAGAGGTTTCCAAAGTCAACAATATAACAACACCTACTACAATTATGCTTCAGATCAAAAGGAAGATTCAACATTGATAATGAATGCAACTTGTGAAAGGCAGAGTGAAGATCAAAGAGTCTTCTACATTGATTCAGGGTGTAGTAATCACCTGAGTGGTAATATAGCCTTGATGACTGATTTGGAGAATAAGGTATCTAATCATGTTGTTCAAACAGGTGACAACACAAAGCACAATGTGAAGTCAATTGGATCAGTGAAGGCCAAGGATGGTAGCACCTTATTGAGTAAGGTCTTGTATGTTCCTACAATTCCTAAGAATTTGATAAGTGTAGGACAAATTGTGGAAAAAGGTTATGAAGTAAGGTTCACTAATGAAGGAGTGTTTGTGGAAGACCCTAGCAATGGGTATAAACAAATTGTTTCAGGAAAGAAAGAAGGGAGATTGTTTACATTGAAGATTCAAGGTAATATTGGTCATGCCATGTTCACATATGGAGGACACAAGATCTCTGAGTTAGATCTTTGGCATAAGAGGCTTGGACATTTCAATGAAAGAGGTATTAAAGACATGATTAACAGTGGTTTAGTGCTTGGTTTGCCTAATGTTGCAGGTCAACATATGACATACAGATGTGAGGCATGTCAATTAGGTAAGGCTCATAAGCAATCCTATTCCAAGCATGGGTTTATGTATTCAGAGAAACTTGAGTTGGTACACACAGATGTGTGGGGGCCATCAAAGGATTTCAGTATAAATGGGTCAAGGTATTATGTGATTTATGTTGATGATGCTACTAGATGGATCACTATTTATGTGATCAAAGATAAGTCAGAAGTGTTTAATACATTTAAACACTATCATGCATATGCAGAAAGAATTACAGGACATAAGTTGAAAAGACTAAGGTCAGATGGAGGGGGAGAGTATTTCTCTAATGAATTCAGTAATTACTTGTGGGATGCAGGTATAAAAAGAGAGGTTACTTGCAGGTACTCTCCTCAACAGAATGGTGTAGCAGAAAGAAGAAATAGGACTCTTGTTGAGTTTGCAAGGTCCATGATGAAGGAGAAAAATTGCCCAAATTATTTGTGGGCTGAGGCTGTAAATACTGCTACTTATTTGGTCAATAGGTTACCATGTAAAGCTTTGTAGGGAATGACACCTTATGAGGCATGGTGGGGTAAGAGACCTACACGAGACCACTGCAAAGTATTTGGATGTTTGGCCTATGCATATGTGCCATCACAATTAAGGCACAAATTGGAACCTAAAGCTGAAAAATATGTGTTTATTGGTTATGATGATAAGCAGATGGGATATAGGTTGTGGAATCCATCCACAAAACATTTTCTTGTATCAAAAGATGTTACATTTGATGAGCAAGGTACTTGGTATGCAGGTACTATTAATACTAATACAGATGATGAAGAAATTGTGAGCCAAAGAAGAGGTAAATCAAAGGTTCAGATATTTGATGAGCAAGAGAATAATGAAGTGCAGGTTGAAGTGGAAGATACACCAAGATTTGATCCTGAACATGAAGAACCAGAAACCTCAAGAAGTGGAGAACTTAGGAGATCTACAACGAACAAATGGCAACCCACAAGGTATAGCTATGATACTTCATTTCTAGCTACCAAAGATTATGCTTACATGATTAAAGCAGATGAAGACCCTTCTACATATGAAGAGGCAAAAGGTAAAGAAAATTGGGAGAAAGCTATGCAGGAAGAATATGATGCATTGATGGAGAATCAAACATGGGATTTGGTTCCAAAACCAAATAGCCAGAAGATCATTGGATGTAAGTGGGTTTATAAGACAAAAAGATTTGCAGATGGAAGTGTGTCTAGGTACAAAGCTAGACTTGTTGTCAAAGGTTTTGCTCAGACATATGGTGTTGATTATGATGAAACTTATAGTCCTGTGGCAAAGATGACAACTACCAGGACACTTATAGCTATTGCTGCATGTAAAGGTTGGAAGTTATGTCAACTTGATGTAAAAAATGCTTTTTTGAATGGTTATATTTCAGATGATGTGTTCATGGAGCAACCTCAAGGGTTCAGAGATAAAAGATATCCAGATCATGTGTGCAAGCTCAAGAGAGCTTTGTATGGCTTGAAGCAGGCCCCAAGGGCATGGAATTATAGACTTGTAAAGTTCTTGAAAGAACTTGGATTTCAGGTGTCTAAAGCAGATAGTAGCTTGCTTGTCAAAGCAAGTGATAATGGTTTCATATACATGTGCATATATGTTGATGATATAATTCTTACAGGTACAGATGAAGAAGGAATACAAAGACTAAAGAAGCAAATGGAAAAGGAGTTCAAAATAAGTGACTTGGGAGACTTGTCATACTTCTTGGGCATGGAGATTACATATACTCAACATGGAGTATTTGTGACCCAAGAAAGGTATATGAAGAACTTGTTAATCAAGTTTAAAATGAATGATTGCAGGGTAGCACCTACACCAATGGAGGTGAATCACAAATTGAGTAAATTTGGAGGTGAAGAATTCAAGGACATGAGACAATATCAGAGTTTGGTTGGTAGTCTTATCTATGCTACTTTAACTAGACCTGATTTATCATATGCAGTAGGGGTTTTGTCTCAATTTATGCATTGCCCTAGAAGGGAGCATTGGATTGCAGGACAAAGAGTGTTGAGGTACATTCAGGGTACACTCAAAGAAGGTTTGTATTATGGGTTCACATCAGATACAAACATTAAGATCTATAGTGATGCAGATTGGGCAGGTAATCCAGATGACAGAAGGTCAACCTATGGATACATGTGTTATGTGGGAGATAAGTTAATCTCTTGGTGCTCAAAGAAGCAACATACAGTTGCTTTGTCATCCACAGAAGCAGAGCATAAAGGCATGGTTGAAGCTGCAAAAGAAGTGATTTGGCTTAAGACTCTCATGAAGAGTTTTGATATTATACAGAGCATACCTATCATTTATGGTGATAACATGAGTTCATTATATTTAGCAGCTAATCCTGTATTTCATGCCAGGACTAAACACATTGAGATACAGTATCACTTTCTAAGAGAGAAGGTGATGGATAAGGAGATTGAAGTCATACATACTTCAACAAAAGATCAGATAGCTGATATGCTTACAAAGAGCTTGGATGGACCAAAGCTACAGAAGTTTAAAGATATGGCAGGTATAAAGAAGATAAGAGAAACCTCAATTGATGATTGAGGGGGAGCTGTTAGTGCAGGACAATCACCAATTGAAGATTTGAAGGACAAAGGATGGAGATGAGATCAAAGTTTTAAGCAAAGAAGTTGGATACATTCACAGAGTGAAGAACATGTACACATATGTACATTAGTGAAGACTTAGATCACTTAGATCTTTGATTAGTCATAAGCTTGTATATATTTACCTATAAATACTTTTGAAATATGTCGGGGCAAAGAGAGTGAGACATGAGAAGAAAATAGGAGATCATAGAGAATAGTTGTAAGTGTAATTAGACACAGGAGAAGTGAGTTGAAATGTGGATCCTCACTCAGTTGTAAATTTCTAAGAAATAGAAGAAAAGTTGCGCCCGATATTTCTGTGTCTGCTCCGTCTGTGGTAAATCTTTTGTGAAATCCTTTTGAGGATATCTAAGTCCATAGTTAATCAATCTATGGCTAAAGTTTCAGAGTTTAATTGTAATCAGGTAAGGATAATTGTTAGTAGGAACATTCATATGTGTTGAGTGTTCACAGTCTCCTGAAACAGGCGCAGATTTCGAGTTCAATCAAATGAGTAGTGCTAAGTGCACAGTGTAAAGTTTTACACATATGATAGCTCAAAATCTAAGTTGAGAGATAATCTATCTACAGCCAAAAGGATTTGGTCAAACGGGTTCGACATTTGGAGAACCAAAGTTAGGAAGTTAGGGGTGTCAAATCGACTTCTCAGAAGTGCAGATTTAGACATAGCTGACTTGGTAAGTAGATTTCTCAACATCTACTAAACCTTTTGAAGTAATTCGACTTGGAGAAGGTGCACAATCTTTAGGCGACACCTTGGTGCAAAGTTTCATAAAAAACTTTACACATTTACTCAGTCAATGAGCAAAATCTCTGCAACAGACTTTCTGAGGAATTTTCTTCTTCACAGTTTAGTCAAGAATTTGAAAATTGGTCATTGATAGCTTAAATTGGTGAAGGTTTTGACTTACTCTTGATATAGAGGTGTTCTAAATTCAAGAGTAGGTTGTTCTTTTGGAGATTAACACTCTCCATCAATGGAAGGAAACCAAGTGTAAGTCATTTGAAAGTATTTGGTTGTGTATGTTATGTACATGTACCTAGTGAAGTGAGATCAAAACTTGATGTGAAATCAGAAAAGTGTATATTTATTGGTTATCCAGATACTCAAAGAGGATATAGATGTTATAATCCTCATACCAATAAGGTGGTTGTTTCAAGAGATGTAAATTTTGATGAATCACTTTCATGGTATGTAGATAAGAAAAGTTTGCAGGTCATAAATGAAGATGAAGAAGATACAAGTGAAGGAGATGAGTGCTTACCTCAGCCCACAAGAAGTTTAAGTGATGAGAAAAGCGGTTTGGATGAAGGAAGAGAGCTACCTTTCAATTGAAGATTAAGGCAAGATTCACCTCCTAGTGTTAAAAGTAAAGGTAAACTCAAACTTGTTGAAGTTAATGATGAAGGAGAGGAAATTAGTGATGTATGTGACTATGGAGAATCATCAAAGGTTACTAATAAGAAAGGAAGAGCATCTATGTTGGAGGTAAGAAGAACTTCAAGAGTGAGTAAGCAACCTCAAAGGTATACGTATGAATCTTTCATGAATACTCATTATGCTTTTATGACAAAAGTTGAGCACGAAAATGAACCCACATGTTATGATGAGGCAAAAGGAGATGAAAAGTGGGAGAAAGCAATGAGTGAAGAAATGGAAGCACTACACGATAACAAGACTTGGAATTTAGTTCCAAAGACACCAAAGCAAAAGGTAATTGGTTGCAAGTGGGTTTTTAAGATTAAAAGAAATAGTGATGGTAGTGTGTCAAGATATAAGGCTAGACTTGTAGCAAAAGGATATAATCAAACTCAAGGATTGGACTATGAGGAGACATTTAGTCCAGTAGAAAACATGGCAACGGTGAGAACTTTGTTGGCTTTAGCTGCAAGTAAAAGGTGGAATATATATCAACTCGATATAAAGAATGCCTTTCTTAATGATGAGTTAAATGATGAAGTGTATATGTCACAACCAGATGGTTATGTGGATGCAAAATGTCCTAATCATGTATGCAGGTTAAAGAAGGCATTGTATGGTCTTAAGCAGGCACCAAGGGCATGGAATGCAAGGTTGGTAAAGTATCCTATGCTGCAAGGATACACAACGAGTCATGTTGATCCTTCACTTTATGTAAAACATGTAGATGGCATGTGTGTCTATGTATGCATTTATGTGGATGACTTGTTGATTACAGGGAATGATGCAAAAGCAATTGATGAGATAAAAGGTAATTTGGGAAAGGAATTTAAAATTTCAGATCTTGGTTTGCTTAGATACTTTCTTGGGATTGAAATTGTGTATGGCGATGAAGGTATGTGGTTGATACAGAGAAAGTATATATGTGATATGTTGAAAAGGTTTGGTATGCAGGAATGTAAATTTGTTTCTACTCCAATGGAATGTAATGTAAAGTTGAGTGCAAAGGAAGGTGATGAGTTGCATGATATGAATGCATATAGATCCATGGTAGGATCTTTGATTTATGCAACAAAAACTAGACCTGATATATGCTATGCAGTGGGAGTATTGTCACAGTTTATGCATGAACCTAGAGTACCTCATATGCATGCAGCGAAAAGAGTGCTTAGGTATTTGAAAGGTACCATGAACGAAGGATTATTTTATAGTCATGATGCTGATCTAACTCTTAAAGTATTTAGTGATGCAGATTGGGCTGGGAACAAAGATGATAGAAGATCCACAAGTGGATATGTGGTAATAGCAGGAAACAAGACATTAACATGGAGTTCAAAGAAACAGCCTACAGTTGCTTTATCTTCTACAGAGGCTGAGTATAATGTGCAGGTTGATGTACCACTGATATATGGGGATAACTTGAGCAGCATTCATATGACCTCAAATCCTATTTTTCATGCTAGAACAAAGCATATAGAGGTTCACTATCATTATGTTCGAGAGAAGGCCATAAACAATGAAGTACAAGTTTCTTTTGTTGGAAAAAAGGATCAAGTTGCAAATATCTTCACCAAATCCTTGGATGGACCGAAGCTTCAAAGATTCAACTATATTCTTGGCATGAAGGAAATACCCTTTGAAACTTGAGGGGGAGAATGTTGCGAACATTTGTTTTATGTAGGGTACAAGTTTCAAATTATGTAAATACCTTTGGGAAGTCTTCAAATACTTCAAGAAGGCTCATATTATTCATAAAAGATAGCAAAAATACCACGTGAGTTCTAGAACATGGTGAGTCAAATTAGTGAGTCACAAGGGAGCTGCAGTGGTGTCCTAGTGGAAGGTCGATGTGGCTAGTTCTCAAAGTCCATCAATACTTTGCTTATTTGAGCACTTGAGTCATGTAATACCTCCATCCAAGTGTCTAGCATGAATTTAGATGTATAAGGAAGGTTTTAGATTAGTTTCCCATGCTATAAAAAGAGGATAAAAATCGTGATCTTGTGGGAAGTCCAAGAGAGGCATATGTGTATCTCCATGCTGCTGTAGTTTTGTATGCAGAGATTGCAGAGCTTGTAACTCCCTCTTTATATATCCAAATTACATTTTTGATAGCTCATTTGAAAGCGCTTAGTGTCTACGTTATTCTTGTAAATTTTCATAATCATTCGATTTGTGAGCTGAGAGAAGTACTCTCTGCAAGTAGTGTGTGTTCTCTGGTTTCACCCCTGCTGAAGGTCTCCATTAAACCTCAAACTTACAGAGGTCATATCTCCTTGTTTGTTTATCCAAATTGAGTGTTCTTTGGGTCATTGGAAAGCTCTTGGTCTCTAGTATATGTGGTTAAAACAGTTTTAGAAAATTCTAATCCATTAAAGAATAGTAAGCTCTGCAAGCATGACTAGTTTTTTGTGATGAAGTTTGTGAGAAGGTCAACTTGTTCCTAGGGGGTTCCACCTACTTCTTGCTATGTTTTGGAGGTCAATAAACTCCAACATTCCACTCAGGTAAATGCACTAGAGGAGTCCTCTAGATGCATATCCAAAGAGATTTGTAACATTACCCTTGTAAAATAATAGGAATTTAGACTTCTTCTAGTAAAGTGCCAGTCTCTTGTGTGAGAGGGCCATTTTTAGGGCACATGTATATAAGTCACTTGGTGGCTCTTTTGTAAGGACTCTCTTTTTTGGGTCATTGTGAGAAGGGAGAGCTCAAGAATTTCGAATTTGCCTCTTCTTCCTGTTGTATCTCCTTGCTTGAGATCTTGCATGTGTGTTTGTAGCTTGAATTGAGAGCATGAAAGTGTTATCTATCCATTCCATTGCTCTTCTAAAGAGTATAATGTGGCTGTGGAGCTTGAGAAGGTGTGTAGCGTGATTAGGTGAGTTCACAACTCTATTTTTTGCCCATAACCTGAAGCAGTTTTGTCAGAATTGGACAAAAGTACCACCCTTGAATGTGTCTCCTCGAGAGCTTTGATGAACCCATTATTGACCATATTCGGAGTTCAGAGCTGAGAGAAAACTCCATTTGTGCATTTGCTATTGTTTTAAGTATCACGACCCCATTTCCCCTCATGTAGGTGATTATGTGATATATTGCACTAATTTGTTTGCAATGTTAGCTGCTCCACTTGATTGACCATTACTTAAGTGAATGTCTTCATACACTTGGTTAGGTTTTGATACTTCTTGGATTGATAATTTAAATGTGTGATCATCTCCATTATATGCACTTGTTGGTGATAGAGGTATAATCTCTTTCGTCATAAGTCCCTAAGCTTTTACTGAGGTACACACATTTTTGGTGTCATTATTGGGGAGTATGACTCCAACCAAGGTACCTGTGTGATGGTAAGAGCTTGTAGGTGAAGGTACGATTTGTGAAGAGGTAAGCCACTATGCTTTGGTAAGTCATTTTTCATTGCACTTCTTACTTTGCACTTTGGAAGTGTGTGTAGTAAGTTTTTAGACTTAGGGAAGTGAGAGTGAAAGAGTAGGAGTAGAGAGGAAAGAGTAGGTAAGTAGTCTTCATAATATCCCAAAAAAAATTCATTTCATTTCTTTTCAGCCTTTGACTAGTCCAGAGGTATAAAAACAAAAAAAAAAATCATTCAATAAGTCATTTGTGAACTGCAAGTATCGTGAGAGCGCACTGATGATCAATATCGCTGAGCTCGTATCGAGTGGATTCTTGGTTGTCGAAAGCTATCAATATCTAGCGCTTGGGGAGAGTAGCAAAGAGGTGAGCCCAACACATCTTGCATATTGGAAAGTTCATTGCAATATACCCAAAACATGACTGAACTTGGGATCGGTATTGTGAGGGGTGTATCAAGTTTTTGAGTGAGGCAAACACATTCACAGACATTGGCGAGGGAAGATTAGAGCACAAAGAATTAAACTACATCACTGTTTGAATCAAAAACTTGTTTTCTTGTGCACAAAGTCCAAGTATCATGATAGATCGAGTTCAAGTATGGTGATACTTCAATTCCCATGTGTCACGACACCTAGCAAGGATCGTGTATCATCGATACTTATACTCCCCATGTATCATGATACCTAGGTATCATGTATCATCAGGTTGAGTATCATGGATCTTGAAGTATCGTGTATTGCAATTATTCAAGTATTGTGTATCTCAGTTACTTGAGCATCGTGAATCGCGAGCCTTTGAGTATCACATATCGTCAAATCACTTGTGTATCATGTATCGCCACAATTTTTTGTATCGTGGATCATGTATCATTTTTGCCCTAGGTATCATGTATCATTGATACCTATACTCCCTTTGTATCATGATACTTAGGTATCATGTATCATCGAGTTGAGTGTCCTGGATCTTGAAGTATCATGTATCACATTATTCAAGTATCGTGTATCATGGCTACTTGAGTATCGTGTATCATGATTCTTTGAGTATCGTGCATCGTGTGATCACTCAACTATCATGTATCGTGTATCAGGACAAGTTGAAGTATCATTGATTGTGTATCATTTTGTCTGCAATATCGTGTATTGTGACTATCCAAATATCATGTATCATCCCTACCTAAAGTTTCGTGTATCGTTTACTTTGGAATATCGTGTATCATGGCTTAGTCCAGTATCATCTATCATTGTCTAGTGCATTATCATGTATCGTTAAGGGCTAAGAATCATGTATCATGGTAGTCCAGGTATGGTGGAACATAGAAGTATTGTGTATCGTCCAGATCAAGTGTCGTGTAACATTTGGGAATTGAATATTATGTATTGTGGAATCTGAAACCAATTGAAAACTTATCTGAGGGACACCAATTTTTGCTGGATGAATTCCAAGGATCAAAAGGGGAACAATTTATACAGTGATCGACTGCTCAGAAACCATTAGTGAATGAAGGGAAACAAAGGACATAGAAAACCCTAATGGGGAAAATAATGAAGATATGATTTCTAAGCTCCGAGGTAAGTCTATGGTAACCAGAGTTTGGAGAGGTGATAAGATCCCTTAGGATGACACATTAACTGATGTATATATGGTAGGTGGGATGGAGAGGCTACTACAAGCTCACTCATCTTTGTGGGGAGAAAGTAGCAGTTGCACTACATCTATGAGTTACAAGATCCTGACGATCCCTCTCAAATCACCTACCTTGATAGGAATTTGAGGAACTAATGTCCTGTGATAGATCTGGAAAGATCCCAATTGAAATGTCAAGGCATACTGGTGTTTCCCTCTAGAGATCAGGCCAACACCTCCCAAAATCCTCAAGGAACCTATCAAAGTTATGCTTATCAAAACTTCGGACATACACAACAATAGAGCATTCCTGTGAGACCCCATGTTCACTTTTCAATGCTAGGGACCAATCCTAACTATCAACCCCCATTCGAAGGAGAGCCAAGGAACAAGAACCCTACCCCTGAGAGACCACCCATAGTCAGAGGAGCTCGTATTCATATGAGGCTTCCAACATTTCCTATTATACCTAGACCACCCAAACTTGGAAGAAGATTGTGGGCAATTCAGGTGGCCAAATGTATGAGGAGCCACTATGATGGATCTGGCAAACCTTATAATCATATAGCAGAATTCAAGCAAGTGAGTCGTGCTGAACAAGTGGAAGATTTCCTAGTCCAATATGAGTCATTTGGTTTGACACTCACTAACACTGCCTTAGCTTGGTTCCAAACACTTAAGCCCAATAGTTTTCCAAATATGGAGAAAGTATTACAAGAATTGATTGAAGAATTCACAAAGGCTCACATCAAGAATAATTATACATTTTTGATTCACAGCTTCAAACAATCCCCTATAGAATCAGTTCTTCTGGCAGCTAGGATATCTAAGAAATATGTGGATAGATGCCCTACAGAGGAGAGGCCTACTCAACAAAAAATGATTTCATTATTTTTGGAAGGATTAGTCAATGGATCCCTAAGAGCACTAGTATATGTAAAGAGATTCCAAACATTGAGTGAGTGTTTGAAGGAGTGAATAGACTTTGAAGACAATCTGTCAGAAGACTTGAAGATTCCTCAAACCAAGAGCAAGAGTAAGGATGCTTCTAGTAGCATCTCTGGTTCGAACAAGAATGTGGAAGAAATTGTAGACTTAGTGGCCAAGAAATTATAAGTGCAAGGACAACCCCCCGATGAGAACGCCTATGCTTAGGAGATGTGTGCACTATGGAGGGGATCACCCTTCTCATGTGTGCAGTAGGAGAGTTGTCCCATCACCCCCGTATGCCTATAAGGGACAACTAGCCCAAGCCCAAGCTTACTACTACAATGTTGCACAAAAATACCCTAATCATAGTATTGAGAACTATCCATACAATAGGCAACCAAGACCTGTTCAACCTCCACAATTCATACCATATGGATACCCACCCAGAGATCAAGGAAGAGATGTTCCAAGGTATCCTCAATACCAAAACCAACCTCCAATACAATGTCCATACGAATACTCATGATACAACCCTCCACAACCAATGTTAGGACAACAACCACCTCACCCACAAAACGTTGTCCCTATGAAATTTTCCCATATATAAGAGAACCCTGAGAGGGCCTTAGTGCCGACCACTTCATTAATAGGCCCTGATATTCACAATCAATTCTATGATCAAAGTTTGGGAGATTACTATGAATACGAAGTTGGCTTAGAAGACTATGAACAATCCTATGAGCAAAAACCATATGGACAAGAGGCCTATGATAGCTCATATGGATACATATTGGTATATGCCACCTTGATGTACACAACTCCTAGAGACCCAACATCTTTTAGACCCATGACTAGACCTCGAGTCCCTAGAGGACCCTGTTATCACTATGGAAGAGACCATTTCATTAGGGAGTGCACATTGCCTTATCAACCACCACCTCCTAAGGTGTGGGAAGGATATTGTAGTGATTCTAGAAAGGAGCATTTGTTTAGAGATTTACCCTAATAAGACAACCCAAACTACTCAAATAAATGTAATAGAAGTGGCAGAGTCTTCTAGAAGTGATAAAGAGTATATAGTGCCATTAAAGGGGATAACTAGAGCAAGAGCTAAAGAAAGCCTGAGAAAGCTAAATTTGACTGCACATCAAACTAATGAATATGAAACACCGACACCTGAAATAGTGGCGGAATCAAAAGATTCTGAAGAAAATTCAAAAGCCAAAAGAACTCAAAGATGGAAGGCTCGACGAGAGAAATTGAAAAACAAGTGGATATGCAAGAAGATGGAAGAGATGAATAGAGAAGAGCCAAACCAACCTAAGAATCTTACAGCTACTAAGGATTCGATTAAAGAAGAGAAAGAAAAGTAGAAACAACAAGCAGGATCAGTTCTAGTTGATCTAATGCATGGAGATCTAGCCATGTGGATAAAAGCATATCAATCTAGGATAAATGCAGGACCAAGTCTGGAACAACATGAAATAAGTTATCCAAGAGGAGATTTAGAGAAAGAAAGGATAGAAATCTATAAAAAATTGATTGAAATTGCCAAAAACATATTAGAAAAGCATTTACAAAATCTCCCTGAAATAAGAATACCAGAAACAGAATTTCAATAATGTATAGTAGCACATGACCCACCTAAAGAAAGAAGGATTATCAAGAACACTGAGGAATCATACACAAAGGACCATGACAAAAGTTCTTTGATCCCTGAGGTTGAAGCAAATTAGCCTAAGGACCTATGGGCCAGAGTTCAATAGGAAACATGGAGGAGAACCGAAGGAATTCACCCACCTTTTGAAGAGTTAGGCACCTCCAAGAATCCCAGGGATGATGGATCAAGAGATCAACCATGAGGAATGTTATGAACTCAATAAACATAGAGAAGAATTAGAAAGCATAAACACTCTACCTAACTACATGGGAGAGTATGAGTGGAATTCAAAGCTTTATCATGGCCCAACTATGACAACGAAAGGAAAGGAAACATCAACGAAAACATCGGATATAGTGTGAAATTTGAAGGAGATGAAAGTGCAGTGCTCCAAACATGAGCTATTAAAAATCAAACCACAATTATGGACGAAATTGGCTAAGCAAATGGAGCAAAAGGAAGAAAAGCCAGCCAACACACAAGTCATCAAAGATGTGTCTACAGTCGAAATCCTGGTAGACAAAGTAGGGGATTTCAAAGAGGGAGATGAATTTAACACATGCCTCCCCATTACATTTTGAGGTTTTACAATAAAAGCCATCCTAGACATAGGGGCTGGAGTAGGGATATCGACAAAAGAAATATGGGAGAAGTGGGGTAAACCATCCCTACGACCCACTAGGATGAAGCTACAACTCGTTGATGGTCATACAAAAAGACCCCTGGGACTATTAAAGAATGTTGTCTTTACAACACGCGTAGTAGTATTCAAGCACACTTTAGCCATTTGTCAATTTGAAAAGGCAAGTAACTATGAGATGATATTAGGAAGACCTTTCATGACACAGCTAAAGGTAGTGCAAGCCTGGGAAAGGGATGTAGTGTACCTACAACATAGAGGTATGACCATTATAATAAACCTCCATACTTACGCTTATCGAGATGTTCCACCACTACAATGGAACACAATACACAGAGAGGAGGATGAACTATCAATCCATAGTATGTTCTGAAAGAACAATTGTGGATGCACAAAGACACTCAACTATGGATGTGTAAAGCAGCCAAATGAGAAGAAGAAAAGCAACAAATATGGCAAACATGCTATGGAATCTCTAGACCAATAGAAGGACTAGCTTATATGCCACAAGTATTCCCAGATGAAGACTCTGAACCCCATGGATGGATGGAAATATTGGCCACATTGGACATTTGTGTCAATGAGGAGTTCCTAACCATGAATGAATGCATAGACAAGGATGGATATGATGTAACTCTATACATGGTTGTGTTACAAGAGGTTAAAGAAGGAGAATTGATAGAGAAGGAATGGAAGGAAGATTATGAAAGCATAGAAATGGAGACAGACTAAAGAGGAAGGAAATCAGCTAGGCAGAGAAGATAAAGAAACTATTAGAGGAAGCATGTCAACACTCGACCATAATGGAACACAAAAGAACTTGGAACTAGAAGAGACTAATAGGGAAGAGAATACACCACAAGAACAGTTTGAAGTCCCTGAACATTTTAAAAGATATGGAGTAGAGGAAAGAAAGAGAACTATTCAAATGCCTAAACGAGAATCACAAGAAGGAATAGCATACGATAACAATGAGCAGACCAAGAAAATCACTGTGAGTATAGAAGGGGAAGAGGAGAGATGTGCTAACATCAGGAAGGATGTATTGAAAAGCTAGGAATGAGAACTAATAGAGTTGATTCGAGATTATACAGACGTATTTGCTTGGACATACAAGGACTTAAAGGGTGTGGATCCCTCTATTTGTTCACATGAGATTCCCATGATTCTAGAAGCTAAACCTTTGAGTCAAAGACCATACACCCACAATGATGTATACTCTACCAAAATCAAGGAAGAGATAGATAAATTATTGGCAGTTGGCTTCATACATGAAATTGAACACACCAAATGGGTGTCACCTTTCGTAGTAGTACCCAAGAAAAATGGTAAATTAAGAGTTTGCATTTATATCAAAAAGGTTAACACAGTCACTATTGGTGGCAACTATCCATTACCCATTATGGATCATCTCTTGGAGAGATTGGCAGACAAGAAAGCCAATAGGTTCCTTGATGGATTCTTTGGTTATAACCAAGTAGCAATCACTCCTGAGGATCAACATAAAACATCATTTGCTATAGAATGGGGTGTATATGCTTTTAGGCTTATTCCATTTGGCCTAACTAATTGCTCCAACCACCTTCCAGAGATTAATGTTTCATGTCTTTAAGGAATTCCGTAGGAAGAGTATGGAAGTATACACGAATGATTTATGCACCTATTCTTCCCAAAGAATGGATCACATCCCTGAACTGAGGAAACTTTTTTAGAAGTGTAGACAATACAGTGTCTGTTGGAATCCAAAAAAATGTGTCTTTATGGTATGACAAGGAAATATTTTGAGACATATAGTATCTAAAAATGGAACATCCATAGATGAAGACAAAATTAAGGTAATTCTAGAACTACCTAGACCAAGGAATGCAAAAGAAGTACTGGCATTTTTGGGTCATTGTGGATATTATCGTAGACTTATCCACATGTATGCCATATTTGCAAGACCTCTTTATGGATTACTGACTCAGTTCGATTGGACGGAAGATTGCGAGAAAGCCTTTAACAAACTGAAACGTAGACTGAGTTTAACTCCAATTCTAAAGTTGCCGAATTGGAACAAACCGTTCCATATTCATGTGGATGCTTCCAAATTTGCCATTGGATGCATCTTAGCAGAGCCTCTGGATGAAGGAAATCTAGATCATCATATAGCCTATGAGACTAGGCAACTTAATCAAGCCGAACGTAATTATTGTTGAGATATCAAGCTCAACATGTGATGATCCAGGATGACATGTATCACTTTTTCATTTCTGACATGTATAGTGGTCACACCAATATATGTCAGGGATACTTCATTGAGCTTTATTAGATTTATCTACAGAGAGTGATGGCACATTTTTTTCTTGCCAGGTCACTCATTTGTGGACATTAGGTTTTTCCTTATGTACTGGTCTTTATGTATTGCACTTATTATATTCTTGTTTTAGGTCGTTCTTGCACATTCCTTTTTATGTAATAGAAGAAGAAGAAGAAGATCATTCTTCCTTGCCTCAATCTGAGTGTGTGCTTCTCTTTGATTGTGAGAGTGTGTGTCTGAGATCTCCTTCCTCGTGACATGGTATTAGAGTCAGCATGGCCATAGAGAGCTCATGGAGAAGGCGCTAGTGAAGAGTATGTAGCAAGGCATGGAGAAAACATGATTCACAAACGACCTCCGTTTGCTACAAAAATTGGCGTGAAGGTAGAAGGCCTCAAAATATTTTTGTAAGTTATCCCTTTAGGGTCACTCCTTTTTGTCAGATCAAAGTTTCGAAGCCATCTTGACCTGCATATTGAGCCCGCAAGGTGGGGCCCACATAAAAACCAGGTCAATTTTAGAAACTGTAACCTACCCCGTGTTTGGAAACACTCATATATTCTAGATCCAGAATTTCAAGTAGTTACGTGTACTGTTGATACATGAAAACTGTGTTTTTCTAAAATCGAACTGTCACGTCATAGTGCGATAGTGTTCAAGCAGAAGTGCTGCTTGTAATGTTTTGCAATGTTGTGAATTGCTGCAAAAATGGCAAACACAGATGGAATGAGTCAGCTTATGAGCGATAAGCTGGACAAGAATAACTTCCATGCTTCGAGATTCAGAATGACAAATTTCTTGATGGGAAAAGGCTACTGGAAGTACATCGAAGGAGAGATGGTAGCATAATGCTGATGGTAACATAAGCAGGAATAAAGCACGATTGGTAGCTAAAGGATATGCATAGACATATGGCATTGATTATGAGGAAACATTCAACCCTGTAGCTAAAATGTCTACTGTTAGAACACTTGTTGCATGAGCTACAACAAAAAGATGGACTTTGCATCAGATGGATGTGAAGAATGCGTTCCTACATGGTTAGTTACAGGAAGAAGTATATATGGACCAACCACAAGGATATGAAGATTCAAAGCATCCAGAATATGTTTGCAGGTTGCAAAAGGCTTTGTATGGGCTGAAGCAAGCTCCTCATGCATGGCATGCAAGGATTGTTGACTACTTAACCAACATTGGGTTTTCTATGTGTGATGTAGATCATTCACTATATGCAAGGAAGGCTGATGATGACATCACAATTGTGGCTATTTATGTTGATGACGGGATTATAGGTGGTGATAATGAAGAAAGCATCAAAGAGGTAAAGCAACTTCTCATGTAGGAATTCGACATGAAAGATCTTGGTGTGCTGCGCTATTTCTTGGGCATTGGGTTTATTCATACAGAAATAGGTACATGGATGTCACAAAGGCAATATGCCTTGAATATGCTACAAAAGTATGGTATGGCTGATTGTAAGCCAGTTTCTATGCCATTAGATCAGAATTTGAAGTTGGATACTACATCAGGTAAAGCATTGGAAAATGCTACTATGTACAGGAAAATTGTGGGAAGTCTTATATATCTCACAATTTCAAGGCCTGATTTAAGCTATACTGTTGGACTTGAAAGTCAGCTTATGCAGGTTCCCAGGAAGCCACATTTGGATGCTCTGCGACACACTCTACGTTATGTGAGTGCTACTTTGGATTATGCATTGTTTTATGAAGCTGGTGTAGATTTCTAGGTTCATGGATACACCGATGCAGATTGGGCTGGTAGTACTCCAGATAGAAGGTATACTAGTGGCTTTCTATTCTCACTTGGAGGTGCATCTATTACATGGAGAAGCAAGAAGCAACCCACTGTTGCTTTGTCAAGTATAGAGGCTGAGTATAGAGGTGCTCCAATGGCAACATGTGAGGCATCATGGCTAGAGATGCTACTTGCGATTTAGATGTGGAAGTGCAAAAGCCTATCACTATCTATTGTGATAATCTTAACAACATACAGTTAGCATGGAACCCCTTTTTTCATGCCAAAACAAAGCATATCGAGGTACATTATCACTTCATCAAAGAGAAGGTATTTTCAGGTGATATTGATCTTGTTTATGTGAGAACAAATGAGCAGGCTGTTGATATTTTCACCAAAGCACTTGGAGCTGAGAAGTTGAAGGAGTTTCAATTACAGGATATGACGTTGAGCTTGAAGGGGAGTGTTGAGATATCAAGCTCAACATGTGATGATCTAGGATGACACATATCAGTTTTTTGTTTCTGACATGTATAGTGCTCACACTGATATATGTCAGGGATACTTCATTGAGCTTTATTAGATTTATCTACCGAGAGTGATGGCACATTTGTTTCTTGCAAGCCCACTCACTCACGGACATTAGGTTTTTCCTTATGTACTGGTCTTCATATATTGCACTTATTGTATTCTTGTTTTAGGTCATTCTTGTACATTCCTTTTTATGTAATAGAAGAAAGTGAATTTTTTAAAAACTCATGAGTATCGTGAAGGAGCAAGCTTAGCAAGAAAGTGGGCATTGGAGGAGCAAATGAAAGATTATGTGCTCATAGGAAGACAACTATTTAAATGTGGACGGGATAATCAATTAAGATTGTGTGTACATGAAGAGGAGTATATCCCTGTCGTAGAGATGGCCGATATAGGGGCTACAGGAGGTCATTTTTTAGCTCACCAAACTGCAAAAATGATTCTCTTTGCTGGATTATGGTGGCCAACCTTACATCAAGATGCGGCAATGTATGTTCAGAGATGCGATGTGTGCCAACGAACAAAATATCCCGTCAGAAGAGACAAAATGCCACTACAACCTATGATTAGTGCTAGAGCTTTCACTAAGTGGGGTATATATTTTTTCGGACCAATTAGCCCACCAACAAAAGGCTCTCATGTTGTACATAAAACATATTTACAAGATTTGAATTACCAATTGAAATTGTGAGTGATTGAGGTATGCACTTTATTAATGAAGTGATAGAAACATTGATGAATGAGTTCTTAGTAATTCATAAGAAGTCGGACCCATATCACCCACAAGCTATTGGACAAGCAAAGAGTTCCAATAAGGTGTTATGTACAATTTTGATGAAAATTATAAATAATGGACGATCAAATTGGGACAAACAATTACACCATGCTTTATGGGCTTTAAGAGTTGCCTACAAGAGTGCTATTGGTACTACACCATTCAATCTAGTATATGGCCAAAATACAATTTTGCCAATTTATTTCTTGATTCCTACTCTTTGAGTAGCTAAGAAGTATGAGTGGACTGGACACAAATTGTTCCAACAATTGGATCAAATTGAAAAATTGCATAAGACTAGATTGCAAGCAGTCACAAGCATCTATGCAGCCAAAAGGAGACAAAAATCATATCATGATGCCCATATGAAGACAAGGGACTCAAGGAGGGTGATTTAGTCCTCGTGTATACCTTAACACAATATGCAAAAAAGTTGAGAAAGAGAGGACATGGACCGCTCATGATCAATTGCATTTCGACTGGTGGAGCGGTTAACCTAACCACACTAGATGGAGAGATTTTGCCCAATTACAGAAGTGGATGTCGCATGAAGAAATAATCAAAAACCTTGACCAAAGAGATGTTGGCTAGACTTCTAGTAGCAAAGAACCGAAAGGAAGAGGACCTGAGAATAAGAGAAGAAGTGATACTTGAAGCACTAGAATGAATACAAAAGCGAAAAGAATATATGCATGCGAGAGATGATAGATATCAAGAAGGAGCGGAACCAATCCCCATGGCCAACTATCGACCATCAGGAACCAAAACCCTAGGAAACTAAATCAAGCAACCCTACTTAAACATAGGGGTGGGAGCCGAGGAATATCACCTAGTGGATGCATTGATTGATATAAGAGCAGCTTTAAGTTGCATATGCTCTTCATTAGCACAATAATTAAAAGCAAAACTTAGACCAACTAATGCATCTATGATGGGGATAGGAGGGAACACCATTGAAAGTTTAGGTGAAGTTAGCATATCTTTACATTTATGTAACAATTCGATGCAACATAAGCTTCTAGTTTGCAATGATGATGACCTGTTAGAAGAATTAGTGCTAGGTAAAGAATGGATATATAAAGCTTTAGGCTATATATCAGCCAATATTGGGCATAGAGAAGTTTTTAGCCTATTAGATGAGAAACCTCTAAAGATTGTGAGCCAAGGATTTGATGAATGTGAGTGTATGCATGCTTTTGAACCTATACCGATGTCTAGCTCTATCTAGCTTACTTTTGTTTCTGATCTAAGAATTGAAACCCACAATCATCCCATGCTTGATATTCAACTGAGACCTTCTTTTGCATCTAGCCAACCTAAGATACTAAGTGAAGAACGACACTCAAAGCACCAAGGTCAGGAAGATGTGGATCCCAAAGTGAGACTTGAAGATGCCATTGATGCAGGTGAAGAATTCCTCTCGCACTCATGTTGATTTGAATGAACCTTGAATATGCATGATAGGGTAACATTACAAGGCCATGCATTCGGCATCCAAATTTCTCTGTATCAATAGTGGTGCACATCCCCCTTCATGGGAATAGGAAATCACTTGTACTATAAAATAATAATAATGAACAGAAATAAGCATTGCTTCGGCTATGATACTGACTTTTCTGTTTTTCGTTTAGCAAGAAAGAAAAAAATTCATATAAAAAGATCAGGTACTATGTTCCTTTTACACTTTGTGAGTGGGGACATGATGCACGGAGTGGAGGACTTCACTACAATAGTAAATGAAATCGATCACAAGTTTGATACTAATCAAATCAATCATTCAAGTTCAAATGGATTCCTCTGATTCCAAAGCTACTCAAGAAGTGTAAATACTTGAGTTTCCCTTAGAATTCGCAACTTAGGCACACAGACATTGGTTCCGTGATGATCAACCAGCAAGTGAACATTTGTCCCTTATTACTATCAAAATCATGGATAGAGATCATCAATTTCTAGAGATGAGTCACGACTTTAGAGTATTCCAACATGAAATGCCAAGAACATTAGAAATATGGACACCAACTTGAATTGAAGCATACTTAAAGCTTCCCATTTACGAACCCAACTTCTAGAGGTGTATGCAAATGATGAATACTTTGTACCCAGCACTTGACATGCGATATGCCCCAGAGGCTTGTGCTTGATAGAAATGGATAATGCAAGACCATCCGCTTTACTCATGAGCTGATCAAGGCAACATTTGGATGGTCAAAGTATGGTATAACAGATCTAAACGATGAATGCCATGAAGCCAAGAAAATGACATTCATAGATATCAAAAGAATCAACATAGAAGAGGAGGTGAGACTTGTACACCAATGTTTTTGTTTCCCCAATATGCATTGATACACAACTCCACAGAAGGTGGTAGTGCAACTATTGTTCACGCAATCAAGCAGATCAGCAATCAAATCAATTTGACCTCATATGTCCAAGAATGGCTATTCAAAGCTTAAAAATAGTGGGGAAACAAGAAAGTTTTAAATGGCAGCTCTGCTTTGATCCTACTGATCTATCAAGCTTTAGGCATGAAGGAGTGTTTATGACTAATGTCTAGCAATAGTACCTAAGAAAAAGAAAGGCATTGCTAAAGTGGAAGAGGCTAGTACAAGCTCCAGGACTATAGTGATAGGCACAAAATGTGCTCCAGAAGAGGAGGTTGCCAACACCCCACAATAAAAAAAGATTACATGTACTCCCAAAGGTATCCTTAGCAAAACCTCCATTCATTACTCAATGTGACCTCTCTGTGGCCCTAGAAGCTACAAGTTCATATCGAAGTTGGACCAGTATAAAGAATTGGGTTTGAACAACTCGATCTCTGAGTTGTTCAAACTGGATGACCAGGATCAAGACACACTGAATATTGATATACACACGGATGAGCATGCTGATGAGGAATGGGATGAGTTGAACTAAGTTCAAAATCAACCTGAGGTCAAAAGAACACGAGTGGAGCAAGGTCATCCTTTGCCCACTCAATCCAGGACCATAGTGCATCCAAAACAAGAGAGAAATAATGAGGAAGTGCATGAAGAGCAAGGAACTCCAATACCCATCGAGTGATTGCAACATCATCACCATTGGATGTGGTAGCTGATTCTCACAAAGTACAATCTAAGGAACCATAGGCATGAGAAGCAACAACAACAACCGAAGGGGTTGAGCCACGAGTAAAACTCCATATCAGGAAGCCAAGTCAAGACACTCTACATGTTGCTCAAGGTAAAGATGTGGGCATGGGTGAAGAACCCATTATACCAAAGACATGCCTTAATGTCGATGTGAATTAGTTGAAGCCATTGGTCAAAAGTATGATTGACACTGCTATGAATGCTCAAACCATTTTGATGGAGGAAAAATAAAGAAAAAGCAGAATTACTTGAGGAAAACAATAGACTTCAGATCATGAACAAGGAGCTCTCGGCCAAAATCATCAATACCCAGTGGGAATTGGCTCAAAAGATGGCTGAATTGGAGGTCAAGCATGAAGAGTTAAATCATGTAAAGGAGGAGAACTTGATGATCAAAGGGAAACTAGAAGAGGTAACAATATCCAAATCTGATCTTGAAAACGAAATCCAAACTTTGAAAAAGCAACAGGAAGAAAATGAGTCGGAGAAGGTGTGCATGATAAATCAAAGCAAGTTATTAGAAAATCAAATAAAAGTCTACATGGACAAAGTGGGCAATCTGCATACGAGGAACAAAGAATTAATGAATTCCATTCTGTTGAATCAACCCATCGACACAGTAAGCACTAAGGGCAAAGGAATTCAAGAACTGAAAATGAAGTTATTAGAACTTGAAGATTAGCGAAAACAAGAGCAAGTGTGACATGCTGAGTTAGAAGCAAAGTACGCATCAGACACAAAAGCACTAGATCTTAAGTGGAAAGAAGCAGTGCACAAATACATAGAGCAATGCCTGCAAGATGTTGATCAAGTTAGCATCATTTGTGAGGCTAAGGCCATAGTGGAAGAAGAGCTCAAGGCAAGTAGGCAACAACATGGAGAGAAAGATCAAATCATTGCAAAGCTCAGAGCACAATTAGAACACAAAAAGAACTTGGGGACACTAGTAGTGCAACCAACCAACCTAGCTACTGACGAGATTGACGTACTCCCTCTTTCTCCCCTAACATTTCATTCACCAATAAGGGAGCAGACAATAGATGAATTTGATGACCATCCAATGCCATATACTGCAGACTTAAGTCAGAGGGAACAAAAACTATTGGTGTCCCATCTTATAGAGAATTTTGAAAATGAAGTGGTGAAAGTCATGAAGGAGGCTAAGATCAAGAGCAAAGATTTAGATCATATCATGAAGCCCTTCAGTCTACCAAATGGAATTATAAAAGAGTAGAGTAGAAGGTACATCAAGAAGACTACAAGGAAGGATCCGGATGAGAAACTCAACTTCATGACAAACACGTTTAACTATACTCAACAAGAATTCGAAGCTGTCGATCCTATCTGGAAACACAAATTTTTGGAGAAAAATCCGACTTTGCGGGTGCACTAGCAAGAGGCACCATACCTATTACAAGTAAATCCCTCTTTTTGTCCTACACCACGTCGATGATACTAGCTAGAGTTTTGGGAATTGCAATGCCAAGGTAAAATAAATAAACAATGGCTCAATTTTCCGCTGCTATCAAGCCTGCTACATAATTACCTCCCCATTGAAGAGCATATGGTGAGAACAATAGAATTTTGGTTATCTAGATTTGCCACTATCCCCGATCTCACTATGAAGTTAACAAATGAAATACTTAGCATGATCCTCACCGTATCAAACATGCAAAGTACACATTTTTGGACTTCATCGACATAAACCAAGGAATGGATAAACTAGTTTTTTAACTTTCTATTATGCCTAGCTGACATACTATAATGGCCTACTATTCGAGATTAATGTTTTTGCTAAGTATATAAATGCAGACCTTTGAAGAAGCATTTTTCATGGGATTCTTTGAAATAGACTCCAAAATCCTTTTTAAAAAATGTCTACAAATCTCAATGCCATATTGGTGGCCTATGAACTTAGCTTTTTTCCAACCACCAACAAGCAACACATGATGGAGTAAAGTCAAAACAATGGAAACAGTTGCTGATGTGTGAAGCAGATTTGCTAAACAATATAGAGCAAAAGGTATATCAAATGTACTCCCATCGCATTCCAAAGCCTATCGAGGACGAGAGAGTTCAGGAGGGGGATGTGTGGAAGGAGAGACAAGCTAAGAAAAAGAAGAAGAAAATAAAAAGAGAAGATACATTAAAAAAGACAAATCAGTCAGTTGCTCTGCAGGAAGCCCAAAAGGTTATGTAACAAGCTTGAGCAATACAATAGGGCCGAGAAGTGTGTGAATAAAGAAGTGATTTGAAGGCCAAAATTTAGAAAGGGATAGAGGCTGAAAAGTGGAAGAGGGCGACTTAGATAGTCACATTCTTAGCCACTAGGTGCATGGGGTGGAAAAGAACTATATACGCATCAACGATAATGCCACAACCCTTAGGTATGAATATATGGGATACCAAGGGAAAACAAAAGCTGAAGAATGGAGCAGAAGGACCACATGCCTCTTGGTATAGAAAGCCTATCAAAGGGATGACATAGAAAAAATGGGGGAGAGTGTTGCAAAGAGTCAGGAGCAAAGAAGCAAAGAAAAAAGAAGAGAAAGAAGGCCCCCAAAATTGGGCATATGTTTTTGTGAAATATCCATCTTGTAATATATTCCACTCATGTAAATGTACTAGAGGAGTCCTCTAGATGCATATGCAAAGAGATTTGTAACATTACCCTTTTAAACTGCTAGTCTCTTGTGTGAAAGGACCATTTTTAGGGCACCTGTATATAAGTCACTTGGTGGATCTTCTGTAAGGAAGGTTTGTATTATGGTTTCACATGAGATACAAACATCAAGATATATAGTGATACATACTCAACAGGTAATCTTGATGATAGGAGATCAACCTATGGATACTTATGTTTTGTGGGAGATAAGCTAATCTCTTGGTGCTCTAAGAAGCAACACACGATTGCTTTTTCATCTACAGAAGCAGAGTATAAAGGAATGGTTGAAGCTGCAAAGGAGTTCATATGGTTGAAGACTCTCATGAAGAGTTTTGATAACATTCAGAGTACACCCACTATTCATGGAGATAATATGAGTTCATTGTATCTAGCTGCTAACCCTGATTTTCATGCTAGAACTAAATACATTGAGATTCAGTATCACTTCTTAAGAGAGAAGGTGATTCATAAGAAGATTGAAGTCATACATACTTCAACACAAGAGCAGATTGCAGACATGCTAACCAAAAGCTTAGATGGACCAAAGCTAAAGAGATTCAAAAACATGGTAGGTATAAAGAAGATGGAGAAAATCATAATTAATGATTGAGAGGGAGCTGTTGGTGTAGGACAATCATCAATTGTTGATTTGGACAAGGTTTAAAGTCAAAAGGATGAAGCAAAGATCAATATATGATTTTTTTATCTTTTTTATGCTATTTTTCTTGATAAAATAGAAGAAAAAAGAAGGCTCTCTATGGTTTTGAGTGTGATAAGTTGTTTAAAAATTTAGAAAATGTTTTGAGAATTTATTTTTGGAGTTTTTCAAGATTTTATTTGGATTTTTTATCTATTTTTTAGACATTTTCCTTAAAAAAAAGGTCTCTACCTCTACACCTCTCTATCTTCTATCTTTACCTCTCTCTATCTTCTCTATCTACCTCTCTTGATCTCTCTCTACCTCTCTCTATCTCTCTCTCTCTATCTTATCTCTCTACCTCTCTCTATCTCTCTCTCTCTATCTTCTGTCTCTACCTCTCTTTATCTCTCTCTACCCTTCTCTTCTCGTCTCTCTACTCTCTCTCTACTCTCTCTCTACTCTCTCTCTCTCTAATATCTCTCCACATGGTCTATTCCCTCTTTATTTTCGCACATGAATCATATGTAAGTCCCACTTGTTGGCATTTTTCCATAACAATAGCCCAATATCATACTCCCTACCCCTCCCTTTATTCCTCAACCTAGCCCCACCCTTCTCCCTCTGTGCCCTCTCCTTCTTAACCCTTCAGCCCTCCTTAACCTTTCCTTCCTAACCTCCATTATCCATCTTGTTCTTCCATGAGCTAGTATCCAATTGTGGTTTTTCCCTTGTAATTTTCCTTTTATGTTCCTAATGGACTTGGTAGCTTCTAGTATGTCATTTTGAAGGTTTCCAAAATAGATATTGAGGTGATCCCTCTCTGCTCATGGTTTGGCCATTAGTTCTCTAGGATGGAGAGCCCATTAGATGGTGGGAAATTATTGAGCTAGTCAAAGTCAAAGTGGTCAAAGTCAAGTTGGTCAAAGTTGAGTTGGTCAAAGTCAAAGTGGTCAACTATAGAATTGGTCAAAGGTCAAAGTGATGAATTTTCAAGTGATGTATAGGTGGTGTGAAAGTGCAAAGTGGTGCACAAGTGGTCGCAAACAAGGTGCACTTGTAGTGCACAAATAATTTATTCACAATGGTTATGGTTTTTCAAAAAGTTGAATGTAGGTTGTAGATTGTCTTTCTGTATTTAGGTTTTCAAGGGTTTTGAAGTGTTTGGAAGGTTTAGATGAACCCTCTCGGATGCACACATTTTGAAGAAGTGAAGGTCAAAAGCGAAGTCATATGATGAGGAAGCAGTACGCTAAAGTGTATGTATGGCCCCCCATTTAAAATTTTGTTTTTCTCCTACAATCACTATAGAACAAAATATGGTTGTACACATTTTTAGTAATTCTTGGGACATCAAAGTGAGCACCAAGATACATTATCAATTAGGAGCAACATACATAAGTGAAATCGACACACACAACAAGGCATTGACATTCTTGGAGTTAGACTAAGCAAGAGAGAGCATAGTCTACACTAGGAGAGAAGAGCAAGAGACACGGGGAACTAGTGCGACAAAGAGAAGCAAAGGAGAGACAAGTGTGAAGAGAGAGAGTGTAATAGACCATTGAGGAAGGCAATCAAGGTGACACAAGGTACGATTGAGGAGGTGTGTCTTTTCGACAGAAGGTTCCTTTCCTCCTACCCTATTGGAAGCTTGAGTGAAATTGTGCACAAGAGAAAGCTACTAGAGAGGGTGGAGGTTCGGTAAAGAGATGGTTGGCAGCATAAGGAATTTTGGTATCTTGTAAACTTGTGTGTGTGTACTCTTTGGGGTTAAGCACTCTGCAGAGAGAACAATTGTTCTTGTTCTAGACATGATCATTGCATTTTTCTTTTTGTAATCAATATACAAAATCTTCTTATGCCTGTGTTTCACTTCTTCTTCTTCCTTCTCCTTTAAATACTCAAGTCCCTTTCCACAAAAGAATCCCCCAACAAAATTTAGCATGCCCGGTGGAACGACAAAGAGGCTTGAGCATAGTAGAACCAATATTTGCAAAGTGTAGAAGAAGTGAAAGGGTACCGATAATGCTATTCTGAGAGGTAATTTTTCTTTTAATTGGAATTCTCTTAGCTTAAGATAGAGAATGAGCAGCTCATGACCGCAACAGATCTCAAACTTTGAGGGTCCCTTACAAAGGTGCAAGAAGAAAAGGTATTCAAAGGTCAACCAGCCCTCATTCATCAACATCCTGAGTAAGAAATATGGTAGCTCATGTAGACCTAGAGACTCTACTTTCCATATTAAATATCAAATTTCTAGCTTTCAAGGGATTAGAACAAGAAGACCTAGATGAACATATTAGAATATTTTTGGCCTTATGCAAGACAAGGACTAATGGGAAGTGAAGATGCATTTTTAATTCTTTTCCCTAGCAACATTGGAAGGATTAGTAGATAAATGGTTCGATCAATTTGCTGATAATCATTTCACTACATGGAACTTAATGAAGGATGCTTTTAAGACAAAGTTCCAACAAGGAAATACAACAGAGAATATTATTGAAGAATTAGAGAACTTGAGACTAGGTACTGGGGAGACATTCCTAGAATTTGTCACTAAAGCAAAAGCACTCATGGCTAAATTTCTTGACCCCCCTCATGATTTCTTTGTCAAGAAGTGGCTAGACAAACCACTTCCAATTTCAACACAATGCAAAATTAAGGAGTTGGTGTTACCTAAAGCAACAATTGAGGAATTTATTTCTATAGCAACAAGGATAGAGAAAATTAGATACCAATATGGAATAGGTTCTTCTAGTCTGCCATATCATATGGAACCTAAGGACCTAGTGACACAATTGAGAAATGAACTTGAGAGTTTAAGGAGGAACAAGCCCCATAAAGAAGAAGAAAATGCAGTAACTCAATTGAGGAGGGACATTGAAACTTTAAAGCTACAAAAAGAAGAAGAGGCCCAAGTAGACGAGTTGGCACAACTATGGCAAGAACTATAGGAACTTTTTTGAGGGGGCATAAAAAATGGATTGTGGTGTACCATGTGCAGCAAACAAGGACATGTGGTGAGTATTTGCCCTCTTTTAAGCATTACTTTCTAGTTATGCAGGAAAGTTGTTCAGGAGGCCCATGAATGTCAGTCAAGAGGGATGCCTACACAGGCATATTGGGGACAATGAGGAGCCAAACCACCAACTAGTGTGATGGTGGCTGCACCTATTCAAGGTAACACTTATAACCCTTGACCTAGGGATAACTTTGGAAATGGGCCTAGGAGGCCAATCATTTGTTTCAAATGTGGAGAATGTGAGCATTACCAAAGCACATTCCCTTTACTAGAAAACTCCCCTCCTTGCAAAAATTGCTCATAGGCCAAGGATCATTATACCAATTGTTGTCCAAAGAACCAGGCTTCTACATCTCGGCGTCACATACAAATGATCTTTGTGAACGAAGAAAAAGTTGTAGAAGAAGTCAGTGAACCTTCACCATCTACTAGGATAGTGAAGTTAGAAGAAATACACTCTTTTGTTATGTAGACAAGGAGCAAAGGAAAATCTCAAACCGACATAGGGAAAGAGTCAAATAGAATTGGACTGAACAAAGGCAAAGGGATACCTGAGGACAAGGCCACTACATGTGAAAATACAAGACAAAAAGAAAAGTTCATAGGTATTAGTGATGTCATTGGGCATGCATTCAATAGGGCTCATGAGGAGTTTGAACAGTCAAATAGAGCCCATAATCTTAAGGAATGTAAGGTTTCAAGACTACTCAAATCAATTAAAAAGAAGGTCATCATTTTTTTTAATAAATATGGATGCAAACTTCAGATTAGAGGTCTTGAAGATCATTGATGAGGCCTCCACAACCACTTTAGTGGCAAAGACTGCTGCTTTGAGTAAAGATAAAATTATAGGGGAAGTCCGGTCTCATAGATTATAAGAGACCACATATAAGAGTCACTATCAGAGGGCATGAGTTACAAGGAGTTAATGTGGATAGTGATTCTAGCATTAACTTGATTCCTGAACATACCATGAAAAAGCTTGGACTCCAACCTTCATGACTTGCCAACTTCAGTATAACATTGAGAGATCAAAGCATATCAAGACCTATGTTACTAGTCCTTGGAGTCCTTGTTGAGATACAAAGTAACATCTTCTTTGGATTTTGTTGTCTTAAGGTTGCCATAGGTAGATGGAAGTTTTCCCTATTGATTGGGAGATGTTGGTTAAGGCATGCCAATGTGCTACATGATTGGGGCTAATATATTATGTGGGTAAAACAAGAGGGAAAAGAGCTCCAACATATATTTTTAGAAGAAGGACCGGACAACCAAAGACATACTAGCACAATGTAGACAATTGGTATTTGTATGGAAAAAGATATGTTGGACAACCTAGAGGCAGATTTATATGAAGACGAGAACATGTTGGTTTGGCTACAAGGAGAAGACTCATCTTCCTGCTATGGAATTTTTTCAAACAACTCAAGTAGAGTGGAAGTCTATGAAGGAAAAGAGGAGATCATTCAGGTTGTTGATTTGGGTGAACCAATCATAGGCTAGAAAACAAAGAAAAAAAGACATACCCTTAAGTGCAACATTAATGAAGCTGCTTCAAATCCTATATCAACAACCACTTGGTTATGGATAATGGCATGGATATCATTTGTTATGATAATTTTTATGGCACCAAGTGTAGGGCATTACAAGAATGCAGAAGTACCTACATGTTTTTGGAAACACAAGATTCCATTGGCTAAAGAAGCTAGAACAATATGATGGAAATGTTACAAATTAAATCAAACAATAGCTAAAATAGATATACAAAAGATGGGGCATTTTGGAAATACTTTTCCAATGGAGGACTTAGGGTGGCCCTATCCCATGGTCAGTGTGCCCAAAAGGAAGACAACCAAAATGGAGTGTAGTAAAATAAGAGACTTTGGAGGGCAAAGAGCTTTCATCAGTCATCATATCTAGGCTTAATGGCCTATCATCATTAAAATTGAATCTACCTAAGGCAACCTTAGGACAACAAAATCCAAAGTGAAGATGTTACCTTTTATCCAAAGTGAAGATGTTACCATCACATTAGTTGGTGGTTGGGCTCCTCCTTGTCCCCAATATACATGTGCAAGGATCCCTCTTGACTTACATTCATGGGCCTCATGAACAACTTTCTTGCATAACTGGCAAGTAATGCTTAGAAGAGGGAAATCACTTACCACATGTCCTTCTTTATTGCACATGGTACACCACAATCCATTTTTTATGTCCCCTCCATGAAGTTCCAATAGTTCTTGCTGTAGTCATGCCAACTCCTTTGCTTGGGCCTATTCTTCTTTTTGTAACTTTAAAGCCTCAATTTCCCTCCTCGATTGGGTTACTACATTTTCTTCTTCTTTCTGGGGGCTTTTTCCTCTATAAACTCTCAAGTTCCTTTCTCAACTGTGTCACTAGGTCCTCAGGTTCCATATGATATGGCAGACTAGAAGAACCTATTCCATATTGGTATCTGATTTGCTCTATCCATGTTACTGTAGAAATAAATTCCTCAATCATTGCTTTAGGTTACACCAAATCGTTAGTTTTGCATTGTGTTGAAATTTCTTGACAAAGAAATGATGAGGGGGCTTGGGCAATTCATTCATGAGTGATTTTGCTCTAGTGACAAATTTTGGGAATGTCTCCCCAATACCTAGTCTTAAGTTCTCTAATTCCTCAATAATATTCTCTATTGTATTCTCTTGTTGGAAGTGTGTCTTAAAATCATCCTCCATTAAGTCCCATGTAGTGAAATGATTATCAAAAAATTGGCTGAACCATTCATCTACTAATCCTTCCAATGTTGTTGGGGAAAGAATTAAAAATGCATCTTCTCTTCCCATTAGTCCCTTTGTCTTGCATAAGGCCAAAAATCTTCTATTATGTACATCTCGGTCTTCTTGTGCTAATCCCTTGAAAGATGGAAATTTGATATATATAATATGGAACATAGAGTTTCTAGTTCTATCTGAGCTACCATATTTCTTATTGAGGATGTTGATGATAGACCGTTGGTTGACCCTTGAATAGGTTTTCTTCTTGTTGATTTGCAAGGGACCTGCAATATGTGTGTATGCATAAATGGATGCATAAAAAGAATGCATGTGCATATGCATCAATAAATGAAACCACGTATTTGTATACATATATGATTATGCATGTATGATTGCATTAATGTAGATGTGTATGCATTTATGCTTTTATATGTATATGCAAGCATTCATAATACATTAATGGATGTTGTGTGTGTACGTGTCTCTCTCACACCCATTCTTTTTTTCCATATCTCACTCCCTCTTTCTCTTTATTTGCTCAAACGGTGGATGGTGCAATTAGTGATAGAAGAGAAAGAGTGAACACTTTCTCTCACTATCTTTTAGCCACGTTCTGAGGAGGAGTGTTGTTCCCCTACAACAAATGCACATGATGTTGATAATGTTGATGAGTTACATAGCTATCATGTTGTACCATCATTATTACAAATGCACATGATGTTGATGATGTTGACGAGTTACATAGCTATCATGTTGTACCATCATTATTGAAGGTGCTGCTAGAGGGAACTAAACTTATATATGAGTGAGATGGTGAGGGAATATCTATAGACATTGGTGTGTCCACCTAAGAGGGTGTGGAAGGTGAGGAATGTTAAAAATAAAGAAGTAAGATCATATATAATTTGCAAAAAGGATTTTCTTCAAATAGAAGGAAAATATAGAAATGAAAAATGGAAGCATTTACTTTAGCAAGTATTGGAGGCCAAAAGAGAATCAACCAAAAGAGAATCAAATCTAAAAAATGAACTCGAAGAGAAGAGTGGCTGCTCAAAGTAGTGGAGGAGTTATGGAGAAGACCTCTCAAACTCATCATGAGAGCTCGTGGTCATTGGGCTACAAAAGAGGCAAGGGAGTAAACTCAAGAACATAGGAAGAAGGCATTGAAGTCCCCTTGTAGGTAGTTCATTTGGTTTCAGTCATTTCGTTGTCTTCAGTCTCATAGACTATGTTGAGTCGCATACCAATTTTCGGGTAGCTTGATTATGAGAGTCATATCTCTCAATATATGTATCCATTTTTAGAGTTTGAATATTCATTGAAAATCTTATTTTGATTATTTACTCTGTCTGGAAGAATTTTATCAAATTCGATATGTTCTATGAGGTATTTAGTTTTTAGTGAAGTCCAAGTTTTAGCCTAACTGAGTGGATAGGAAACCTATTTTGAGGCAAAGAGTTTCCAGACCAAAAATACTCCAAATTGAGTGTTTGATAGATCATTTGAAAGATATTAGTGTCTAGTGTGAGTGACCAAAGTCGCAACTTCATTGTATTCTTCAATTCGTGCCAGTTTTCATTTTTAGTTTTAGTTGTAGGTTAAAAGTCTTGATCCTGAGAAGGTCCTCTACACTTTCCGCTGTGAATAGGAGAGGAATTCTCCAAAAACTGGTATCACAACATTGGAGCTTGAAGAGACAAAGCATTGGAACTAAATTAAATAAAGGAGAAGCTACAAATCAAGTGGGAGCTTCGTAAAAAATAGAGCACCATTACATATTGAGGCAAACATCAAACTTGGAAGTCTTCAATCGCTGATTTAGGACAACAAGTTGAGAAGTTAGATAATGATAATTTTCAATATTGGAGGAATAGAATGAAAAATTACCTTAAAGGTAAAGGTTTATAGAGTCTAGTTACTATAGGTGATCCGCAACCAGTGGACCATCAAGATCCAAACATTACTCTAGCACAAAGGAGACAATTTGCTGATTGGGAAGAGAGGAATCAAAGGGTGATGTTCCTCATTTCACAAGTTATTTCTAACACTATGATTGGTCATGTGCAAAGCCTAGAGATAGCCAAGGAAGTTTGGGAAGCATTGGAGAAGGTCTAAGAAACATCAACGAGGTCTCAGAAGATGCAACTCAAAGAACGAGCTTAACAACATGAAGAAAAGCTTAAACCAAAGCATTAGTGAGTATACGTTGAAGATCAAAGAGCTTTGAGATCAGTTAGCATCAGTTGGATGCAAGATAGAAGAGGAATACATCGTCCAAACAACCCTCAATGGCTTGGCGAGTGAAGAGAAGTGGAAGCCCCTCATCACAAATATTCTTTATAGAGACCCTCTACCAACATTTGACGAGATACTAACAAATCTTGTGGCTGAAGAGGTTGCTCAACAAGGAGAAGGCAACAAAGGTAAGGATTGTTGACATATTTAGGTAGTGATGTGTGTGAACACTCTAGGATTGCCGGGGCACTTTTTTCCCTCTTTAGGAGGTTTTTTCCCCTAGCTTGTATATACACTTATTTCCCTAATGGGATAC
The DNA here is from genome assembly GCA_020310875.1 of Ceratopteris richardii. Lineage (NCBI taxonomy): Eukaryota > Viridiplantae > Streptophyta > Polypodiopsida > Polypodiales > Pteridaceae > Ceratopteris > Ceratopteris richardii. Next base: position 63,673,981 of record CM035419.1, read on the forward strand.
TTATCTTTGTACATTCTAGAGGTAATACATTCAGTATTGTGTGTTGTGCTCCAAGCTTCTTGTTCTTCCTTGTGTTGTTCAATAATTAGATGTCTTCTTCCACAGACGTCTAACTCCAACAATTGGTATCAGTGGAGGTCGCGGCTTCATCTAGGGCATTGTCTACACCTCTCTGGTCGTAGTCTCAGAATCACACGAAATTTGGTAAGCATACTCAAGGTGTTTAAGAGATCAAAACCGCTTCACTTTGTGGTGCCAAAATCACGATCTGAGCTCGTTTCAGCCTTTGAATGCACTATTACAGCACTTGTGCAGGCAATTTTGTCTTTTTGTGCCAAAGTTATATACCTGTTTTGGTTCACCAGTATAAGTATCTTGAAGTCTGCTACAAGTTTAGGAAAATTTGTCTAGGCAGTTTTGTTCAATGTTTTTAGATACAGTCAATTTCTCGCATCAAGGTATTTTAGTCATCGGCCATGGTTGAAAGTAGTGATGTATTCCGTATGTTCGCTGTTGTGGATAAGTTGGATGGTATCAACTACCCATTATGGGCTTATATGATGTGTCATGTATTGGTCGCAAAAGGACTCTAGAATATTGTGTAGGGTGTTGAGAGACGTCATGTTACACTTGCGAATATAGGTACTACAAATACACGTACGGGAGTTGGTGGAGATAGTGTTGAAGATGATGATATTCTATAGATTCCTGTTTGTGCTCTAATGCCATTATTCCTCACATTCGCTCATGCCAAACGCTAAGTATGCTTGGGATACACTTACCACATTGTACTAGGCTAGGACTGAGGTTCTTGTTGCTTACTCCGAAAACAATTGGAGAGTCAGCACATGAATGAAGGTGATTCTATGGACAATTTTCTCACAAAGATCAAGGATTTGAAAGAATAGTTAATTTCTGTTGATGAAGTTATACAAGATAGCTCACTTGTGGAGACCGTTTTGAATGTTCTTCCTAACTCATATCAGAGTTTTGCTTCTACTCTTCGTTTAATGATGAAAGACAATCCAAATGCCTTGTCGTTTAAGGAGTTAGTCTCTATTCTATTGTAGGAAGACTACTCTAGGCAGAAGAGGTCAATTATGCATGTTGCAGATCAAGCGTTCTTGGCTAGTCAAAAGTGCAAATGTAAATGGAGCTCTTCTACTAGTAAGCAGAAATCTGCAAATGCTGCACATTCGAAGGAGGAAGACAAAGATGAGAAGAAATTAGAAAAGAAAAAACTGTTTTGAAAATACTATAAAGCAAATGATCATGTCATCAAGAGTTGTCCAAAACTGGATGCTAAAGAGGCAAAGAAGAAAGAGACCGGAATGGTTGTTGCAGAGGCCTCTACACAAAAACAGAGTCTGCTAATCTCGTACAGGAAGGAGAATGCGTGTTTACTACTCTTTGCAGTTTTGAACCATCTTCTCATGGGCAGTGCATGTCTCCAATGGACTTAGATGTTTGGTACTTTGATAGTGGGGCAACCAAACATATTACCTCGTAGCAAAACTTCACTGGTATGATTATTTCAATGCAAAAAACTTGTTGCTGATGTGGAAGCGAAGCAAGCACTCACTCGCACACCCAAGGATTTTTCCAAGGTTTACAACAAAGGAGGTGACCAAGGCAAAGAAATTAACATTCCTTGTCATTGACATCACCAAATTCAGCATTGGCACTATTGGCTATGTATGAGGGAGGATATCAACGATCAAGGAAGATGGAGGTTCCCAGTACTTTCGAGGAGGTCACCCATCCCAGTACTGTTCCCCCTAGAGCCCGCTTAACCAAGAATCTCTTGCCAGTAAGCTACACTCTTGTGGTGTTTGAGAAAGGGGAAAGAATAAGGTTCACATTACCGTGAACATATTTTGGGCCCTCAAAGCTTCATTCTTTGCTTTCAAAACCTATTTTTAAGAATTTTTGGGATGAATCTTGGAGCCATTTTGGAGTATTCTTATGGATAATTCTCTTTGTACATGTTCAAGAACATGAAGAAGATTTCTCTTTGTGAGTCTCCAACAAAAAATATTCACATTTGGGGCTATGTTTTTGTTGGGTGTGTGTAGAAGTGCGAGAGACACACGAGAAGTACACACAAGGAGTACAAACGCATCAAGACACACAGAGAAGACGATGGAAGGAATAGCTCTCTCTATTGACCAAGAACTAAACTGAAGTAAGAGCTGAATAATATCCCTAAGTAAAAAGTACCACCACATATGAGAGTATCAAGTATGTGGTAACATGGGGAAAAAACCTCTAGCCAGCACTAGAGTAAAAAGTGCCCATGTATAGGGAAAAAGTTCAAATCAAAGTTACTTGAGGAACACATGTGTAACAAACCCCCTAGAGTGAATGATGTGAACACATACAAGAAGTGACAGATCAGCCCCCACAAGGTAATAAGCCTAAAGCTTTGCGAAAAGCTTCAAACTTTTCCTGTGGAAGAGCTTTGGTGAATATGTCTGCCACATTATCTTGTGTAGGCACATATACCAAATCAATATCTCCTGCATGAAGGCACTCTCTCACATAGTGATAATGCACCTCAATATGTTTGTTCTATGCATGAAACACTGGGTTTTGTGCAACAACCAAAGCAATCTGACTAACAGTGAGAATATGCGTAGCAGCATCAATCTCCATGCAAAGATCCATCAATAGGCGTCTCATCCATATACACTCCACTCTAGCTGTGAAAACTACCTTGTAATGAGGTTCACAACTCGATGTCGCCACTGTAGGTTGTTTCTTACTCAACCAAGATATGCATGAGTCTCCAAGGAAAAAGCAATTACCACTAGTGGACATGCAAGTATCATAACAACCAACCCAATCACTATCTATAAAAACATGCGAGCATGGCTTAATATCTCTGCCATAAAAGAGACATAAGCTCAAAGTGCCTTGGAGATATCTAAACACACGTTTCACCGCTTGCCAATGCTTAGTGCCAGGGCTATGCATGAATCGACTCAACTCGAAAACTGCATATTGTATATCTCGCCTTCTACTGCATGCATATATAAGACATCCCACAACTTGTTGATAAAGAGAAGTGTCAAATGCATCATTGGAATCCTCAACTGAGAACCTGAATCCAGTCTCAATTGGTGTGGAAACTGGCTTGCAATCCTCAAAAGTAAAAAGGTTGAAGTAGTTTTTCAACATACTTTGCTTGATGCATACCAATTCCCCCTCAACGGATACAAACTAGATGCCAAGTTAGTAGCTCAAAAGACCAAGATAAGTGACATCAAAAGTATGCTGCAAATCAGCCATAAGAATGTCAAGTTTTGCATCACATGACCTGGTCAAGAGTATGTCATCTACATAAAGAACAAGCACTATAAGATCAACCCCATTTTTGCGTACATAGAGTGTGCTTTCAGTTAGACTACATGTGAAGCCAAGAGCAATCAAGTGCTTATGGATTTTGTCATACCATGCACGTGGAGCTTGCTTGAGACCATACAAGGCTTTATGCAAGCGACAAACCATACGATCTTTCCCTTTCATAGAAAATCTAGGAGGTTGCTTCACATAAACCTCTTCTTGCAAATCACCATTCAAGAAGGCCTTTTTTATGTCCAATTGATGCACTTTCCAACCTCGATGGGCAGCCAATGCAACCACAGTACAAATGGTAGTCATGCATGAAGTAGGTGCAAAAGTTTCCTCATAGTCAATGCCATATTGTTTCACATATCCTTTGGCAACCAATCTAGCTTTGTATCGATCAATGCTACCATCAGATTTTCTCTTAATCTTATAAACCCACTTTGTACCAATCACATTCTTTCCTTTTGGCAATTCATACAACTCCCAAGTACCATTCCTATGTATGGAATCCATTTTTGATTGCATAGCACTCATCCATTGTGGATCATCACATGCATGTTCAAAAGAAATTGGCTCTTCATTACATGCTATAACAATAAGAGAATAATCCACAAAATTACTTGATGCATGGTGAGAGCTTGATATTGTTCTCCCAGGTAAAGGTGCACTCAATTTGGAGTCCTGCAAAGTTTGTTTCAGCCACTTTGGCATAGTTTGTGCACTCTTGATAGACATGTGTTCATTATGTAAAACGTCTTCAATATGTACATGATGCATGGGCTGAATGTCATGCTCATTTTCAGCCATATTTTGACGCAAATGTTCAGCCATATCTGGCTGGAAATTTCAAGCAGTTTTGATAATTTTTGGCTGAAAAATTTCAGCCATGTTTGGCTGGAAATTCTCTATATTTTCAGCACTATTTTGCTAGAATTTTTCAGTTCTTTGAGCCTCACTTAGCTGGTCTACATGGCCATAGTCAAGCGCACCATTTTGGAACAAAGGCATGAGTGTATCAAACACATCTTGTGAGCTAACTGTTGGCTGTTGTTTGCATTCAAGTAGAGGGAAAACTAAATTTTCAGCAAATACCACATCTTGACTCACAATAATTGTGTTCGTCAATGGATGGTACAAACGATATCCCTTACTTTCAGCACTATAACCAACAAATATACATTTCTTTGCCTTGTCATTAGGTTTGTGATGTTGTTGTGATGGCACAAGAGCATATGCCAAACAATGAAACACACACATATGACTAACCATTGCTTATGACCATTCCAGGACTCATAAGGTGTGATGACTCTCAATGCTTTTGTAGGGCAACGATTCAACACATAGTTTGCACACATGATCGCTTCCATCCAAAACTTATCAGGAAGATGCTTTCCTTTAACCATACATCATGCCATTTCAAGTAGATTTCTATTTTTATGCTCAACAACACCATTTTGCTGAGGTGTATATGGCACCATAGATTGGTGTGAAATACCTTTTTCACAAAGAAAAGCATTGAACTCATGTGACATGTATTCACCACCACAATCCGTGCGTAGAGTCAAAAGCTTTTGTGAGGAAAAATTTTCAGCCATAGCTAAAATTGCTTTGAAGCAAGAAAATACCTCATTCTTTGATTTCATAGGATACACCCATGTATGGTGAGTAGTATCATCAATGAAGGTAACAAAATATACATGCTTCCCAAAAGATGGAGTCTTGACGGAACCACATACATCACTATGAACAAGCTGCAATTTTCTTGTAGTGTGTGTATGACTATCTTTTGGAAAAGAAGCATGATACATTTTTCCAAGAATGCAACCTTCACATGCATGCTTTTCAATGGACTCAAGTGTAGGCAAACCAATAACCATGTCCTTCTTTTGCAAGTAAAGCAAACTATTGAATACACATACACACATGTTTTAGGTTTTAGGGTTTTTACACATGCATAACATATATGCACACATACACATACACATATACTACATATATACATGTATACACACATGCATACATAAATATACATATTTTAGGTCTAGATATTTAAGATTAGGGTTTTAGGGTTTAGGCATACATATAATTCAATTACATTTATATTAAGAAAAAATATAAAAAAATAAGAAAGAAATCTGAATATATAAATAAAAATATATATAAAATAGGATTAGGGTTTTAGGATTAGGGGTTTAGGTTTTTTTAGGTGTTTAAGTATTTATGTTTTAGTATTTCATGTTCAAGTCTTTAGGTCTTAGCATTTCAGGTTTAAGTCTAGGTCTTTCTGATTAGGGTTTTAGGGTTTTAACACCTACATAACATATATACACACATATACATACACATATATTACATATATACATGTATGTACACATGCATAGAGAAATATTCATATTTTAGGTCTAGATCTTTAAGATTAGGGTTTTAGGGTTTAGGCATACATATAACTCAATTAAATTTATATAAAGAGAAAATACAGAAAGAAACTAAGGAAAAAATCTGAATATATGAATATATATATATATATATATATATATATATGTATATATATATATATATATATATATATATATATATATATATATATATATATATATATATATATATATAAACTAGGATAATTATATAGATAAATAAATATAAAAAGAACTAGTGTTTTAAATAATTTAATTAAATATAAATAATTGAATATACATAAGTAAATATATAAAAATAGGATTAATTAAGAAAAAATCTGAATATATAAATAAATATATATATATATATAATAGGATAATTATATAGATAAATAAATATGATAAGAACTAGGGTTTTAGATAAATAAATTAAATATATAAAAATAGGTTTAATTTTAATCATTTTAATCAGAGTAAATATATATACACATACACATAAACACATATATAACTTATACACCTATCTATATACACATATATATACACATGCATACACATATATACATTTCATATGTTGAAGGTTCTTCTAAAATTGAGTCTTTGGCCAAATAAATAGAATGTTGTGTTACAAACGTAGATTTATATCCATACCTTTCATGTTTATTGCTCTCCCTTGTTGACCTTCTAGGATTATGCTTGGAGCATTCTCAATATTCTGCATTTGGACTTTCCTCTTTTTTTCTTATCCTCATCATACCATGATCTATTTTCTCTATTGTTAAAAATAAAGAAGCAAGATCATATATATTTTGAAAAAGGATTTTCTTCAAATAGAAGGAAAATACAAAAATGAAAAATGGAAGCATTTACTTCAACAAGTAGTGGAGGCCAAAAGTGAATCAATCAAAAGAGAATCAAATACAGAAATTGAACTGCAAGAGGAGTGGCTACTCAAAGTAGTGCAGGAGTTATAGAGAAGACCTCTCAAAATCATCATGAGAGCTCGTGGTCATTTGGCTACAAAAGAGGCAAGGGAGGGCACTCAAGATCAGAGGAAGAAGCCATTGAGGTTCCATTGTAGGTAGTTAATTTGGTTTCAGCAATTTTGTTTTTCTTCAGTCTCATAGACTATGTCTAGTTGCATACGAATTTCTAGGTAGCCTAATTGTGAGAGTCATATCTCTCGATGTATGTAACCAATTTTAGAGTTTAAATTTATTGGAAAGATTATCTCAAGTAGTTTCTCTATATAGAATAGTGCTTTCAAATTTGTCATGCTCTATGAGTTATTGAGTTGTTAGTGAATTCTAGTTTTTAGCTTAACTGAGTGGATAGGGAGCCTGTTTTGAGGCAACGATTTTCCAAACGAAAAATAATCCACATTGCATGTTTGATAGCTCCTTTGCAAGCTATCAATGTCTAGTTTGAGTGAACAAATTCTCAAGTTCATTGGATTCTTGAGTTGATAGGAGTATTCGTTCTAAGGTTTAGTTGTAGGTAGACGTCGTGATCCTGAGAAGGTCTTCTACACTTTCTGCTGCACATAGGAGAAGAATTCTCCAACAGTTGGTATCAAAGCATTGGATTTTGAAGAAGCAAAGCATTGAAACTGAAGTAAAGCAAAGGAGAAGCCACAAATCAAGGTAGAGCTTCATAAAGTCAAGATAGAGCACCAAAACATAACTGAGGTAAACTTCAAACTTGGAAGTCCTTAATGGTTGATTAAGGACAACAAGTTGAGAAGTTAGATAAAGATAATTTTCAATCTTGGAGGTATAGAATGACAAATTACCTTAAAGGTAAAGGCTTATGGAGTCTAGTTACTAGAGGTGATCCACAACCAATGGACCTTCAAGATCCTAACATTACTACAACACAAAGGAGACAATTTGCTGATTGGGAAGAGAGGAATCAAAGGGTCATGTTCTTCATTTCACAAGTTATTTCTAACACTATGATTGATCATGTGCAAAGCCTAGAGACAACCAAGGAAGTTTGGGAAGCATTAGAGAAGGTGTATGCTACCTCAACAAGGTCTCGGAAGATGCAACTCAAGAACGAGCTCAACAACATGAAGAAAAGCTCAAACCAAAGCCTTAGTGAGTATACATTGAAGATCAAGGAGATTTGAGATCAGCTAGCATCAATTGGATGCAATATAAAAGAGGAAGACATCGTCCAAACAGCTCTCAATGGACTGAGGAGTGAAGAGAAGTGGAAGGTCCTCATCACAAACATTCTTTATAAAGACCCTCTACCAAAATTCGACGAGATTATACAAAATCTTGTGGCTGAAGAGGTTGCTCAACAAGGAGAAGGCAACAAAGGTAAGGATAGCCATAGCCAAATGTTATATGCAGGTTAAGGTAGATGAAGGAATGCAAGAGGAGGCTCAAGGAAGAGGAAGGAGCTACAACAACACAAATTCCAGCCAGCACAACTCAGAGGACAACAAGGAAAACTCAAAGGACAACACATATGGGAGAGGTCAAGGAATAAATAGAGGAAGAGGTGGAGGTTCATCCAATCCTCATAAAGGTATAACATGCTATCATTACGGTAAAGTAGGACATTATCCAAATGATTGTTGGCAAAAGAGTACAACAACTTGAGAAGTGATGACCAAAAATGGTTTACAGATTCAAGTTGCAATAATCATATGACATGCCAATGAGATTTCTTCACAAACGTACAAGCTCCAAGTGGAAAAGGATGTGTGGAGACCATTGATGAAACTCAACCCACAATTGAGCATGTTGGAGATATCAAGCTTGGATACAAGAAGGTATTGATTTATGTTCTTCATGTTCCTACTATTGCAAAGAATTTGATTTCAGTAGGACAAATGGTAGAGAAAGGATATCGTGTTATCTTCTATGAAAAAGGTTGCTTTATAAAAAATCCAAAAGAAGGATTCAAGGTCATTGCTTAAGGAAAGAAGGTAGGATGTTCACTTTGGACATTCAACAACCACATTGAAAGGTGATGTATATTTAGTTTGGAAATAATAGGACATGAGAAACCATGAAGTGGTGAGAGGTCTTCCAAGATTCAATGATGCTGGAGTACATGAGTTTTGTGAAGCATGCCAACTAGGAAAGCAAACTCGACAACCATTCAAGAAGAGCAACTATGTGGCAAGGAATATTCTGGACTTGATACATACAGATGTATGGGGACCATCACAACAACCATTGATGGCTGGTAATAGATATTTTGTCACTTTTATTGATGACCATTCAAGAAAAGTATGGATGTTGTGTATAAAACAAAAATTTGATGTGTTCTCTATGTTCAAGAGATTTAAAGCACATGTTGAAAAGGAAACATGATGGTACATAAAGACTTTGAGGTCTGATGGAGGAGGAGAATATTTCTCCAAAGAATTTTCAGTTTTTATTTATGAAAATGGCATCAAACAAAACTTTACATGTAGGTACACACCTCACCAAAATGGAATTGCTGAAAGAAAAAATAGAAATATCACAGAAGTTGCAAGATGCATGCTCAATGAGATGAAGGTTCAACTAAACACTTCAGCTTAAGCAGCTAGTACCACTGTTTATTTGATGAACAAGTGCACAATGGCTGGAGTGCATAATTAAACTCTTGACGAGGTTTATTTCTGTAAGAAACCTGATCTTACACATGTCAAAGTTTTTGGATGCATGTGTTATGTTCACATTCCTCAAGAACTAAGGACAAAGATGGAGCCAAAGTTAGAAAAATGTATTTTCAATGGATATTCATCGGAGCAAAAAGGATATGGGTGCTACAATCCGATAACTAAGGAGCTACAAGTCTCACGAGATGTAGTATTTGATGAGCTAAGACCATGGTTTGGAGACAAATGAAAAGAGAAGATTCTTGAAGAAGATTGCGAAGATGATGGAGGTGCTGTCCAAGAAGAATCTCAGCAAAGAAGCACTCAAATTTCAGGTCTAGAAGCTTCTACATCATATGGAGAAAGTTCAACATGTAAGGGGAGACTAAGGAGCCATTCTTCATCACCAACATCGGGTTATGGAAGATTTGAAGTTGAAAGTGCTGCCAGAATATTGATTAAAATGCAAGTGAAGAAGAGTATGAAAAGGTGATTACACCAACGGTAAAGCTAAACTAGTTGAAGAAGCAATATTCAAAAGGAAATGAAAGGAGGTCTTCAAGAGCAAGGTATCCAACTCAATGGCTGAGCTATGATAGTTTTATTGCAAATCATTTTGCATATATGACATATGTGGTCAAAGACAAAGAATGGGATGCATATGAAGAAGCATGTACACAAAAAGAATGGCAACAAGCTATGCAAGAAGAGATAAAAGCTCTCAAGGACAATCACACATGGGAGCTAGTTCCAAAGGTTGAAGGTATGAAGATTTTTCCAAATAAATGGGTGATTAAAATAAAGAGGAATGCTGATGGTTCTCTAGCTAGGCATAAATCTAGACTAGTAGGAAAAGGATTTTAGTAGACTCACGGCATCAACTATGAAGAGACCTTCAACACAGTTGCAAAGATGGGAATAATTAGAACCTTGATTGTAGTGATTGCAACAAGGAGATGGCCATTGTACCAACTTGACATGAATAATGCTTTTCTCAATGGCGAACTCGAACAAGAGGTTTACATAAGTCAACCGATTGGATTTGAAGATAAAAAACATCCAGATTTTGTTTGCAGATTGAATAGAGCTCTGTATGGGCTAAAGCAAGCACAGTGTACTTGGAATCAAATATTGTTTGAGTACCTCAAACGGTGTGGGTATAGTCCAAGTAGTGCAGATCCCTCTCTCTACATGAAGAAAGAAGAAGGCAAACAAGTATACATCTGCATATATGTTGATGATCTCATCATAACAGAAAGTAATGTTGCAGGAATACAATGTTGGGAGAGATGGTTGGATGCACTCAAGAGATTGAGTTGAAGCTGCTAGACCTGCTTTGCTTCAGCCCTCCTTTGCTTCAGATATGCTTAGTACACTTGCTTAGCTTCCAAATGATACCAAGAAAGCATATATGTACTTTGCAAGTGATATGTGAAATGATCAAATCAAAACAGACTACTTGAGACTTCAAAAATTCTAGAAAACTTGCTATTTCTGTAATGACACCTGCTCAGTCTTTTACTCAGTGTGACCAACACACTTACAATTGATCTAATTCCTTCTGGACATATTAAATTAGCTTATCAAGTTATCATTTGCAAGTGGAATGAGAAGAAATGATAAACTACTCACTGAGAAATCACTTTAGCAAAATTGTAGTTACCCCCGATATTTTAGGAACTCTGCAGACACAGACCAGTGTGAACTTCGAGCGAGTTTTCTCCGAGATGGCTAATCCAATTGACTTGAAACTTTGTACGTGTATAGTAGACTTTGCGCTGAATCCAATGTGCTTTGAATCACTTGATTTGGTTGAGAAACCACTGAGATATGCCCTGTTGAAGTTGACAGACTTGGAGAGGATGACTCAGAGAAAATTAGAGATAATGAATGTAACTCTTTCTATTAATTCACATGAATGTACAATCTCATTGGCTTGATAGATGTAGCCTAATGAGTTGGAGATGTGTAGGCTATAGTGTAGCACTCACACACTCAATGATAGTGAAGGATGGAGCACGTAAGATCACTAACTATCCCGCGAGTTTTTACATTGACTTTTATAAGTGATGGAGTGAACATTTGAATTTGAAATTCAAATCTAGGCTCCCTAGAATCTCTCCTCTAAAAGTAGGGAGATATTCTCTCCAATTACTCCATCCAAATTCCACGACTCTAGTCAAGTAGGTGTGATCATTTTACATGCCAAGTCGTTTAGACTTTTACAAGAGATAAAATGGTAATAACACATAGGCAAGTGTTCCTATGGTTCTAGCTTCTCATAGTGATATCCTTCAAGGGTTCCAAGCTAATCTTCCAAGGTTCCAAGCCAAGTGTGAAGGCTTGAAATGCACCAACAGCTCCCCCTCAAGCCAAGCACTTTGGCTTAAGTCTTCATCTTTAGTCTTCAATCACATCCTGCAATCCAATCATGGATTTGAATCTGCATAGCTTGTTTCCATCCAATGCTTTAGTGAGTAAATATGCACATTGCATATTAGTAGACACATATGTCAATTGAATCTCTTTGCTTAGTAACTTCTCTCTCACATAGTGGTAGTGAACCTCTATGTGTTTGGTTCTAGCATGATATATTGGATTAGCTGCAAGGTGAAGAGAGCTAGTGTTATCTCCAAAGATAATTGGAGGTCTAGTGTATAGACCTAACTCTGTATATAAAAGCTTCAACCAGATAGCTTCTTGAGTGGCATTGGCAAGCCCTCTATACTCTGCTTCAGTGGATGACAATGCCACTGTAGGTTGTTTCTTGGCTGACCAAGAAATAGGTTTATCTCCTGCAAAACAAATGTATCCTGATGTGCTTCTCCTATCATCCTTGCATCCTGCCCAATCTGCATCTGAATATACTTTGATGTCAATATTTGATGTATAAGGAAAGTACAAACCATGGCTTTGAGTTCCTTTGAGGTACTTCAAGATTTTCTTTGCTACCTCTAGGTGAGGTACCCTTGGTTTGTGCATGAATTGGCTTAGCACACTAACTCCATATGCTATGTCAATTCTGGTCAAGGTAGCATAATTCAAACTACCTACCATGCTTTGATATCCTGTGATGTCTTGGACTTCTTCCCCTTCATGAGCACTTAGCTTTAGGTTGACTTCCATTGGAGTAGTTGAGACTTTAGCATCCTGCAAGCCAAACTTCTTGACCATATCCTGTACATACTTCTTTTGAGTGATATATATACCTGAGTTGGTGTAGACTAACTCAAGACCTAAGAAGTACTTCAATAATCCAAGATCATTGATCTTGAATTCCTTCATCATCTGTCCTTTGATGTGTCTAATACCATTGACATCATTGCCTGTAATGATGATGTCATCAACATAAACACACAAGTAGATTACCTCTGTACTACTTCTCTTTATGAACAGAGAAGTGTCTGCTTTACTCATCACAAATCCTTGGTCTTGGAGATAGGTTGTCAACCTGTAATTCCATGCTCTAGGTGCCTGTTTCAATCCATATAGAGCCTTCTTCAATTTACAAACATAATTTACCTTCTTGGGATCTTCATAGCCAGGTGGTTGTGACATGTAGACTTCTTCAGATATCCATCCATTCAAGAAAGCATTCTTGACATCTAATTGGTACATGTTCCAATTCTTGGATGCAGCTACACTCACCAATATTCTGATAGTTGGCATCTTAGCCACAGGAGAAAATGTCTCCTCATAATCAATGCCTTGGGTTTGTGCAAAACCCTTGGCTACCAACCTAGCTTTGTACCTGTTGATTGTTCCATCTGAATTTCTCTTTAGCTTGTAGATCCATCTGGATCCTATCACCTTCATAGAGTCCTTCTTGGGTACCAAGTCCCAAGTATCACTCTCCTTGAGAGCTTCCATTTCTTCATCCATAGCTCCTTTCCATTCTGGTTTGGTGATTGCTTCTTCATAGGTACCTGGTTCTTCATTCAACAAATCCTTTGCAAGATATACAGAATGTTTAGTTACAAGTGATGTGTCATACCCAAATCTGATTGGTTTCTTCTTTTCTCTCTGAGATCTCCTCATTGCTTGAGTTGAGGATTCTGGTGTATCCTCTAGCTTCTTCATCTTCATCTTTCCTTTGGACTTCCATGCCTTGAATTCTTCAAGGTTTATTGTATCATCATCATCTGAGCTTGATTCATCTTTCTGGATTGATTCCTCCTTGGTGAGCTTTGGGAAATCTTCTTCCATATCATAGGGTAGACTAACCTTCCTGCATTCATTCTCATACCAAGAGTCATTCTCATCAAAGATGGCATCTCTGCTTACCTTGAAGCCTTTGTTTGTTGGGTTGTAGAATCTGTATCCCTTTTGGTTCAAATCATAACCACTGAAGATACATTTTTCAGCTTTAGGGTCTAGCTTTCCCCTTACCTGTGAGGGAATATGCACATATGCTACACAACCAAAGATTTTGCAATGATCCAGAGAAGGTCTCTTACCATGCCAAGTTTCATATGGTGTCATGCCATCAAGTGATTTGGATGGCAACCTGTTAATGAGATAGGTGGCTGTGGATACACTCTCTGCCCAAAGATAATTTGGCAACTTCTTTTCATTAAGCATAGACCTAGCTGTTTCTACTATGAGTCTATTCCTTCTTTCAGCTACTCCATTTTGTTCAGGTGAGTACCTTGTGGTTATCTCCCTCTTGATGCCTCTTTCCTGCAAGAAATCTTCAAACTCATTCGAGAAGTACTCTCCTCCACCATCTGATCTTAGCCTCTTCAAGCTTCTTCCTGTTTGGTTTTCAACAAGTGCAAGATACCTCTTGAAACAATTAAACACTTCATCTTTATGCTTCATAAAGTATAAAATGGTCCACCTGCTATAGTCATCAATAAAGGACAAATAATACCTTGAAGCTCAAATGGAAGGATCCTTGCTAGGCCCCCAAACATCTGTGTGCACCAAGTCTAGGTAGTCTTCATGCATGAAACCTTTCCTTGAATAGGGCAATCTGTGAGACTTACCAAACTGACATGCTCCACACTTGTAACTTGGATACATTAGGTATCCCAAGCACACATTGATCCCTGCACATTTGCTTTAGGGTTCTTTCACCTATGTGCCCTAACCTCTTGTGCCATATTTCTAACTCTGAAAGTGTTTGATCCTTGTAATTATATAAAGCAATGTTCTTGGTGTTTTCTAGCTCAAAAGTAAACAATCTACCTGATTTCTCCCCTTTGGCAATTCTTTTGAAACCAGGTCTTCGATCCTCCACATATGCTCCATGTTGTGTGAATCTGACCTGCAAACCTTTCTCCACAATCTGACCAACACTCATTAGATTCTTGGTGATGGTTGGTACATAGAGTACCCTACTCAATAGATTCTGGTTACCATCACATGTCTTTACATTTCCAATCTTTACAACAGAGTGTTTAGTATCATCACCTGTCTGTACCTGATGTTTGCCCTTGGGTTCTTCCAAATCAGAGAGTAGTGCCACATTGCCAGCTACATGATTAGAACATCCTGAGTCAATATAAAATAAATGATCATCATTTGTACCTGCCTTGGAGGTCATATTCATGATCAATAGGGAGTCATCTTGCTCCTCTGTGTAATTGTTGTAATCCCTTCTATTTCTGAATCCACCTTGGTAATTACCATTGTGGTTGTGGTTGTAATTGTTGTTATATTGATTGTTGTATCCATTGTAGCCTTGATGTTGGTTGAACCTACCTCTCCCTTGAGAGTATCCACCTCTTGAGTAGCCTCTTCCTCTCTGATTCTTGTAGTTCTTGTAGCATTCATCTGTGGTATGATTCGACAATCCACAAATGTTGCATGGTGATGAGTTGTAGGGTCTCCCCCTACCTGACTTACCTCCTCTGCCCCTGCCTCTTGATGATCTACCTCTCCCTGCATAATTAGCTTGGGAGGTAGAGCCTTCTTCATCCTGTTTCTTCCCTTTACCTTTATCCTTAACTTTCTTATCAGTATATAGAGCAGAGGGGTTGTTACCTTTTGATTGATCTCCTGCCTTTGTAAACTTTGCTTCATGTGTGAATAGTTGGCCCATGAGTGTTGTGAGATCTGGGGTATGCATGTCCATATAGAGGTCCATTGCAGTGGTGAAACTTTCCCACTTATCATCTTCCTTGAGTCCATTTGTTACTTGTCTGACTATTTGCTCCTCTTCAATTTCCTCTCCAATGCTTGCTAATTGGTCTGCCACATCTTTAATCTTTGTCACATACTTTGAGACTGATTGCTTGGGCTGCTTCCTAAGGGTTGTGAATTCAATCCACAGTTGATTCTTCCTGGCCCTTGTGTTGGAAGAAAAATATGTTGACAGAGTTTCCCAAGTCTCTTGGGAAGTCTTACAGTTCCTTACATGAGGTAAAAGGAAATCAGATATAGAGTTAAGAAGGTAAGACCTTGCCAAAGCATCCTTTGCACACCATTGGTTGAGTCTCTCTTGTTCATCCTTGGTGGGTAGTCCTCTAGCTTTGAATGAGGGCAATTCCTCATCTCCTGATATGAATCCAAACAAGCTTCTTCCTTGTAGATAGGTCTTCATCCTTAGAGACCAAGCTTGGTAATTGTTCATGTCCAATTTGTCAATGAATGAAGGAAAACCATCTCCCATGTTTACCTTATTTGCTCTGATACCACTGTTGGGAGAGATGGTTGGATGCACTCAAGAGATTGAGTTGAAGCTGCTAGACCTGCTTTGCTTCAGCCCTCCTTTGCTTCAGATATGCTTAGTACACTTGCTTAGCTTCCAAATGATACCAAGAAAGCATATATGTACTTTGCAAGTGATATGTGAAATGATCAAATCAAAACAGACTACTTGAGACTTCAAAAATTCTAGAAAACTTGCTATTTCTGTAATGACACCTGCTCAGTCTTTTACTCAGTGTGACCAGCACACTTACAATTGATCTAATTCCTTCTGGACATATTAAATTAGCTTATCAAGTTATCATTTGCAAGTGGAATGAGAAGAAATGATAAACTACTCACTGAGAAATCACTTTAGCAAAATTGTAGTTACCCCCGATATTTTAGGAACTCTGCAGACACAGACCAGTGTGCACTTCGAGCAAGTTTTCTCCGCGATGGCTAATCCAATTGACTTGAAACTTTGTACGTGTATATTAGACTTTGAGCTGAATCCAATGTGCTTCGAATCACTTGATTTGGTTGAGAAACCACTGAGATATGCCCTGTTGAAGTTGACAGACTTGGAGAGGATGACTCAGAGAAAATCAGAGATAACGAATGTAACTCTTTCTATTAATTCACATGAATGTACAATCTCATTGGCTTGATAGATGTATCCTAATGAGTTGGAGATGTGTAGGCTATAGTGTAGCACTCACACACTCAATGATAGTGAAGGATGGAGCACGTAAGATCACTAACTATCCCGCGAGTTTTTACATTGACTTTTATAAGTGATGGAGTGAACATTTGAATTTGAAATTCAAATCTAGGCTCCCTAGAATCTCTCCTCTAAAAGTAGGGAGATATTCTCTCCAATTACTCCATCCAAATTCCACGACTCTAGTCAAGTAGGTGTGATCATTTTACATGCCAAGTCATTTAGACTTTTACAAGAGATAAAATGGTAATAACAGATAGGCAAGTGTTCCTATGGTTCTAGCTTCTCATAGTGATATCCTTCAAGGGTTCCAAGCTAATCTTCCAAGGTTCCAAGCCAAGTGTGAAGGCTTGAAATGCACCAACATACAAGAGATAAAAAGAAAAATCCGTAAGGAGTTTAAAATTTCAGATCTTGGTGAGTTGAAATATTTTTAGGCATTGAGATAGTCTATGGGAAAGATGGCATCTACTTGATGCAAAGAAAGTACCTGTTGGATGTTCTTTTCAAATTTGGAATGAGTGAATACAAACCACTCACTCAACCTATGGACACAAATGTAAAGCTATGCTTAAATGATGGAGAGAAGTTACATGATGTAACTACATACATGAGTATTATAGGTTCATTGATCTATGATACGATCACAAGACCAGATTTGTGTTATATCATTGGAGTTCTTTTTGAATTTATGCAAGCTCGAACAAGTGAACATTTAAATTCAGCCAAACGAGTGCTAAGATATGTGAAACACACAGTCAATCATGCCTTGTTTTATAGATATGATGAAGAATTACAGGTAAGGGGCTTTAGTGATGTTGATTGGGTTGGCTTGAAGGAAGATAGAAGATCCACTTCAGGTTATGTGTTCATAATATGTAGCAAACCTATCACATGGAGCTCGAAGCAGCAACCTACTGTTGCACTATCACCTATTGTGGATTAATAAGCTCTTGGCTGATGTTGATGTGCAGGTAGAGACCATTCCAATTTATGGTGATAATGTGTCAAGCATTCACTTGACAAACAATCCAATGTTTCATGCACAAAGTAAGCACATAGAAGTGCATTATCATTATGTTCGAGAAAACGTTTTGAGCAAGGATGTGGACATAAAGTTCATTAGAACTAATGACCAAGTTTCATGGTTGTTTACAAAGTCCTTAGATGCTTCTAAGCTAAAGAGGTTCAAGGATGAAATCAACTTGCAGGATATGGCTGAGGGTGCAAGCTCACATGTGAGCTTGAGGGGGAGAGTTAAAAATAAAGAAACAAGAACATATATATTTTGCAAAAAGGATTTTCTTCAAATACAAGGAAAATATAAAAATGAAAATGGAAGCATTTACTTCAGCAAGTAGTGGAGGCCAAAAAGAATCAATCAAAAGAGAATGAAATCCAAAAACTGAACTGGAAGAGAAAAGTGGCTACTCAAAGTAGTGGAGGAGTTATGGAGAAGACCTCTCAAAATCATCATGAGAGCTAGTGGTCATTTGGCTATAAAAGAGGGAAGGGAGGACACTCAAGAACAGAGGAAGAAGGTGTTGAGGTTCCCTTGTAGGTAGTTCATTTGGTTTGAGTCATTTCATTTTCTTCACTCTCATAGACTATGTCCAATTGCATACCAATTTTTGGGTAGCCTGATTGTGAGAGTCATATCTCTCAATGTATGTATCCATTTTTAGAGTTTAAATATTCTTTAGTAATCTTATCTTAAGTACTTCCTTTTCTAGAAGATATTTTTCAAATTCGTTATGCTCTGTGAGTTATTGAGTTTTTAGTGAAGTACAATTTTTAGTTTAACTGAGTGGATAGGCAGCCTAGTTTAAGACAAAGAGTTTCCAAACCAAAACTACTCCAAATTTAGTGTTTGATAGCTAATTTGAAATCTACTAGTGTCTATTTTGAGTGACAAAAGTTGCAAGCTCATTGGATTATTTAATTGATACCATGTTTGGATTCTAAGGTTCAGCTATAGGTAAAAGTCTTGATCCTGAGAAGGTCTTCTATTGCAGGAAATGTTGCTCTTCTATCTGACATGGAAATTCCAAAGCATAAACATGAAGTACAAATAGGGGATGATACCAAGCACAATGTGGAGAATATTAGTCATGACAAATCTCCCAATAGTAGGACAAACATTGTGAGTAAAGTTCTCTATGTATCCACTATCACTAAAAACCTAATAAGTGTAGGCCCAATAGTTGAAAAAAGCTTGCAAGTTAGTTTCACCCAACATGGAGCTTATGTGGAAGATCCATGTCAAGGCTTCAAAAAGATAGCCAGAGGTGAGAAGCATGGTAGACTATCTGCTTTTGATGTACGAGAAAATCGGAACATAGCTCTATTCAACTTTGGGTCTCAAACCCTAAGTGATCTTGAAGTGTGGCATAAGAGACTTGCTCATGTGAATGAAAGAACCTTCAAGGATAAATGCAAGATGAAGCTTGGAATGGTAGAAAACCAAGTCTAGGTCATTGGAAGGTTTTTGGTTGCTTAGCATATGTACATGCACCTTCACAAATCAAAGCTAAACTAGATGAAAGGGCAACCAAGGTAGTAATCATTGGCTATGGTTCAACTCAAATGAGCTATAGGATCTATAATACATCCACATAGATGTTGGAGAATTCCTCTCCTATGCGTAGTGATTTGAACAACCTGAATATATGTAGAAAAGGTTTCATCTTCATTGCCTTTTTGCAACTTAGATTCATTAAAGGCAATGAATCTTCATGTGATTGATCATTTTAGTAGTTGTTGAAGTCCTTCTATTGCGACTTTTATTTTTATTGTTGAAGTTTCTTCCACCTCTGCCTCTAGTGTTTCCAAATCCACCTCTACCACCTCCTTTTTTTGTCCTTCCATTGAGCCAACATTTTTGAGTGGTATGGTTGGTCTTGTTACATATGGAACAAGGTTGAACATCATGCCCTTTTGATTTTTCATGCTTTGATCCTTTCTTCTTCCCTTTGCATTTTCTATTGCCTACATAGATGGCTTGGGAAATATCCTCATCATCATCTTCATTCTTCTTGACTTTGTGCTTTTTATCTTTCTTATCTACATAAAGAAAACTTGTTGAGTTACCTTGATAAGAGTTACCTTCCTTTAGGTTGTTTTCTTGCCTCTTGGTTGAAGAGTTGTCCAAGGAATATGTTGAAAGCAAGAGTTTGTACATCCATTATGAGATCATATGCAGTTGTGAAGGATTGCCCTTGCTTGTCATTTTTGATTCCATTCAAAATTGCCCTCATGATAGCCTCTTCTTCAATCAACTCTGGAATTGAGGCTAAATGATCTGTAATTTTTTTGACCTTGGTGACAAACTCTCTAATATTTTGATTTATTTTCTTCTTCATATGGTTGAAATTATTCCATAAATGGTTCTTCCTAGCTTTGATGCTAGAAGGTCTCAAGTGCATCCCAAGTCTCTTGAGATGTTTTGCATCCTCTAATATTTGGTAATGAGAAATCACAGATAGATTTTAATATATATGACTTGGCTTGAGCATCCCTTGCACACCAAAGTGTGAGTTTCTCTCTCTCCTCTTGTGTAGTTCCTCCTTTGCATCTTGGAGTAGGCATAAGTTTATCACCTGCTACAAATTCCATAGAGATTCCTACCTTACAAGTAAGCTTCCATTTTGATTTTCCAAGTAGCATAGTTGTTCCTATCAAGATTTTCAATAATTGAGGAAAACCATCACCCATGTTGATGTAGATTTGATACCATTGTGGGTAAATGAATTGGCTTGAAAATAGTAGAAATATGAGGTTCAAAGTATTGAAGTTTGGTTTAGTTAACCAACACAAGACACGCCCTTGCACTCTTGAAAAGTCAAATGTACCTTATAGGCTTAATAATATTCCAATAAAATCCAATATGTACTTCGGATCATCAATGAGAAATGAATGGTTCCAAATAGATACGTTTGCACAATGACTAGTCAAGAACTTTCTATTTTGAGTTGATTTAAGCATCTTCAAATGCTCAATACTGCTAGCGTGATTGCAACTGGCCAAATTCCTCTTAGAGGAGGATCACATATATATTAGAGTAGAGAATATTCCTAAGATATGGATTTAACATCAACCAATGTGTTAATTATAAGCTTAACTATGATTCGTGGTAATCCTGACTTTCCACGTATGTGTAGAGATTGACAACAGGACCATAAAAACTGAACTTCTCACAATCTAGTCAAATGAACACTACCAAAATTTGTACAATTGAAGTACACACTATTATGTTTCCAATGCATGCTCGTTCATAAGGATTGGATCACTATGGAGAGAGGACCCACCTCTACATGTTGATTATACTTAGAGATGATGATGGAGAAAAATGGCGAAGGGCAAGTTGAATATCAAAATGTATATTTATATTGATGCAAATTCTGTTACGAATGGTTTTTTTGGGTCCTTATATATGCTTTTGGATAGTCCAAAACTCATCTACAATAAATTCAAATTTGAAGCAATGCACGGATTGCATATTTTGTAATGAAGAAACTATTTTCCTACAATCTAGGAAAAGTAGAAAATAAAGCTAGCTTGACCTTGGTGATTGATTGATGGATCATCAACCCTAATAAATCATAGAATTTCTATTTCTTCTTCATTTATTCTTTAATAAGAATAAAGCTTTATGACTTTTACATAAATAATCCTCATGGGATATCATAAATGTTCATGAGCCTTTACATCAATAAGAATTCCTTAACTCTAAGGTTCACTTCAAGAGTGGATTCATTCCTAGAACAAAATCTTCTCAAACATGATGAAGGTTTGATGTCCTCAAAAGATGTACTAGAAAGGAATTCTAGTTTCGGTATTCGTTAAAACATCTTCTAGAGGAAGCTCAATGACCACTTTTCCTAGAATACTTATGAAATTCTACTATATTTAAGGAAAGGTCATGAATTCCAATGTTCCCTAAAATATGCATTCATATTTATTTGTGTCAGGAGAAGTGGCTTTATCTTCAAGGCTAATAGGAGCACAACAATATGAGATTTGAGGAATTTCTAAAGAAAAATATTTTCATTTCATTTTTGTACCTTAAGGATTTTAACTTCCTCCACTAAGAACCATTGCATCTCCCAATCAAATTCTTTGTTGGCATTCCTCTTGAGATGAAAATATCTGGAACGAATGAATCCTTAAATTAACTTTGAATTTCTTCCAAGAGGAGGGACTTGTCAAAGTTTCTAGATGTCTTGAGTACTTTTCACCATTTGTGTTGATGAAACCAAGCTTTGCTCATATTTTCTTTCCATAACTTAAAGTTTCACATTATGAAGATTCTAAAACTATGTTGGGCTGCCGCCCTTTTAAGGATGTCTCATCAAAATTAGGTTCTCTTATAATAATGTATACATGACAATGGGACCACGTAACAAAAATTTTCACCAAAAAATTTCTAAGTCATCAAACAACTTAGATATATTTTCAGTGCTCATTATTTCATGTATACATTGTTTTCGGTTGAAATTATATTGAAAGAGTTCCATCCTAAAAACGTTTTCAAGGGAATAATCTAAGTCATTGAAGACATCAGGTATATTAAGGAGCATTTCATTTTAGGTATTGATGTCTTCCTTACCGTTGAGATGGCAAGGGAACCTTATTATTAAGCAAGAAATTGCTAATGTGAACTTTACATTAAGTATTCGATACCTTAGTATCATCTTGGAGAGGAGTCACCAAGTACTTGTATTGCAAAATCTACCTAGCATGATTTTGGAAGTACCTTATTAATGTCTTTCCAAGTGTCTTGCTTCCATGAACTTTGTATTGGAGACTGTGTTCAATTATCTATTTCCATTATGTAAGAAAAGAAAAAGTGATTGCTATTCAAGTAAATGCATGTGCTCACTTGCAAATGCATGTATTTTCATGGAATTTATGGTTCAAGAAACAATCTTTTGCTTATCATTCGTGCATCCTATGCTCATATGCTCATTCTATGCTCATATGCTCCTTCTTGTGCACAAATCTACTTACTTTTCAAGTACCCTTATGATAATCCACATGCTTTTGTGCCTTTAAAACATCTATAATGAAAATAAAACTTGTATGTGCACAAAGGAAAACTTACAACTTGAATTTGTGCATTGAAACCATCTTAGGGTATGATAACATACACATAGAATCTTTGTTTTCAATACATAGATGCATGCAAGTACTTAACGCACTTTGAGTTCTATTCATGTTTGCTTATTAACTTTCATTGGTGATGGATGTTGACTGAATACTTGTAGTAGCCTTCAATTATATCCGAATAAAACGAGAATGGCAAACCAGTAGGAAATTCAAGCTTAAAATAAAAAATACTTATCCCAATGCCAAGCTTCTTCCTTCCTTTGTCTTGGAGAAGAGTCATGCTCCATTTGATTTCTTATTGCTGCATCCATGCTTGCTCAAGGGATTAGTTCATTGTTTTGGAAGGGCAATGCTAAACTCCTTTTGACTTGATTATTTCTCTATTCAAAGATTTCATATCGATATTCCATATTAATGTAAGGTGATGCTTAAGAAAGAAAAAAAAAACATAAAAAACTAAAAAACCGTAATGAATACTTCCCTTGAATAATGATTGAAAAGAATTTGTGCACTCTTTATTTTCATCATGCTCTTCCCTTGATGCTCTCTATCATCATTCTCCAAAAAAGAACTCATGAAATGGGGCACGAAAGAGTGGATAATAAGGAGTATCATTGTGAGGGGTCAAAATTTATGGCAACAATCCCACATGTGATACAAGAAGTCCACAAGAATAGCTAAAAATGAGTATTTCTTCCTTTAATAAAAAGGAAGAGAGAAATATGGACCATAATTCCTTTGCTACTCAGAGGACTGTTCTATGTTCACATGGGAAATATATGAATGGGCCTCCATTGTTTTGTTCCAAAGAGGCCTTAATACAGAGATTCAGGCATATGAATTTCACCTTCCCACTTTCATATTTCCCAATTGGCCAGCTAGTTAGCTAGACATTGATCATGCTTCTTCTAACTGCTTTCTCATTTGTAAAAGGTTTTAGTACATCTTTCTAGGTGTTGGAGAAATGTTTAGATGCTTGTTTTAGGAGGTTTGGGAGTAATGAAAATACTATCCAACATGGTAGATAAAAAAACTCCAAGTGCCCTTATAAGGTGTTAGGAATCCACTCCCGTGGGCATAGTTGGGGTGCATGTCCATCTAACTATATGAACATGCCCATGAAGTGGATCTACAAAAGAGTGTTTCTACCCATTGAAGTGGAGATCTTTTTTGCAAAAGGTATAAAAGCTTTATGAAAGAACTTGAGTGCCCCCAATCCCAAGAAAACTTGCATGATAGGATCGATGCTATTGGTCTCCAAATACCAATGTAAATAGAGAATTATTTTGATTAAGGATTACAAGTTAATCTATCATAACTTCTCTAAATAAATGACTAGCAAGATGATCACACCTAAATCTCATAAGGAGTGAGAGATGCATGTCTCCACCCAACCAATTCTAGCTCTCTCTCTCTCTCTCTCTCTCTATATATATATATATATATATATATATATATATATATATATATATATACATATATATATATATATATATATATATATATATATGCCAAGGGAGGTAATGTGAGGAGATCTTTCCAAGTGTCCCTTCCACATGTATTCTAATCCAAAACATTTGGAAGTCACATGGCTCTCACAATGACTCTTAAATGATTTATCCCAAGTTTTTATATACAAATCCAAAGGCTTGAGAGGTGTGCCTAAGGTTTAAATACCTTAACTGTAGGAAATATCGATTCTAAGGGTCAAAACCCTTCGATAGGGAATAAATAAATCCAAATATCTAAAGGGTTCAAATGTTAGGCTTGAGGAAACTTTCCCAAGTTTCCTCATCAAACCCCGAGGTTTCCGCAAGTGACTTTGAACCCTCAAAAATCCATGTCCTTTGCCACTTGGACTCATTGTTATACAACATTTGCACACATACTTTGGGAAAATATTGCCTCACATTGTATATGTTTGAATTCAGAATATCAAATATGCCTTGTTCAATAGTTAAAATAGGAATCCTAAATAATCAAGCAACCATAGGAAAAGGAAATGTTCCCTTTCTCTTTATACTCAAAGGGAGAATTTCCTGTTCAAGAGTAAATCCAAGAGGAAACATGCCCTTTCATAAAGTGCAATAGTATATAATATAGTAATTTAAATTATAGTATATAGGTATAACATATTCCAAATTCTCACAAACCATTGGTCAATATGTAAGACAATAGTTACGCAATATAACATAAGAGCAGTAGCAGAGAAGATAATAGATATAGGAGAATCTCAACAATTTTCTACTAACAACAAGTACAAAGATGATGGCGTTGTCCACCCGTGTGCTCTCAAGGTAGAGATTAAATGGTGATCTAGACAACTCTAGATAGGGAGATACAAGTTAGAGGTATATTGGCTCAACTCGATGTCTCAAGTACTATAGAACTCATATATATATATATATATATATATATATATATATATATATATATATATATATATATATATATATATATATATATATATATATATATATATATATATATATATATATATATATATATATATATATAGGATTAGGGTGGCCTTCTGTGGATGGCTATACATGGGCGATAGAGCGTGGGCGGCCACTGCATGTGTAATTTCCATACATGGCTTAGAATGGTTGAACAGACCTAACAAAAATATAAATGATTTCTGACTCTAACAGGGAATATCCCATGGAATATTCCCTTTATCGTCATGCTAGGGATGCTGGCCCCGGACCCCCACCAGGGGGCCCTCTAACCCCCTTGGACCCCCAGTCAGGGCTTTGCACCACTACGCCAGACCCCACAATTGGGGACCCTGGTAACTCCCTCTCCTTACACTTCCTTACATGGTCCCATATGACCTTCATCCAACATGTAAGTTGGGATTCCCATCAATTGGGTAATGCATGCATGGCTTCTCCCCATAATGGGGGCCTTACAAAATGTGCATACAATCATGAGGGGTAGACAATGATCATATACTGACACCCCCCCTCAATGTTTACTGATGATAAGTCAAGTAGGTCTTGGTCCTATGCCCATCTATTGAAGATGCTTGTTGAGCTGCTCTCGTCCAAGTGTTTTAGTGAATATGTCAGCACAATTTTCCTCTGTTGGGAAATATTCTGGCTCCACAAATTCATCTTCAATTAGCTCACAAATGTAATGGTACTGTATTTCTATGTGCTTGGTGCGGGCATGAAATACTAGGTTTTTTGCAATAGCCATACAACTTTGATTATCACACTTGAGTAGAGTCACCATATTTGATGGAAAGTCTAGATCTGCAAGAACTCTCCTTAACGAGAGTGCCTCACAAGAAGCAAAACAAGTTGCTTTGTACTCTGCTTCAATGGAGGAGAGTGTGAGAGTTGGTTGCTTCCTACTTACCCAAGAAAATATTCGTGAACCAAGTGAGAAACAATATTTAGAAAGTGATTTTCTAGAATCACAATCTCCAGCCCAATCTGAATCACAATATCCTTCAAGTGTATCACCTATGGTATAAAAAATACCAAAATCCAAGGTTCCTACAATGTACCTTAGAATTCGCATTCCAACATTCTAGTGACTCTCCTTAGGTTTGTTGGCAAACCTGCTTAACACTCCAATAGCATAGCAAATGTCTGGTCTAGTGTTGCACAAAAAAATAAGACTTCCAACGAGCTTCCTATACTTCTTAGCATCTACATCAGACATGTTATCATCCATAGATAGCTTGTGATTTACCTCCATAGGTGTGCCAGTTGGTTTGCGGTCCATCATTCCAAATGCCTTGGGAATTTCTTTGGCATATTTTTGTTATGAGATGAAAATGCCATCCTTCCTCTGGCATACTTCAATTCCTAGACAAAAATGGAGTAGACCTAAGTTTTTCATTTCAAACTCAGTTCCCAAGTTGATCCGAGTTTGATTGATGAGTTCCTGATGATCTCCTGTAATGATCAAATCATCTACATATACAATGACAACAACTAGCTTGCTATCCCTTTTTGTTACATACAAGTTAGCATCAGAAGTACGTCTTTCAAAACCCATATTTTTTAAAAAAATATCTTTCTATTGGTACTAAGCCCATGGAGCTTGCTTAAGTCCATACAAAGCTTTCTTCAACTTGGAAAATTTATTTTCTGAATTGGTCACCTCAAAACCTGGTGATTGAGATGCATATACCTCCTCCTTGAGGTGACCATTCAAAAATGCAGATTTGACATCCATCTGCAAAATAGGCCAGGCCTTTTGTGCAACTACAAGTACAGTCTGAATAGTTGTCATGCATGCTGTAGGTGCAAAAGTTTCTTGAACATCAAATCCTTCGACCCATGAAAAACCCTGTGCAACTAATCTTGCCTTATACTTTTCTAATGTTCCATTTGCTTCTATACTTAGCTTTCCAATCCCATTTAGTACCTATTACCTTCTTCTTTGGCGGCAAGTCGACTAGATCCCATGTATCATTTTTGAGTATACTATCATACTCAGACTCCATTGCTACTCTCCAACCTGGACCATCAAGGGCTTCTTCAATGGTGGTAGGTTCCTTTATTGAGCCCATGATATCTACCATTAGAGCCATGTTAACAATGTGTTCTAAGGCTCTTCTTTGCTCCTCTATTCTCTTTGATCTTTGTAATCTATCCGAGTGTGATTGTGGTACACCTAGATGTGGATTGTGATCATCAAAGAGCTGTTGTGCCCACTTCAGTAGTGGCTTATGCTATGCAGTTAAAATTGGTTGGCTTTTTATTGAGGAAATTTCTCCATCAGATGTTTCCTCCTCCTCAACTTTAACCTCTCTTTTGATAGGCACAAGTTGGGATATTTCTCCGTTTGATGAGATAGTGGATTTAACTTTATCTTATACTAAGTGTGGTCATTCATCAAACACCACATCTCGGCTGACAAAAATCTTCCTTGCCTCAGGATCGCACAACCTGTATGCTTTAGACTCTTCACTATATCCTAGGAAGACACACTTTTTGCTTTTTGAATCCAACTTTGATCTTGTTGAATGAGGAATATGTGCATAACAGAAACAACCAAAAATTCTGAAATGCAAAACTGACTTTTTACCAGAGTATGCTTCTTGAGGAGTCATCCCCTTCAATGATTTTGTGTAGCTTCGATTGAGGATGTAGAATGCTATATTGACTGCTTCTTCTCAGAATGAATTAGGCATGTCTTGAGCCTTTAACATACAGCGAGCCATTTCAACTACTCTCCTGTTCCTGGGTTCAACAATGCCATTTTGTTGAGGTGTATGAAATGTGGTAAGTTGCCTTTTCACACCATGCTCCTTACAATAATTATTGAATTATGTTGACAAGAATTCACCTCCTCTATCTGTTCTGAATTTATTTAGTTTCCTTCATGATTCATTTTCCACATACTTATGCCACATTTTAAATTTTTCAAAAGCATCAGCCTTCTCTCGAATGAAATAAACCTACACCTTTCTACTATAATCGTTGACTAACAACAAAAAGTAGAAAGATCCTCCTAAAGCAGGTGTAGACATTTTACCACAGAGATCAGCATGTACCAACTCTAGAGGAGCTTGAGATCGATTACTGGTCTCTCTTGGAAATGCCTTTAGTTGTTGCTTGCCCATCATACAAGTTTCACAAGGTTTCCGCAACTCTAAAAATGCAAGCAAATGAGCAACCATCCTTGTTCTTTGCATCTCCTTCAAAACTGCAAATCCGAGATGCCCAAATCATTGGTGCCACAACCTTCTCACATCTTTATCTTCTGTAGCAGTTAAGGCACTTAACTCACACAAGTTATCACGTCTTATGCCTTTACCTACTACATTACCTGATGAATCAATGATTTCTACACCACTCTTATTGAAGTGAACTTCTAGTCCATGATCTATTATTGCAGAAACACACAACAAATTTCCATTAAGTGTAGGTACATAGAGAACATCAAATAACGTTTTCTCAACACCGAGAGAAGTGATAAAAGAGATGGTTCTAGTTCCTTCTGCTAGACACTTGGAGTCATTTCCCACTACTACATTATGGATTCCCGTAGAGGCACTAGGGAACTATACCAATCCTTTTTACTGGTCATATGGCGAGAAGCTCCACTATCTAAACTCCATGGTTCATCAACACAAGCTTGAGCAGATGCGCATACCTCTTCAATAGCTACCCATAGTTCCATCTCTGTGTTGTTTGCAGACTCTTTGTTCTTCCATGATGAATTTTCAGTTCCATTCTGTTCATCAACTTGCTTCTTTTTGCAATCCTTGATGGCATGGCCTTTCTTTCCACAATAGAAGCAACTTCCTGTGAACTTTTTCTTCTTTGGCTTCTTCTTTGATCCATCAAAAGAGCCTTTAACTTTTGCATTTGTTGAGAATGCAGCATCACTTGTACTTTATCGATTCTTCAACCGCATCTCTTCTTCTAAAAGCATAGCACAAAAATCTTCAAATGTAAGGGGACTTGGTCTTACTTGAGTGTTAAGGGCTGTTACTAATCCATCATACTTTGCGTAAAGAACACGTACACATCTTCGAGCCTGCTCTTTTGGTGTAATAACAACAACAACTGCAGCCAATTGATCTTGAAGATGTTTTATCCATTTGATAAAATCTTCAGCGTTTTCAAAATCAGAATGCTTTTCATTTGCCAACTGATCTGTATCCTAGTGTGGTTCTTGGTCTCATATTGACGAGCCAATATGCCCCAAGCCTCATGTGCTTTAGTAGTATGTTTAACTAAAGTAAGCACAAAATCACTTACACTAGTGATAATTGCACATAAAGCATTAACATTCTGCCTCTTCCAATTTCGTAGAAGATCTAGATCTGGCAAAATCATCAACCTTGAATTTGCTGGATCTTCAACTGGTATAGGCTCTAGATCCAATCCCATTGGTCCCATGATATTGTCAAGTAATTCATATGAGTCCAAAATTGCAGAAATTTTGAACTTCGAGAGTGTATAGTTGGTTCCATCCAACTTCCCTTGAGTGAATGCAGATGGGCGAATTCGAATAGGTTCAGCATTAACATTAGTTGAAGCACCAAGACTAGTGTTTGACGATGAAGCCATCATGTAATCACTCGAATAATCTACTGATATTGTGGTCTACTAGTAGGCTAAAATAGTGATACTTCTCAAGCTATTCAAACCTTAGGGCTCTGATACCATGTAAGACAACAGTTACACAATATAACATAGGATCAGTAGTAGAGAAGATAACAGATATATGAGAATCTCAATAATTTTCTACTAACAACAAGTACAAGATGATGGAATTGTCCACCCGTGCACTCTCAAGGTAGAGCTTAAATGGTGATCTACACAACTCTAGATAGGGAGATACAATGTAGAGGTATGCTAGCTCAATGTGATGTCTCAGGTACTGTAGAAGTCATATGTATATAGGATCATGGGTGGCCTTCCATGGATGGCTATACATGGGCAGTAGAGCGTGGGCGGCCACTACCCCCATAATTGCCATACACGGCTTAGACCGGTTGAATGGACCTAACAAATATAAATGAGTTTTGACTCTGTCACGAAATATTCCATGGAATATTCCCTTTACGGTCGTGTGGGGGGTGCTGGCTGTTGGAGGATAAACACTCGTATGTGCACAACAAAAGCAAATGAACCCTCCTAGGATCCTGAAATTTTTCAGACATAGGTTCTGTATTTTTTGAGTTTCTCTGAGTATATGCAGAGACTGAAAATGACATTTTGGAGGCATAAACTAGACTTTAAGAGCTTTCAAATGAGAGTAAAAGCACACCATTTGGATACTGGATGATGCCTCAACCAGCTGCAACAAAACAGATAACTTGATCTCTTCACAGAGTATGAGCTAACTGGACAGACACTGTTCTGGACATTTCTCTGCACATGTGCAGGCACTGAACCTCAGACTTATACCAGACAAAGTAGAACTTATAAGCTTTCCAACAAGACAAAAATAATTGCAAATGGATTCCAGATGAAGGAGAAACAACAATTACAAGACCGGGGGGTCTGCCAAAAACATCTAGATAGATAGAGTGTGTAAAAGTGAAATTTCTGCAAAATATGCAGAGAACAGCTAGTAGGGGGTGTGCTTAAGCAAGGGGGCAGCTTGGGCACGTATTTACACGACTCTAAGTCATAATACAACTCATTAGAGGTTTTAAAGACCTCATACTAACCTCTTTAACCAATCAAAAGCATATACATGTCAAAAGTGAGGTCCAATCACATCAAGAGGTGAGCTAAATCTTCTCTAATCAAATTCTTTTCATTATGGGCATGATTTGATGCCTCCAACTCGTGGAAATCAGCCTCCTTTGATTGTGGATGATGTGGAAGGTTCAATTTGGGGCATGTTCCCACACTCTTGAGCTTGAAAAACTTTCAACACTCCCCCTCAAGCTCAAGTCTTTTCCTTTGTTGCTTCAGCCTATGTCTCTTATGTTGATAGCTTCCTTGAATCCTCCAAGCTTTGTACCTTCAAGAAACTTTGTCATCATGTCTGCAACCTGCATTTTAGTGTTCACATACCTTATATCTAGCTCTTTTGCCATCACCTTTTCTCTAACGAAGTGGTAATGAACCTCTATGTGCTTGCTCCTTGCATGAAACATGTGATTGTTAGCTAGATAGATGCTTGAAATGTTGTCTCCATAAAGAGGAAACTCCTGCACTTCCACTTCCAAGTCCTTAAGTAGCTTCTTAAGCCATAATAGCTCACATGTAGCCAATGCTAAACCTCTGTACTCAGCCTCTGTGGATGAAAGAGCAACAGTAGGTTGCTTCTTAGAGCTCCAAGAGATCACTTTTGTACCTATCATGAAAACATAACCCAAAGTACTCCTTCGATCATCCTTGCTACCTGCCCAATCAACATCACTATATCCTTTGACACTTAGATCAGCATCATATGAGTAAAATAGACCTTGGTTGATGGTGTGCTTGATGTAACGAAGCACCTTTCTTGCCGCCATAAGATGATCATGAGTAGGTGTATGCAAAAATTGAGAGAGAACACCTACTACATATGCAAGATCAGGTCTAGTGAATGTAGCATAAATTAATGAACCAATTATGCTTCTATATAGTGTAATATCTTGTATAGCCTCTCCTTGACCTGCAACCAACTTTGTATTGGACTCCATGGGCTGAGAAAGTGGCTTACAACCACTCATACCAAACCTGTATAGCACATCCAACAAGTATTTTCTTTGAATCAAGAAGATGCCATTGTGTGCATAGATTACCTCTATTCCCAAGAAGTATTTTAGTGTTCCAAGATCAGATATCTTGAACTCCTTTCCTAGCTTTGATTTGATATCTTTAAAACCTGCAATATCACTCCCTGTGATGATCAAATCGTCCACATAGATGCATATGTATACCGTCTTGTCTCCTTGCTTCTTCATGTAAAGTGATGGATCTGCAACACTTTCTTTGTATCCACAACTTGATAAATAATCCACTAACCTCTGATTCCAGGCCCTTGGGGCTTGCTTTAGTCCATATAGTGCTTTCCTTAGCTTGCAAACATGATTTGGGTACCTCATACTAGCGAATCCTTGAGGTTGGCTCATGTAGACTACTTCTTCAAGCTCTCCATTGAGGAAGGCATTCTTCACATCCAACTGATATAAGATCCATTTCCTTGATGTGGCCACTGCAATCAAAGTCCTAATTGTTGGCATCTTGGCTACGGGGCTGAAAGTTTCATCATAATCTATCCCGTAGCTTTGGGAGAAGCCTTTCGCCACCAACCTTGCTTTGTACCTAGCAATGGAACCATCTGAATTTCTTTTAATTTTGTAAACCCACTTATTACCTATCACCTTCATGCCTTCTTGAGCTGGTACCAAGCTCCAAGTATGGTTCTCATCAAGTGCTTTGAGCTCTTCCTTCATTGCCTCTTGCCATTCCTTGCAATCCTTAGCTTCTTCATAACTAGTTGGTTCTTTGTCCTTGATTACCTGAGTCATGTATGCATAATGCTTTGCAATGAAATTATCATATGTTAACCTTTGTACTGGATATCTTACTCTTGAAGACCTTCTTTCACTTCCTTTAGGTGTGGTTGCCATCTTCTTTCTTTGTTTTGCCACTCCTGGAGTTTGAATTTCTTCTATCTCTTCATCTTCCAACATGCTCTCGTCCACATAGCTTCCTTCTTCAACTGAAATCTTCTCTTTGCCTTTGACTTTGCTTTCTTCAGAGCTGGTCTCTCTTTCCCTAAGCCTTCCACTCCATGGTGAGGGTGTCCTTGTGTTGCATGAGTTGCTTGGACCACTCAAATCCATGCTTTCTTGAACTCTATCATCATTCTTCAAATCTGTCTCACCTATGTCTTCAACCTGCAATGGACTTGTGCATGCATACCAAGGCTTCAACTCATCAAGGACAACATCCCTACTTACCTTCAGCTCCTTGGTGATGGGATTATAGCATTTATACCCCTTTTGTTCCATAGAATATCCCAAAAAAATACACCTTTCAGATTGGGCATCTAACTTTGACCTCAACTCTTGAGGTACATGTACATAGCATATACAACCAAAGATTTTAAGATGTGAAATGCAAGGTTTTCTTCCACTCCATGCTTCCTCAGGGGTTAGATGATGTATACCTGATGTAGGACATCTATTCATGATGTATGTGGCTGTATATGTAGCCTCTCCCCAATAACAATGCGGCATATTCATTTCATTGAGCATACACCTTGCTACCTCTGCTATGTGTCTGTTCTTTCTCTCTGCTACCCCATTTTGTTGAGGGGTATACCTGCATGTAAATTGTCTTTTGATGCCATTGACCTGCAAAAAATCAGAAAATTCATGGGAGAAGTACTCTCCCCCTCCATCGGATCTCAAAGTTTTGATAAACTTGCCAGATTCCTTCTCCACCTGTGCTTTGAATTTCTTGAAGTAGTGGAACACATCTGATTTGTTTCTAATGCAATACAACCACACTTTCCTTGAAAAGTCATCAATGAAGGTTACAAAATACCTATTTCCAGCAAGGGATGCTTCTCTTGTTGGACCCCAAACATCCGTGTGAATGAGGTCTAAAACATTTGCACTTACATAGGTACTCTTCTTGAAGGGCAGCCTTGATTGTTTTCCTTGTTGGCAAGCTACACAAATTTCATGCAACATTTTAGATGTAAAATTTGGTAGGCCTCTTACCAAGCTCCTCCTTTGCATGTCCTTGAGCTTTTGTAGGTTGATGTGACCTATTCGTTTATGCCATAGATCCAAATCTGCTATCCTCTTGTCTCCATATGTGACATACATTGAATGGTGTGGCTGATTTATGTCCATTGTGAACATTCTCCCTTGCTTTTTTCCTTTTGCTATGAGCTTGAAACCTGCCCTTAGATCCTCAACAAAACATCCTCTTTCATTGAACCTAACTTGATAGCCTTTTTCTACCATTTTGCCTACCAAAATCAAGTTTTTTGTAATAGTAGGGACATGTAATACCTCTGATAAGCACTTTGCTCTTTGATTTCCTTCCAAATTGATATCTCCCACATGTTGAATGATATGGTCTGAGTTATCACCTGTTTCCACATGCCCTTGATGCTTTGGGACCTGCAAATTACTAAAAAAATCCTTTCGACATGACATATGATTGCTACATCCACTGTCTACATACCATACATCTTCACTAGCTTGAGTTGTATCTTCACCATACCTCATGGCAAGTAAATAATCATTCCCTTGGCTGGATGATGTGTTTGCATAATTACCTTGCCCTCTATAATTGTTGTTGTTGTTTTGATTCCCTTGTCTTTGAGCTCTATGATAGCATTCATTTGCAAAATGACCGGGCTTACCGCATACAAAGCATCCATTTGAAGTGGCTTGTCCTCTTCCACCAAATCTTGCACCTCTTCCTCTATTTGTGGCTCTTCCACCTCTTTGACCTACATTTTCTTGTTGTCCTTGACCTCCTTGGTTGCTTTGATATCTTCCTCTTCCTCTTGAAGCACCTCGGTTGTGTCTTCCTCTTCCTCTACCTGCATACAACAATTGCCCTTGGCTATCCTTGGCGTTATGACCACCAAGGTTCATCTCCTCTGTCACCATGAGAGTGATTAGTTGATCAAAATCAGGAAGAGAGTCCCTTACATACACTGAAGTTGTGAAAGCCCTCCATTTTTCATCATCCCTAAGTCCATTTAGGGTGTGGGCGACAAGATCGTCATCATCTAGGGCACAACCGATTGACCCTAGTGCATCTGCAAGCTCTTTAACCTTTAATATGTAATCATTAGCACCTTGAGAGGGGCTTTTCCTAAGATTATTTAGCTCATTCTTGAGCTGAATTTTTCTAGCTTTTGTGGAGGTTGAATACAATCTCTCCAAGCACTCCCACACCTTCTTCGATGTATCCAAATCTTGAATATGCCCTACCATAGAGTTGCTAATATGCTGAGATAAAATGAAAATGACCCTTTTGTCCCTTTCATCCCACTCTCTTACTACTCTTGTCTGGTCATTGGTTGGATTTACCTCATCTATGTAGGGTTTTGGCTCTCCACCACTCACAAGTCCCCACAAACCTTTCCCCATCAAAAAATTGCTTATTCTAAATCGCCATGGTTGGTAGTTTCCTTTTTCGAGCTTCTCAATTTGAGCATTGAGATCAGCCATGGTGCCTCCTAACTCTTTTGAACCTCCCCCTTGATGCAATGAAGTTGAAAAGGATGGCTTTTACCTCAAAAAATAGAGCTACTCCTCTTGATGAAGCTTCGTCTTTGATTTGATGATGTATTTGCTTCCCCTTGTTGTTGACGTGCCCGTTCTTTGCTTCCTTCCTTCAAAATTTGATGAAGTCTTCACTTCACTTCAGTAGCTCCTTCTTCTCTCTTTGATACTCCACTTATAGCTCTGATACCACTGTTGGAGGATAAACACTCCTATGTGCACAACAAAAGCAAATGAACCCTCCTAGGATCCTGAAATGTTTCAGGCATAGGTTCTGTATTTTCTGAGTTTCTCTGAGTATATGCAGAGACTGAAAATTAAATTTTGCATGCATAAACTAGACTTTAAGAGCTTTCAAATGAGAGTAAAATCACTCCATTTGGATACTGGATGATGCCTCAACCAGCTGCAACAAAACAGATAACTTGATCTCTTCACAGAGTATGAGCTAACTGGACAGACACTGTTCTGGACATTTCTCTGCACATGTGCAGGCACTGAACCTGAGACTTATACCAGACAAAGTAGAACTTATAAGCTTTCCAACAAGACAAAAAATCATTGCAAATGGATTCCGGATGAAGGAGAAACAACAATTACAAGACCGGGGGGTCTGCCAAAAACATCTAGATAGATAGAGTGTGTAAAAGTGAAATTTTTGCAAAATATGCAGAGAACAGCTAGTAGGGGGTGTGCTTAAGCAAGGGGGCAGCTTGGGCACGTATTTCCACGACTCTAAGTCATAATACAACTCATTAGAGGTTTTAAAGACCTCATACTAACCTCTTTAACCAATCAAAAGCATATACATGTCAAAAGTGAGGTCCAATCACATCAAGAGGTGAGCTAAATCTTCTCTAATCAAATTCTTTCCATTATGGGCATGATTTGATGCCTCCAACTCGTGGAAATCAGCCTCCTTTGATTGTGGATGATGTGGAAGGTTCAATTTGGGGCATGTTCCCACACTCTTGAGCTTGAAAAACTTTCAACACTGGCCCCAAACCCCCACCAAGGGGCCCACTAGCCCCCTTGGACCCCCGAGTCAGGGCTGCTCACCGATGCCCCTGACCCCACAATTGGGGACCCTGGTAACTCGCTTTCCTTACAATACCTTACATGGTCCAATATGACCTTCATCCCATATGCAAGGTGGGATTCCCATCAATTGGGTAATGCACGCTTGGCTTCTCATAATGGGGCCTTACAAAATGTGCATACAATCATGAGGGGTAGACATCGATCATATACTAACACAATAGTAGTTCCAGATGCCGAGATGCGATGGTTTAGGACCCACTAGCTAGTAAACATGATGTAATTTGCAATTTGTAAAATTATAATTATATAAATTATAATTTATCAGTTATAACTTTGTGAATTGTAATGAACATGGTCATCAGTTGTGGCCTATGTGGCATGCAACATTCAATATAATTTTGAATGTGTATGCAACAAGCCAATGCACATAGGGCTCTAACAAGGCTTCATAACTACATAACTATGTTGAAGTCAAAGGATTCATGAAGGTGTTAACAATCATTCTTTCAAATCCTCCCTTTCTATAGAGTGCTGTAGGATTGTTATATTGATCTTTATTTCTAAGAAGAATTAGCGAAGCAAAAAAATATGGAGGCCCCATTATACGATGACAACTTATTCATCATGGTCTTTAAAGAGAGGCTTGCGAGCTCTTGCTCTTTGTGATCTTCAATGCACGTTTTGACATTCTATGCTCTCTCAACAACATGGTCAACCCTATTCTTTAGAGGTAGGTGCAACCATCTCCTTACAGTCTCATTAGCACTCTTTGAAACATATTTAAGTGTCTTTGTTGTAGTTGCATAGTAAGAATAAATCACTTAATCGAGGTAAGGTTCTACATGATCACATAATTACTTGTAAATTTGAGTGGAATATTGTACTTCGGAATTGTTTGATTGGCCTATATGAGGGTTGCTAAAGTTTACATGATGCTCAATCTATGTTTGATTTCCCAGAAGCTCCTAATTTCTTCTTATGGAAGAATGAAATTGCAGCTCCATACATAAGGACATCATGGGATTTTAGTAGAGATATAGAATCTTCTTGAATGGATCCCTCATCTGGATGTCTAATCTTGGAATACACCCATAGATTTGGTTAACTAATATGGTTGTATAGATGAAACTAGACCAATCTTTGATATAATGCCTTATTAGTGCATTGCTTCATGAAATGATATGATTGCTACATCTTCATGACCAACAAAATATTACGACCATGCTCTATTCTATTTTTTGTAGATGCAAATTGAAGGTGTTTCTTCTCACAAATTCATATTTGTTTCTATCATCGAGGTGTGATCACCTTTGGTCCCTCCATGCAAGAAAGATTTTTCATGTTCATATTATCAACATGGTAATCACACATGAAGCTATGGTTGGAATAGCCATTATTCATCTCTATGACAAATTTGAGCTCATAGAGGAAACACTTAGTGACTTAAAAACAATTACTTACATTGATACCATTGTATTTTTAAAAAACATTGCTTGCTTTTTGCATTGGGAACAAGGAAGAGGGCATTGGATCCCTTTTACTCAACCCTCCCATAGGGTATAGAACTTGATAACATAACATACATTTTTTGCTCTTGATGCATGCAATAGCATATCAACAATTGATGAATGGAAGGAGATACACTTTGTAGTTGTGCATGCTAGGCCATAGAGGAATCCAATAATACAGACAACATTAGTCAACATGTACGGTAAATGGTGTAACTTCATTGATGCAGTTTTGATTTTTTGGAATATAGCCAATGAGGATGCTATCCCTTTGATAATTATGATTGGAACATTAGTTGAGAATGAGGAACATGAAAATTCTCATTGTCTATTTTATATGATGTATTCAAATGGATTGAACCTAAATAAGATTACATTCATTTGTGTTAATTGACATTTGTGCTTTATTGGTTATGTTGAAACAAGGACATTCGATTCAAAGTGCCATAGTATAGGAATGTTTAGATGAAAATGTTGTCCTAGCAAACTATCTTATATAAGTATGTATGGAATATGTGCATGTTGCATGAGGCTAGAAACGTGTATAATTATTTGCACAATCAAAATTTTGGGTTGAGTTGGACACTTAAATGCAGCAAAGGCTTTTATTCACTAGATATCATTCATATATTCTCCAATGCTATGGTTATGTTTGCTAGCTGCATGTAAAGATCATGATGATCTAGAGTGTGGGGCTAGGTCTAGGAAGGGTGCATTGCTTTGGATCCAACAAATCTTGCACCTTGTATTGCATTGATGAATATTTTTTCTCAAGTGAATTTGAAGAGTTTAAATGAATAACGATTTAGAAAGATATGAAACATCCATTACATTGACGAATGCTTGTCTTAGAACTCCAATTTTCAGAATGTAGATAAGTAACTATATAAAACTCCTCACTATGCATAAATATGTTTTGCTACCTCATTATGAGTGTACTTTTCTTTTCATTTGAATATATGTATATACGTGTATGATGTTCGAAATGAGGTAGGCCCACAACAAATCTCACAGGTCTCAAAAGTATCCACGATCTTTAACA
Source organism: Ceratopteris richardii (assembly GCA_020310875.1). Lineage (NCBI taxonomy): Eukaryota > Viridiplantae > Streptophyta > Polypodiopsida > Polypodiales > Pteridaceae > Ceratopteris > Ceratopteris richardii. Next base: position 63,713,067 of record CM035419.1, read on the forward strand.
TAGATTCCATATGTCCAAGATTCCATAGGTTTAGGATCTACAACACATATTCTAGCAATCTCTTAATATTGACAAAACATGAGCATACCATACTTAATCATACAAATGATGAGGCAAAGATAAAGAAAGATTAGACAACATGTGTAAAGTGTTACGTAAGCCACCACTTACTCACACTATCATATATACCAATGTCCAATGTACAATGTGGGAGTCAAAATTCTCAACCACTCTATGTGAACAGAAATAGATGGATGAGTGAATGTACAAATGTAACAAACATATTCAGATGTATGGACAAAAATCTAAATATACATGAGATGTGTAACCTAGTAGGTTGTATAAGAGTGAATATGAGCGACCAAAAGAGGAAGGATTAGTCTTAAATTGATAATCAACAAACCCTCATATAACCTTAGGTTATAGAAGACCCTAAGTCAGTTAAGTGTGTGAAAAGATCACATACTGAAAAAGTAGAAAAGAATGCTAACAAGTTTGCTGCCAGCAGTCCTCAAACTCACATGACCATACCTTCTTAAACACCTCATCCAAATATGCATAAAGCATATACATACTGATTCTCTTGTACCTATGTCGAATAGGAATCCCCCTGATATGGATGTTATTGTCTCCATAAACTTCAAGTAGTACCTTTGTGCATAAAGAGAATATGTACTTGAATTCTTAACATAAGATGTAAATCTTATGTTAACCACCATCCAATGTTTTTGAAGTAAACCGAAATCTTCATGTAGAAGAAAATCTTCAAATACATCATGTGAATGGCCGATCCACACCATCAAGCTACTAGGGGGTAAATCCTCTCCATAAGCAAGAGTGTGAGCACACTCTTCTTCTCCAAGAAGAACTCCATAGCCGCTCCTCAACATGCTCCAAAATGGCACCATGGCTGCCCCATGTGCTAAGAGCACCACCTCTATTGAGGTACCAAAGCTCTCCAAAGCTTGGTGTTGAAACTAGGTGAAGGATGAATTGAATAATGAGCCAATATCTTATTATATAGTAGTGTGTGTACTCTTCAAAAGCTCTCTAAAAGCATAACTCAAAAGAGAAACTACCATCCAATAAAGCTCTTGCGATAGAAAATCCTATTCGAGAAAAATCCATCGTGAAAAGGTCTGCTCGTCGTTGAAAAAGCTTCTCAAAAAGATTTGTTGTGTGCCGATCTTCTGCTGTGAGGATTCAAACTCACGCACTTAGGATGGGAGGCTTTTCGCCTAGCCAAGAGTGTTGGGCGCTTTTGTTGTAGAAGAACTATAACAGAGAGCTATACAACCTATACTAACTGAGACCTTTTGGACTAATAGGACATTCTTTTCCAACAATCCCCCCTGCAATGTCATATTGGTACAATCTGGACTAGATCTGCAACCTATCACAAGCTTCAAGCTTGTACTCCCGAACTGACCTTCAAACCTTTTATTCAAAAGTCTTCTTCAAAACTGAATTTGACTTTCCTTCAAACTTCAAACATCTGTACTTGCTAAATGTAACAAGTACTGACTCTGAACCTGCTATCTCTTGTCTTCACAAACCAGAAAACATACACTAGGATCCACATATTTGCATTTACCTTACGAAAAAGGTTTCTCAATGTACTTTTGCTGCGTCATGTAGATACAATAAAAATAATGAAGAACTAAATCTTGGAACCTGTGACTGACAACTCACAATTTAGTGTATTATGTACACTGCTAGTTCATCTTTGACTGTACTTCAACTCAACTCATATAAAATCAACTCATGAGTCATCAAAATTTCATATCTATCATGTCTTCATCTTTGTTCTAACTATAAATCCTTCATACCTCTTTCCTTCAAAATCTCGTATAAACATAAATGTGTGCACTTCTAAAACATACCTCTCTGAAATATTAAGCTTCTCTTCAATAGAACTCTGGAATCTTCTCCTGAACAGGAACACCTAACAGGAACTTTCTCCAGACATTCTCCTTCTTCCTTCTTCTTTCAAAGTTGGAACATAAAGAGAAACTGACAAAGGAAATATAGGAATACCTGTGGGTATGACTCTGTATTCTTTGATATATAGCTGAAAATAAGTCTTCATGTTTCATCACCCCCCTGTATGATTTAACACTAGTATCCAAAATTCTTCAAATATATCAGACTTTATGAAATCTGGAACGTCTTCCTTCATAAATATGATTTTTCATAACATTAATACCTGTGTCTAAAACAAAACTTCTGAAACCTTTTTATTAGCATTGTGCACATGCCAATAGCTTTCCCTGTCATTCCTTAGCTTCCCAAAATCTAGAATAAGGTTAGCTGATCTATCATAAAAATCTTGCTGAAAGCATTTTAGGATTCATAACCTTCTGCAACACAAATTTGATAGAACCTGAATCTTGGACTTACTTCTTCCAATGCTAAGAATCTTCCAAACAAAGAATAGATATCTGACTCATAAATGTTCAAGATCTTCAAGATCTTCCAAGATCATAGAAGATCATACATGATCTATCCAACAAAATGGCTGTATAGAATCCGCTCTCATCAAACCTTCATGAATGAATGTTTGATTTGTTACCTGAATGTCTCTAAGTGGCCATGCTTCTCACAAATTTATAAAAAACTTTTTTTTAACCAAATCCTTCCAAGATTCTGCAATTCCTACTTGAAACATAAGTGGACAAACTTCTCACCTTGAGAACTCCAAAAGCTGCAAGTTGATACTTCATATCTTCATATTCTACCCGACTGAAATGTGATAGTACCTGCTTGACTTTCTTTTGGCTAACTCCACTTCTTAATCAAGTGATAGGATCTGATGGAACACATTTTTGAATACAAGCATGTATCCAAAAAACAAGACAAACATAGAAAGTAGATTCTTTAACTAACTGGTACATCAAAACCTTTGAATTTTCTAAAGTTTTCTTAAAATACTGAATATGAGGTAACCTTTCCAATCACAAAACCTCAACCCAAGACTTCGACATCTGCTACAAAAAACTCTTTTAACTCAAGAGTTAGATAAAGAAGAAATATATTTCTCTGCAACTTGTCATATACCAAGTAGCTCTGTATTGACACTTCAAGAATTCTTTGAGGGAACATATCACCTGCCTGATTTTCTTCCTCTCAATGCAATTCTTTGTCAAAACCTACTAAATCATAACCAAGTATCATGCAAAACAAGAAACTGCTTCTTCTTTAAACTATCTTCACACAAGATGTTCTTGTAGACTTTTCTTTGGATGTAGAGGCTAAAAGTAGGAGAGTATATGGAAAATATACTCTGCAACTTGTCATATACCAAGTAGCTCTGTATTGACACTTCAAGAATTCTTTCAGGGAACATATCACCTGCCTGATTTTCTTCCTCTCAATGCAATTCTTTGTCAAAACCTACTAAATCATAACCAAGTATCATGCAAAACAAGAAACTGCTTCTTCTTTAAACTATCTTCATACAAGATGTTCTTGTAGACTTTTCTTTGGATGTAGAGGCTAAAAGTAGGAGAGTATATGGAAAATATATGAGAAAAGGAGGTCTTACTTTTCTTTTCGAAATGTTGGACTTTCTTCTTCTTCATCTTTCTTCCACCTGATGATGATACCGACATCTTCAAACTTCTCTTCCATACCTTTTGTTCTCTTCATCTTGAAGTAGCAAGCATTCTTAACTTCTTCAAATGATTTTTTCTCTTCCTCTAGTGCTAAGAGTAAGAGACAAAACAAACATGGTATACAAATGGAAGTGAACATAGAATCATGTTTTATCATCTCCTAATATCTCTGAATCAAAATTCTACTTCAAATGTCTGAAATGACTAAATTCACCAACCTTTTGTCTCAATGATGAATTACCTTTCTAGAGTTACCTCTCTAGATACCTAGATCACATTTTGTATCTAGATAAAAACTTTCCAACCAACTTACAAAACAAGATTGGTTGAAAACAAAATTGCATTTGTCTTCTTAGATGAGCTTTCTTGCCATGAAATAGATCTCTCAAAACTCTCTAAAAAAACCTCTAGGTACCTATTTTGATGTAGCCTTTAAGTTTCAAATAATGAAAGTGTATAAAAGCACTCCTTGAATCCTTCAAATCTCTTCATAACTACTCTTCTAAGACATGTCCTACAAATGATAATTTGATAGTAGAAACTGATACCTGTGATTTGATGTTGATCTGATTCCTTCATCTTCTCCAAACCATTGTTTTTCCTTGAATTTGAATTATCCCTCTCTTCATCACGTCTTGGTCTTCAAAGAATACTTTCTCTAATGTATTTTGATACTCTTCCAAAAGTATTCGGCTTCTAACAGATCATCAACTTCATACTTCCACACTAATCAATAAACATGTGACAGAATTGTCTAATTCTCAAATCTTTACTCATCTAGATTAAGTGCATATGTCAAATGTCAAATATTAGAAGATGCTCTTAAATTATTTGTTGTAATCTTAGGAATCTAGGAACCTGAGAACTTGAGTACTTGTGAGCCTTGAAAGAAAAAATATGATATCGAAACCCTAAAGCTTTGATACCAAATGTTGGAAATGAGGTAGGCCCATAAAAAATCTCACAGGTCTCATAAGTATCCAAGATCTTTAACATAGATTCCATAGGTCCAAGATTCCATAGGTTCAGGATCTACAAGACATATTCTAGCAACCTTTTAATATTGACAAAACATGAGCATACCATACTTAATCATACAAATGATGAGGCAAAGATAAAGAAAGATTAGACAACATGTGTAAAGTGTTACCTAAGCCACTGCTTACTCACACTATCATATATACCAATGCTCAATGTACAATGTGGGAGTCAAAATTCTCAACCACTCTATGTGAACAGAATAGATGGATGAGTGAATGTACAAATGTAACAAACATATTCAAATGTATGGACAAAAATCTTAATATACATGAGATGTGTAAACCTAATAGGTTGTAGAAGAGTGAATATCAGTGACCGAAAGAGGAAGGATCAGTCTTAAACTGATAATCAACAAACCCTTAGCTAATCTTAGGCTATGGAAGACCCTAAGCTAGATACGTGTGTGAAAAGATCACATACTTAAAAAGTAGCAAAGAATGCTAACAAGTTTGCTGCCAAAAATCCTCAAACGCATATGACCATACCTTCTCAAACTCCTCATCCAAATATGCATAAAGTATATACGTACTGATTCTCTTGTACCTATGCCGAATAGGACTCCTCCTGATATGGATGTTACTGTCTCCATAAACTTCAAGTAGTACCTATGTGCATAAAGAGAATATGTACTTGAATTCTTAACATAAGATGTAAATCTTATGTTAACCACCATCCAATGTCTTTGAAGTAAACGGAAATCTTCATGTAGAAGACAATCTTTAAATACATCATGTGAATGGCCGATCCACACCATCAAGCTGCTGCGGGGTAAATCCTCTCCATAAGCAAGAGTGTGAGCACACTCTTCCTCTCCAAGAAGAGCTCCATAGCCGCTCCTCAACATGCTCCAAAATAGCACCATGGCTTCCCCATGTGCTAAGAGCACCACCTCTATTGAGGTACCAAAGCTCTCCAAAGCTTGGTGTTGAAACTAGGTGAAGGATGAATTGTATAATGAGCCAAGCTCTTATTATATAGTAGTGTGTGTACTCTTGAAAAGATCTCTAAAAGCATAACTCAAAAGAAAAACTAAGATCGAATAAAGCTCTTACGATAGAAAATCGTATTCGAGAAAAATCCATCGTGAAAAGATGTCCGTTCATCGCTGCAAAAGCTGCTCAAAAAGATCCGCTCTGCATCGATCTGCTGCCAGGAGGATTCGAACTCACGCGCTTAGGATGGGAGGCTATACAACCTGTACTAACTGAGACCTTTTGGACTAATAGGACATTGTTTTCCAACATATGATGTATCTGCAAGTGATTCCCTATGTTTGTTTGTGTGCATGTGGGTGCTAATGTATTATGTGTGTGGTTTTTTTTTTTGGTACAAGTATGCATGGTTGTTTAATAGTGTCTTTCTCATTGTATATGCATATGTATATGTACATGTTTTGCAAACATGTATATGAGATTGTTGTATATGTGTAGAAATATACACATGTGACTATCCATGTATTGAAATACATACATGTGTAGAAATGTATACAAGTGGCTATCCATGTATGTGGATGTGACCATGTATACATGTATATATGTGTGGTGTTTGTAGCTATGTATGCTATGCATATGTGGTTATCTATAGACTTTAGTTATTCATGTTTGTGAATATGTATTTGCATGTGATTGTGATTTTGTGCTAGAGCCCACAAATAAAGATCCATTTAGCTTTATGTGTTTTAAAATTTGATGAGAGTGGAAACCTTCAGTTTTATTTTAAGTGAAATGGGAAATCTTCCACCTCATTTTTTGCCACAAAGGAAGATGCCTCTTCAAAAAGGCCAATGCCCTTTCAAACCACTTGAAAGGGGAATTCTATCTCGTTGATGCTTTGAATATTTCAGAACAATGTTTGGACATGTAAAGTGAGTGACACTTGAAGATAGGCACATTGTTGCAATGATGAGCTACTATTTATGATAGTCTACACTCTACACACTAAGAAAGGATACCTTGGTCCACGTCTTGTTGTTCTAGTGGTTGACTTTTTGGTCTCTTGAGGCCGAGGTCCAGAGTTCAATACTCGGGCTGGACATGTAATGGTTTTGGTTAGTATAAACCAGTTGAAATCAGTTATAACCTTGTCTAACCTTTGCTTTGTGGGACACGGAGAGTCCCATAGATACTATCTCTGTTCACCTGTATAGTTGTTCTTTCAAAGTGATAGTTGTTCTTTCAAAGTGAAAGCTCTTGGGAGTAGATGCTTGCGCAACCTCCATTTAAAACAAAAAGAAAGGATATCTTTCGGAGAAGGCTGGTAATAATATATACCCTAGACGCTAGTCAACGCATGTCGATGATGGAGAGAAGGATATTCTGTCCGAGTGAGTATGTCGTTACAGTGTCGACATCAGCGTGGATTACAGTTAAATCCTTTCGCCATTGCCTGCCAAGGCCCATTCTGCTTCAAGAATTTGATACCATATCAAAGGCATTCCGATTGATTTCTGTGAGTTTTCTGACCAGAATCCGAACATCGCAAAGAAAAATAGATAACCAGCATGGGCATTGAGGAATGTGTTAGGGAGATCGACGACTGCAGGGACAAGCGCTATGCTACGGATCTAAGGATAGGCGCCATCGCTACAATCCTTGCTGCCTGCATTATCGGCATCTGCACGCCCTTGCTTGGTCGTTATGTCCCTGCTTTCCATGCGGATAGCAATCTGTTCTTCGTCATGAAGTCCTTCGCAGCTGGAGTTATCCTCGCGACCGCATACCTTCACATGCTTCCTGAATCATTTGAGGCTCTAAACAATCCTTGCCTCTCTGAGAATCCGTGGGGAAACTTCCCCTTCGCCGGGTTCGTCAGCATGCTTGCGACACTGTTCGTTCTGCTTATTGACTTCTCTGCTACAACGTTCTTTGAGAATAAGCACGCGCGAAGTTCAGAGTCTCGTGGTGAGGTGCCCAACGACGAGAAATGCAAAGCTATTAAAGACCTCAACCTCGACGATCAGAAGGTCGTAAAATCCACTGGAGGCGATGGCGACGGAGGGAGAGCGGAGGAACGCGCATCCTGCGACATAGACGATCATTTTTCTACCGTTTCAATACACGCACATGCAGTGTCTCACGCTCATGGTGGTCATCATCATTCCTCTTTGATCGCAGCTGATGACTCCAACCAGCTCCGGCACCGTGTTATAGCACAGGTTTCTCGCTCTCTCGTTCTCTCTCTCTCCCCTCTGGTTCCGTGTGAGCGGGCTTAATTAGGTTAAATAATTACGGCAAAATTAGGGTTACTGGTTTCACCGTGATTTTCACACTGACTGCACATATTTCCCCATTACCTCCTATCAACTCTGTATCTTGCTATCTATGTCTCACGTCGCCCGCCTGTATGTCGCACTGTCCTGCGATCTCTGTGTAGTCTTGCAGCGCCATCTCTGTATAGTCTTGCCGCTTTAGCTGTGTATAGTCTTCCAATCTCTGTGTAGTCTTTCCGCGCATTCTGCTATCATTGGCGTAACGTCGGAGAGCCTATGCACTATCAACCCTTCGATAACTGCGCCAACTTTCCCGATGACATCTTAGAATCTCTGTATCTTGCTACCTCTTATCACATCGCACGCCTGTGTGTCGCACCGTGGTGCCATCTCTGTATCATCTTGCCGCTCACACTGGATTTGGATTGTAGGTACTCGAATTGGGTATCGTCGCGCATTCTGTTATCATTGGCATCACACTGGGAACGGCGGAGAGCCCATGCACCATAAAACCTTTGCTAGCTGCGCTCACCTTCCACCAGTTTTTTGAAGGAATAGCGCTTGGAAGTTGTATCGCTCAGGTAAGCTTTTTCGAACAGATTTTCCAGATCAGCAGGTAATGCGAAATCGGTTTGCGGAAAGTTATGAGTTTTGTTCAGACGCTACGACTGCTGTGCAGGCGGGATACAGGAGACGCGCATCAGCTCTAATGGGTTTCTTCTTCTCAATAACTACGCCCCTGGGTGTAGGGATCGGCATGGGCATCGCCTCGACATACAATGAGAACAGCCCCAAAGCCCTTATCGTGAAGGGAATTTTCGACAGCATGTCTACAGGTATTCTGTTGTACATGGCTCTAGTAGACCTCATTGCAACAGATTTTCTCAGCAAGAGGCTCCGCCACAACGTCTACCTCCAGCTTTACGCTTACACAGCACTATTTCGTGGAGCTGGGCTGATGTCGTTGATCGCCTATTGGGCTTAACCAAGCTTAAGTGGAGAAGCACAACTATGTTTATACAAACTTCCCTCTCATCACCGCATAATTCTCCTCTATTTTTTTAATAATCTCCATTTTTACCAGTACTTCAAGCATGCACACAACGCTACCCCTGATTTCTACCAATTCTTCAATCATGCACACAGCCATATCCCTGTGTTGCAAGGAGAATACGTTAAATATTCATAAAATAAAAGCAGGAACGTCAATAAACTCAGGTCTTCTTCAACACATGTGTACACGTCTGGTGTGCGGAGAACTAGAGTGGGCTGAATTTTTGAAGCAATAAAAGAGGAGCAAAGTTTTTCTTTTCATATTCGAGCATCAAAGCTCTAGTCGAGTTGATATATGAGCATAGTTCTTGGTGTTTCTTTGTTTCTCAAGTGACCTCACACCCCGCGCTTATCGACATGTTTTTGCAATATCAAATTCTAATGTAGATGAGCTCATACTTCTCCCCCAGTTGGAAAAGCATGTGGCGAAAGACAGTGCAAGGAGCAAACTAAAACGACATATGAAAACCAAGTGAAGAAATAAAATGAAGAGATTTAAGGAACAATGAGACAAGGGAAGAAATTATAATAATGAGGTAAGCTTAAGAAAGGAATCATCCAGGGAGAACGGAAGAATTCAGCAACATGGCTCTGTAAGAAAGAGGTAGTCAATTGCAATGCACTTGCTTGCTCCATACAATAAGTTTCTTCCTCACCATTGCTTGACTCAATGAAATAATGCATAAACACTTTAGCATTGTTCCTGATTTTCATATACACAGAAATGGAAGATTCATCTTGTTTAGATCACAATATAATTTTCGTGGTATGTAGTAGCTTTACAAAACGGAGAGCTGCAATCGCTCGATATGAGTTTGACTAAAAAGTTATGATGTAAGAGCTATAGGACATTTCCATGTTGATAATTATCATCTGTAATGAAGTGTATGTTCATTAACTTGGCGTACAACTTTCTCTTTGGATTTTCTTTTCTCCTTGGCATCGTGCAAATATGATTCTTTCTAATTTCTGGTTAATCATGTAGAATAGTCTTTGTTTGTTAGGGGTTTATGGTGATTAAATTATATAACACGAGTTATAAAAGCATCTTATTGATTTTTCCTGATCATTACCAATGTCGTTTTTTATTGTGTTCATTGTTGATCGGATGTATCTATGTTCAAATCCTTTGTTCCAAAAATGTACTGGTGGTTTTAACTAAATGTATATACTATCCGTTATAAATTGTCCATTACTATTCCAACAAGCCAATTGTATAATCCTAGTATAGGATAGTAATCGATTGTACCCGTGGACGAATGTTGTGAAATATGTTGTATGACAAAGTTGTAATGCATGTATTCACATAGCAAGCGTAAATTTTGAGTTGAACATACCCCATGAAAATTCTCTTGATTAACATTTGTAACCTTGATTCTTGGGAACTCATCGGCTTCTCTTGTTGGTATCTTTCCTTTTTTGCTTGATCCAATAATGCAATGCAGATAGACACATTTGCACTACTACAAATCATTTTTTCCTACTATTAGATTCACAAAATGAGAATTTTTTATCTTTAATAGGAAAAGAGATATTCTAAACTTGATTTTGAGTCAAAGAAACTATTAAGTAGAAGATGAATATATAAAAAATATCTATAGGATAGACTACTAATGGATGCTCGAGTTCAAATTATAGGTAAGCTTACATCTTTTCAAAACTGCAATCAAGGAAAGAAATGTTGAAATCAAGCTCCAACCTTAGGATCATACGAACCTTCTCACTTGATGGCATCTGGAGCATCATGAAGCAAAAAGATAAGCACAATATTCCTGCATTCAAATTTGAATTTGAATCCCACTCATTACTCTCAAATCAATCACTTATCACACATAGGTATAATGAACACTATTTTGTAGGGAATTAAGAGCATCCTATCATTTAGGGAATCTTTTCAAAGTCATATAAACACATCACATATTTTGAGTTGTGCAGATCCCATGTGTGTTATCGTTTTGAAAATTTGAATAAGCTACTAAACCCCTTTCTATGCAAGGCCCTTGCTTACTAGAGTATTTTCTTGATACTTTGAGTAGCCTCGTTCACACACGTATTTGTGTATATAGGAGCTAGTTATCTTTGAGTGTTCAACAAAGCTTCCTATTCATATTGTATCAATTTCTTTTAATATTTCACTTGTTAGAAAGAAAATATAGTCTTCTAAATTTAGCATGAAGCCCAGTTCTAAGCTCTCCATATTCTAAGAGAAAGCAAGTCTAGAAGGAAAACAATGGTGTATATGTGCATGTCTAGTGGATGCAGTAAGAAGCTTTTCTTGAAGGCATTAATTCTTAGAGTAGAAGCAAGTATGTTGAGTGAGATACATTGCATTAGGAAGGTCTCATAGTCTAGGTTGAGTGTCCAAAAGGTTTTAGGTTCATTCTATATGAACTCAGAGAATCATTTTTTTTTGTGAAGAGTGGTATTCTATGAACATACCTATGTAGCCATTCATCTTTCAAGCTACATAGGGAAGGTGTAGATTCTCCCATGAGCGGTATCAAAGAAATTTCAACATTGAAAGACATTCAAAAAAGACTAGAAGGAGCTATTACAGGCCTTGGATTAAGAGGAGTTTCTGATCCCAGTTCAAGGGCAAACACACAACTCAAGGGAATTATATTAGTGAAGACGCAAGGCATCTACTACATTTGTCTTAGTACCTTTGCAAAAATGAGGCAAAATTTCTTATTATCCCTCACTCTTCTTTTATAAAAAGACTTTGAAGAGTACATTAGAACATCATGTCAAAATATAGCACCGAGATTGGGAAGCTAGATAAGAACAAGGGCTTCTAGGGGCTTATTAGTGGAACCAATATTTCATTCTATCTCAATATATTAACATTGTAATGAAAGGACATATTCAAGGCTTATAAACATCAATGAAAGTATGGGGAAGCCTAGAGAGGCGATAATCTACTTCAACCAAAGCTGGAAATATTGAATTCACGAATGAACACAATAATTTGAGTAAGATGCCTAGTAGCAACATAAACGACTAAGTAGTAGGTGATAATGAAGCAAGAAATAAAGAGGTAAAGCAACTCCTTATGCAAGATTTTGACATGAAAGATCTTGGTGTGTTGTGCTATTTCTAGGGCATTGCGTTTATACATACAAAAATAGGTATATGGATGCCACAAAGGCAAAAGTATGGTATAAAGGATTGCCAGCCAATGTCAATGCCATTAGATGAGAATTTGAAGTTGGATGCTACATCAAGTGAAGCATTGGAAAATGCTACTATGTGTAGGAAAATTGTGGGAAGTTTGATATATCTCACAATTACAAGGCCTGATGTAAGCGACACTATTGGACTTGAAAGAAAACTCATGTAGGTTCCCAAGAAACCACACTTAGATACCTTGAGACACACTCTATGATATGTGAGTGCTACTTTGGATAATGCAGTGTTTTATGAAGCTGGTGTAGATCTTCACATTCATGGATACACTGATGCCAATTGGGCTCGCTTCAGAGTGCAATTATTATATGGAGCAGTAAGAACAAACCCTTTATTTCTTTTTTGAGTACAAAGGCTGAGTATAGAGGTGTTGCAATGGCAACATGTGAAGCCGCATGGTTAGAGATGCTGCTTACAGATTTAGGTGTGGAAGTGCAAAAGCCAATCGTCATGATCTATTGTGATAATCTTAGTAGACTTTAGTTAACATGAAATCCTTTTTCTCATGTTAGAACAAAGCATATCAAGGTACATTATCACTTCATTAGAGAGAATGTATTAGCAGGTGATGTTGATCTTGTTTATGTGAGGACACATGAGCAAGTTGTTGATATTTTTACTAAATCACTTAGAGTAGAGAAGATGAAGTCGTTTTCAAAGATGCTTGGATTACAAGACATGATGTTGAGCTTGAAGGGGAGTCTTGAGATATGAAGCTCACCATGTGATGATACAGGATGATACGAATCACTTTTTCATTTCTCTGATATGGAAAGTGGTCACGCCAATATATGTGAGGGATACTTAATTGAGCTTTACTAGATTTATCTACCAAGAGTGATGCCACATTTGTATTCTTGATAGCTCACTCATTTCAAGACATTATGATTTTCCTTACATACTGTTCTTTATATATTGCGCTTGTTGTATTGTTGTTGTAGGTCATTCTTGTACATTCCTTTTATGTAATAGAAGAAGAAGAAGATCAGTCTTCCTTGCCTCAATCTATGTGTGTGCTCCTCTTTGAGTGTGAGAGTGTGTGAGAGAGCTCTCTTCCGTATCTCCTTCCTCGTGACATTAGGTTAATTTTGTAGGAATTGAGAGAATCATTTTTTTTGGTGAATAGTGGTATTCTATGAACATACCTATGAGGAAATTCATCCTTAAAGATGCATAGGCAAGATGTACATTCTCCCATCAATGGTATCAAAGCAATTTCAACATGGAAAGACATTCAAAGAGGACTAGAATGTGCTACTAAAGGCCTTGGATGAACAGGAGTTTTTGATTCCATTTCAAGGTCAAACACACAAGTCAAGGGAATTATATTAGTGAAGAAGCAAAGTATCTACCCAATTTGTTTTGGTACCTTCGAAATAATGAGGTAAAGTTCTTAGTATCCCTCACTACTCTTGTATCAAAAGACTTTGAAGAGTAAATTAGACTAGATCATGTCAGAATATAGCACCCATAGAACACCTATCAACCATGAAGGTTTAGAATGTCTAGATTTCGCACGGGCAAGGGTTTATGGGGGCTTATTAGCAGAACAAATGATATGCCTAGATTGGGGAAAAATACAAGTGTTGACAAGCTGAGGATCTTTAGAGAATGGAATGAGAGAGATAGGTGGGTTATTCTCATCCTATTTAAGCATATTAGTAATGTAATGATAGGACATATTCTAGGCCTAGAAACATCAATGATAGTATGGGGAACCTTGGAGAGGCTATACTCTACTTCAACTAAAGCAAGAAAGATTCAATCAATTGAAGAATGAACCCAATACCTTGAGGAAGACACCTAGTAGCAACATCAATGAGTAGATTTGAAAGATCAAGGAAGTAAGTGATGCATTCAGAATTCATAGTCTAAAAGAATTCAAAAAATATAGCCTCTAAATAAAGCTTTAAAGAAATTGGAGTGAATAAGTTTGTGAGAAGGTTTTTTATCTAGTTTGGGAAGATTTAAATAGGTCTTAAGATAATATGATTCTAGTTTTTATTTCAAATTTTGTGAAGCGTGCGAAATTGTAAGTTCTTTCTCATTGCAACTGAACGGTTTATGGTGGGATATATATATATATATATATATATATATATATATATATATATATATATATATATATATATATATATATATATATATATATATATATATATATATATATATATATATATATATATATAATATGAGAAAGAAAATGAATGATAGAAGGAGCATGAAGGTTTGGTAGAATGTATTATACTCTCACTTAGGCTCGCATTGTTAAAGTGGATTCATTAGAGGATTAACACGAGTGGTACAATGATTTGAAAGACCAAAAATATGAAGAGATTGTAGTAGACGAAGAAGGTGAGGATTTTGTCCAAGCAGAAGGGAGGCTAGTGGGAGGATTTTTAGGAGTATTGACCCTCATAGGAGGAATTGGAGGGGTAAGATGATGACTCCAATTCGACCTGCTTGGACTACCAGGCAAAGATCAAGGAGATCACCTTACCCAATGCATATGGCACAACCACCCCCGTATCCCAAAATCAAGGCAACCAAATTCAAAGGTGTATCTAGAGAAGATGCAGATTGTCATGTTGCTCAATTTTGAATTAAATGGCAAGCCAATAGTTACATGGAATTGTATAATGACGTTGCTAAGTTGCAACAATTTGTGGTTACATTGGAAGGAAAAGCAATGAGCTAGTTTAGTGAGTATGACATTGGAAATTTTCCTAATTATAAGGCTTTAAGAACAACATTTTTACGGAGGTTTTGAAGAGAAAAGGCCTAAACTAAAATTCGCAAAAAACTAAGAGCAATTTGGTAGAAAAGAAAATGCTAGTAGAGCATTATACTTACAAGTTTGTAATTTCAATAGACAGATTATAGGGTAATGAAAGATCCACAGATGAAACATTAACACGATATTTTTTTGAAACTATTGAGGTGTAGTTTGAGAATGCAATGACTACCATAAATATTGCTGAAGGATTTAATGTTTTAGTGCTTGTTGTCGCTAGGCCAGAAAAGAGATCTAGTAGAATAAAAGGGAAGTATGGTAGACATGAGGACTTGGAGTGAGAGGAAGAATCTGAGATAACATCAGAGTTAGGTCATGACAGAATAGACATAGGTTGAGATAGTGAGTTAGAGGAGATACAAATTACGAAAAATCACAAAGCAAAAGGTACACATACAAAATAAGAGGATTTGATCAGATAATTAAAGGGTTATGAGTAGTATGTGCTCCCATCAAAATACGTACAAAAATTTTTTTGAGGTTTGTGATAAGGGAGGGCATAAGACAGCTTAATGTTGGTACAACAAAAAAAAGATAGGTAATTCTCTGATGTAGGACGGAGAGGCAAAGGAAAAGTAGGAGCAAATTAGGAAGCTCCAACTAGGGTACAAGAAAGATTTCAAAGACCAAGACCAAGAAGGCCTCTATAGCAGGAGCATGAGAAACTGGAAGGTAGACGAACACAAATAATACCATGTGTATACTAGTATGCTCTAGATCATTGGATAGGGTCGAATTTCTTGTTATGGATAAAGCATATGGAAGAAAGAGGAGTGCCAATAATTATATATAATCAAGAAAACCAGCAATCACACCCACAACAACAAAATCAGCAAGTAGCTCAAGTGAATGTAATTGTAATCAAATGTTTTGATAAGAAGGAACATCTTAATCGGATGCTTGCAACATAGGTACATAAAAACAAAGAACACATGGGAGAATGTGTTTGTGATGCCAATCAATGCTTAACAATAGAGGAGGTCAAAGTCTTGGGGGTAACAAGATCTAAACAAAAAGGATCAATAGAATGAAAGAAGCAAAAAGGGATCAAGGATCACATGCAAAAATGACTTTAGAAGAATTAGGAGAATCAAGAAATACTCGAGTTGGAGAATGAAAATCTATTGGTTTCTCAACAAAAAGGAGGCAACAACATGATGAAGAATGATACACAGAATGATTGGTTGGAGGTACTCATTAACAGGCCTTCACAATTTTCATTAGATCAGCTAATAGTCTTTGTTTGAGCATTTAAGGAAAGATTGGGGAGTAATTGTAATGGATTATCTTAAGTTCATAATATGGACCCAACTAATGAAGATTTTATGGTGCTAGTCATTAGGTCCCAATAGAGGGGTTGATTGTTTGATAAAGTATTATTGGATGGAGGCTTACGATTAAATGTCTTACATGAAACTATTTTCAAAGAGATTGGTGTAGGTGAGCTAGCACCATCACCATTACAAATTAAAATGCAAAATTAAACAAGGGTAAAACCATTTAGAATTCTGAAGCAAAAAGAAATAGAAGTCATACCTATGAGGTTCTTGGTGAATTTTGTGGTGAATCGAATGTCCAAATGAGTATCTCTGTATGAAAAGTTAATAGGAAGACCATGGTTCAAGCTCGCTAAAGTCAAGCAGGATTGGGGGTTGAATGTGGTGGTTTTGAATAATGGTAGGAAGAAAGTAACCTAACCAATGCAGGGCAAAAGAAATATGTTGATGAAGGAAAAATGGTTGGCAACCCAAACTATTAATCTAACAGATGAAGTAGAGGATGATGAAGAGGAAGAGTTTTTGGAGTCTAATCCTACAATGGTTCGAGTCTTTGAAGTAGATGTGGAAAATATATTACAACATGATATAGGGCTTAAGGAAGGAAGGTCCGAGCTACTACCAGCTGAAGAGATGAAAGGAGTAGAAATCAGACTAAGGATATGGTAGAAAGGAATTCTGATAAAACTTCTATGCCAGATCCAATAGAGTAAAGGAGGACTATATGAAGGAACTTAATTTGGAAACAGAGGCAGAGCCAAAGATGGTAAAATTAAGTGTGCATATTCAAGGGCAACTTTTGGAGGACTTATTTAGGTTGTCAAAGGAATATAGTGATGTTTTTACGTAGGAGTATTCTCAAGTGAAGGGTATAGATCTTGCAATACATCAACATAGGATAAACCTAAAAATAGGTGTAGTACGAGTGATGCAGCACAGATATAGCATGAATCCAAATTTTGCTAAGAAAGTAAAGGAGAAAGAAAAATTGTTGGTGGTAGAGTTCAAAATACATGTGAGTTAAGTAACATGATTGTCATCAATAATTGTGGTACCTAAAAAGAACGAAAAATTTAGAATATGTGCAAATAAGAAACTTAATGCCAAAACAATAACAAATCCTTTTCCTATGCCATTTTGTGATGTAATACTTGATGCGGTATCTAGTCATGGAATATATAGTTTTCTTGATGGTTTCTTGAGGTATAACTAGATCAATGTTGTTGAGGAGGATGAACACAAGAAAAAATTTATTAGAGAACTCGGTGCATATGCTTTTATACTGATGCATTTTGGGTAAAGAAAGGTCCACTATCATTTAATTATGTAGCACAAAAGGTGTTTGAACTGTATTTAGAGGATTCATGATAGTGTTCGTGGATGCTTTTTCTATATTTGCTAAAAAGGACTTGCATTTGCTAGATCTCTCGTTTTGTTTTGAAAGATGTAGACAATTTAGTTCGGTATTAAATCTTTATACGAGTGTGATTACTATCAAAAGTGTTATTTTATTGCACCATGTGATATTCAATGAAGGGATGGTGACTAATGTGAAGAAACCTGAGGCTATTCAGACAACAAAGGCTCTAGTTAATGTGAAAGGCATGCTAGGTATCTTAGATATTTAGCTAAAATTTCGTTGCCTTTTACATATTAAACCAAGAAGTATGTGTCTTTTTTATGCGATGAGCCTCAAGAGAAGGCATTTCAATTGTTGAAAAAGATGGTGGTCGTTGCTCCAATTTTGTGCTCTCAGATTGGTCATTACCGTTTCATGTTTTTGTTGATGCCTCAGATGTGGTACTAGGAGCAACTATTATTCACAAAAAAGTGAAAGGGTGGTATAGGCCAACATATTATGCAAGTATAGTATTGTATTCAATGGGAAGAAAATTTTTGTGAGAAAAAATGAAGCATTGGGTATGGTATATGCCTTGAATAATTATAGACATTATTTATTGGGCAATAAAATGATTTTTTATGTGGATCATCAAGCCCTTGTGTATTTGATTAAAAAATCTATCTTATGTTGATATCTTTAGCTAGTAATGTGTGTGAACACACTAGGAACATCGGGGCACTTTTTTCCATCTTTAGGGGTTTTTTTGCTCGGCTTCTATATATGCATATAGCCCTAACGGGTTACTCATCTTAGCACATTCTAGTGGTAATACATTTAGTATTGTGTGTTGCGCTCCAAGCTTCTTCTTCTTCTTCCTTGTGCTATTCGTGTGCTTCCATAGACCTCTAACTCCAGTAATTGGTATCAGAGCAGGTTGTCGCTACATCTAAGGCATCGTTGACACCCCTCCGATCACAGCCTCAGAATCACACAAAATTTGTTGAGCATACTTAGAGTGATTAAGAGATCAAAACACATTTTTTTTGTTGTGCCAAAATTGGGATTTGAGCTCGTTTTGGCCTTAGAACACACTATCGCAGCACTTGTGCCAAATATTTTATCTTTTTGTGCCAAAGATATATACAAGTTTTGGTTCACCTCTATAAGCACCTCAAATTCTGCTATAGGTCTAGCAGAACTCGTTAGGGAAATTCTATTCAACTTTTTTAGATATAATCATTTTTCTACATTAGGGTATTTTAGTTAGTGGCCATGGAAAAAAGCAATGATGTATTCCGTATGTTGGTTGTTGAGGATAAGTTGGACGATACCAATTACCCATTGTGGGCTTATATGATGCAACATCTATTGGTTCCAAAACGACCACATAACATTGTGCAAGCTGTTGAAAAACTTCCTATTACACCTACAAATACAGGTATTGAAGCTGATGCAGATGGCATTGAAGATGATGATATTCTTCAGATTCTTGTTCATGCTGTGGTTTTTGTTGCACCTACTATAGAGAAACTTTTTTAGGATGGCAGAGATTCTGAAGCACATGCATTGATAGCCTTGTGTGTCAAACGTGCCATTATTCCTCACATTCACTCTTGTAGAATAGCTAAATATGCTTGGGATACACTTACCACATTGTACGAGACTAGGAATGGGACTCGTGTTGCTTACCTCTGAAAATAGTTGGAGAGTGAGCATATGAATGAAAGTGATTCTATGGAAAATTTTCTAACAAAGATCAAAGACTTGAAGGAAGAATTGATTTCTACTGATGAAGTTATACTAGACAGCTCACTTGTGCAGACCGATCTAAATGGTCTTCCTGATTCATATTAGATTTTTGCTTCTACTCTTTGTTTGATGATGAAAGGCAATTCAAATGCCTTGTTCTTTGAAGAGTTAGTCTCTCTCTTGTTGCAGGAATATCAGCCTAGGTAGAGCATGCCCAATATGCATGTTGTAGATCAAGCTCCTTTCATGGCTATTCAAAAGGGCAAAGGTAAATGGAGCTCATCTACTAGTAAGCTAGTAGATGACATTCGAAGAAGGAATAAAAATATGAGAGGAAATCCAAAAAGAAAAAATTCTTTTGTAAGTATTGTAAAGGAAATGATCATGTCATAACAAACTATCCAAAATTGGCTGCAAAGGAGGAAAAGAAAAAAGAGGCTCGAATGGTTGTTGCAAAGGCCTCTACACAAAAAACAGAGTCTCCTAATGTTGTGCAGAATGAAGAATGGGCATTTACTACTGTTTGTAGTTTTGACCCATCTTCTCGTGAATATTGTATGTTTGTGATGGACTTAGATGTTTGGTACTTTGATAATGGGGCAACCAAACATATTACCTCTTAGCGCAGTTTCTTCACTTCACTTGAGCCTACCCCTACAAGGAATACTATCACACACACCAACAACTCTTATCCTGTCATGAGAGTTGATAAGATCATTCTGACTACTATTGATGGTAGTTCTTTCACTTTTTCAGATGCTTTATTTGTGCCAAGGATCAAGAAAAATCTCTTATCAATTTCTGCACTAGCCAAGATTTGCTTGGTTATGAAATTTGTTGATGATAGATGTATAGTTCATGATCTATCAAATGGAAACATGATTATTGCTTCTAGCATTTTATTTCATGGGCTATAGGAGATCATAGACTATGTAAGCTCTGTGAATGATTTGGCATGTGGAGCACATGATTCTCAGGCTATGTCAAGTGCAAAGCTTTAGCATGCATGCTTTGGTCATCTGAATTTTGATAGTTTGCTACGCTTACATAAATCTGAAATGGTTTCCTCTTTGCCCAAACTTGAGGCACCCAGAAAACCTCTTTGTGAAGGTTATATTTTGGGCAAAATATAGCATTCCTCCTTTCTAAAAGATGGTTTAGTTTGAGCTACTAAGAAATTACAGCTTGTTCATAGTTATGTCTATGGTTGTATGTAGACACCCTCTTTTGGAAACTATCTTTACTTCGTGACTTTCATTGATGATTTTTCTAGGCATGCATGGGTATATGCATTGAAAGCAAAGTCTGAAGTGCTCATGTGCTTCAAATAGTTTTTGGTTTTGGCTGAAAATTTCTCAGTATATAAAATGGGAACCTCCATTCTCATCTAGGGGCAGAATATATGTCTTCTGATGTTAATGCATTTCTGGCTAAACATGGGATAAAACATCAGTGTACAGTTCCATATACACCTCAACAGAATGGAGTTAATGAACAGAAGAATAGGTTACTCATGGAGATGGCGAGGTGTATGGTCAAGAGTTAGGCTTTATCATATAATTTTTGGCTTGAGGCTATGATGTGCGTAGCATATGTACTTAACAGGCATCCCACTAAAGCACTATATTCTATCACTCCATATGGGACCTGGCCTGGTCGCAAGCCTTTTGTTGCTCATCTGCATGTTTTTGGTTGTCTCGCATATGCATTAGAGCCTAAACAACATCGCAAAAAATTGGATGGTAAATCAGTAAAATGTATTTTTATTGCATACAATTCTAAAAGCAAAGGCTATCATTTGTATCATCCATAAAATGCATTTTGGTTAGCTGTGATGTTGTTTTTGTGGAAGATTCTATTTAGCCTTTACTTTCATGTACGAAGGAGACATCTGTTAGCTGCAAAGACATGTATGATACTTTGCTGCCTCTTTTTATAGGTGGACAGTCTAGTGCTAGGCCTAATGATGTAGACTATTATATTTCTGATGGAGATCTACATGATGCAGTTTTTGATGAGAGACTTGATATTGAGGAGGCAAAAATTATGCCAAAATGGCTATTGCAGACTTTGCGTGAATGCAAATTAGATGCACCTCTATCATGCCATAGTTGTTCAAACTCTCATAGTGCTTCTTTTGCATCAGATTGCTATGCTATGGTTGCCTCTAGTCTATGTAATGAGACTCAGCTATTTCGTTTGATGAAGCACAAAATTCCAAACATGGATGGCTGTAATGCAATCCGAATATGATGCGATCATGAAAACTTGTACCTTGTCTTTATGTGACTTGCCTCCTAGCAAGAAGGCCATTCGCACTAACTGGGTATACAAGCTTAAGTGTAAGCCTGATGGAATAGTTGACAGGTATAAGCCTAGGCTTGATGCAAAGGGTTATGCACAGGAAAGAGGCATTGATTTTGATGAGACCTTTGCTCCTAGTTGCCAAATGACTACTATTCGTAGCATCTATGCACTTGCAGCTGGTCATGGTTGGAATGTAGATCAGTTGGACATTAAAACAACATTTTTGAATGGTGACTTGCATGAAGAATTGTATTTTTTTCAACCCCGTGGCTTTATGCGGAAAGGGTACGAAAACCAGGTGTGCAGGCTAAAGAAGCCATTATATGGTTTAAGGCAAGCACAACATGCTTGATATGAAAAGATACATGCATATCTAATTGCACATGGTTTTGAGAATAGTCCAACTGAAAGCACCTTATATGTTAAGCATGCTAATGATGTACTTCTGATCATTGTTGTATATGTTGATGATATGTTGCTCACTGGTCCTCATGAGAAGCATATTGCTGATTTTAAGGCTGATTTTCATGCCTCATTTGAGATGGCTAATTTGGGGAATTTGCATCATTATTTGGGCATTTAGTTTATGCATGTTGATGGTGGAATGGCTTTGTGTCAAATGAAATATATTGACACATTATTGTAGCATTTTGGCCTTGAAGACTGTAAAAATATTGCCACTCCTATGAAGAAACATTTACAATTGAGTCTTCATGATGCTGGAGATGCATTTGATGTTGTTCTCTATTAACAAGCTATTGGGTGCTTGATTTACTTATGGATTACTCGATCACATATTTAATTTGTTGTCTCATAGATGAATAGTTTATGCATTGCCTAGGAGTCAAGCATTGGCAAGTAATTAAGTGCATCTTTCACCACTTAGTAGTGCATGGCTACTTGCATTGTTTTATCCCAAGGGGGATCACTACCACTAGATTTACATGCTTTTTCTGACTCTCACTGGGCTCCTTGCTATGACACTCTTGTGTCCACTAGTGGTTTTTGCTTCATGCTTGGTAGCTCATGCATATCTTGGCTAAGTAAGAAGCATCCTACTGTGGTCACTTCCAGTTGTGAGGCTGAGTATAGGGAAACTTTCACAACGACTGTTGAGTGTGTGTGTCTCAGACACCTTATGGTTGATTTTAGTGTTTCTCAGGCTTCTCCCACCACCATCTTCACTAACAGTCAAAGCACATTGGCAATTGCGAGGAACCTTGTGTTCCATGCTCGCACTAAGCAAATTGAGTTGCATTATCATTATGTCAAGAGATATTCTCTGTTGGAGAGATCAGCTTGGCATATGTGCCCACACAGGAGAACATCACGCAACTTTTCACAAAGACTCTTCCTAGGGAGAAGTGTGAAGCTTCCACAAAGCTTTGGGCTTACTTCCTTTTGCGGATTGATTCCACATAGCTTGGCACTTCCTTATATATGAGTGCTAGCTCCTTGTTAACTGCATCACTCCTAGGGGAGATTTGTTGATATATTTAGGTAGTAATGTGTGTGAATACGCCAGGAATTTGAGGGTACTTTTTTCCCTCTTTAGGAGTTTTTTCCCCTAGCTTGTATATATGCCTAAAGCCCTAATGGGTTACTCATCTTGCTACATTCTAGTGGTAATACATTTAGTATTGTGTGTTGTGCTCCAAGCTTCTTCTTCTTCCTTGTGCTATTCACCTGCTTCCGTAGATGTCTAACTCCAACATCTTGATAGGGAGATTGTAAGATGCATGTTGTTGCCTCAAGAGTTTGATTTTTTTATTGTCCATACTCCATGAGAAGAACATGCAATAGTGGATTAGTTTAGTAGATCCTGATTGGAGATAGGTGAAGCATGAATAGGAGTACAAGATGAACTAAGCAATGCAACATTATTTAATGTTTAGGTTGCTCAATCAAATTCTTGTTATGAACAAATTTCAATATTTTTTATTGATGGTGCTCTACGAGAAAAACTTACCCTTGACACGAAGAGGAAGTTTGCCTTGGAAAGTAGACCATATTTAGTCATTGGTAGAGCATTGTATAAAAAGTGCCAAAGAGACATGTATATTTTGGTGGCTAGAGATTATTGTATGAAATGGGTGGAAGTAGTGGCTCTTAAAGACAATAAGGCAACCAATGTAGCAAAATTTGTGTATCCTAGTATTATGATGAGATCTGTTTGTCCTTTTGAGCTAGTGAGTGATAGGGGAATTCATTTTTTGAATGAGGTAATATTTGAGTTAATAACAAGTCGCATAATTATGAATAAGAAATTGACAACATACCATCTATAAGCTAATGGACAGGTGGAAAGCACTAACAAGACATTGCTAAGAATTTGGAAGGAAATTGTGCAGGAGAATCAAAGATGGAGATCTAATCTTGGATTCCGCAATGTGGTCATTTAGGACAACATTCAAGGTGACAATAGGAATAACTACATTAAGATTAATGTTTGGGCTGCAAGTAGTGATCCCAATAGAAGTTTTGGTTCCAAGCCTAAGGATAACAACTGAAGAGATGTCCTTGATTCATCGATTAAGTATAGAAGAAAGTATTTGTTGCAAGTGGAAGATGATAGGTTGGTCAATTCTTATATTTGTAAAGTGATCCAGAGATGAAGGTAGGATTGGGTGAGTATGAAGGTCAAGATGAAATTCAAAGTGTTTCGAGTAAGAGAGTGGGCGATGGTATATAATTTGAAATTGGTACCTCAACTTAGAAATATGAAATTAAGGTATAAATGTCCGTACAAGATTGTGGAAGATTTAGGGCAAGACAGCTCCATTGTAGGATATGTGTTTGGAACTAGGGTGGAGAATCCGATGAATGGATTTCGGTTGAAGAAATTTCAAGGGAAACCATTGCATTTCAATTGGCTTGAGGTGGCAATGGTATAATTAGAGAAAGCGATGCATGTAATAGCAATACATAGAAGTACATCAAGAAGGGAAGTTGGAAAGAATAAGAATGTGCTCATTTAGTGTATGCTGCATCAAAGTCTGCTCGGTCAGAAGTTTCATACAAAGTCAAAATTTTTAAGTTGAATTGGAAGGATGGAAGAAGGGGATACTTAAAATAATTACTCTGTATGTTTCATTACACATTTCTCACCAATTTTAGAAATAGTGTAGTATGAGTATGTAGGCAAGATTGTTTATGCACGATGCGTGTGGTCATCGATAAAGCTATAGTTGCAATGCCAAAACCAAGGAGTCTTGTAGGTTTGCAAGGAGGGAGCCATGAGGAATAGGATAAAACCATAACGAATAGAGTATGCACAAAGATAGGGGTAATAAGGGATGAAGATACCACCATGGAAGAAAAAGACAGTGGGGGTGATGAAGTGATGGAAGTACAAACATCATTTTCCATAGGGAAATTAATATAGTCATTGATGGAGCCGTATGCAGATTTGAAGATAGAAATTGACACTCAAGCTCTTGTGAATATAAACTGGTTGCAACAAGTAGGATTGTATGAATTTTCTTTTTTAACTTGACATAAATGGAAAAAAAACTACTATGCTAAGTCACAAGTAGATATTGTAAGAAAAAACTAAGGGACCCATCAGAGAAAGTGAAATTCACACTTGAAATAGTGGAAAACGTATTCAACCTACCTTATGTGGCATATTTGGATATATCTAAATGCCCAAAGAATGCATTTAGAAAAGACGTTGGGCCTAGAGAAGGAGGACGAAAGTATTACATGCTGAAATACATTAATTATGCTAGAAGAGAGCAATTGAAATGGTGTTTAGAATGGATGTGATTCATTGGCAAATGCGATAACATTTCTAAGGAGAACTATGTGCCTATATGATGGGCTAAAAAAGGAGAGAAGATGAGCTGGGCTCATTGGGTATATGATAGGTTGCATGGTGAACGTTTTGTAGTATACAAAAGGAAAGCACGTTCTAACAATAGACAATGGTTTTTGGCAACAATATTCTAATACTTGCAAGAGGTTGAGTAGGGGGAGATTGTGTTTTTGAAAAAGGAGATAAGATTATGTAGAAGGAAAAGTAGAATGACTAGAAATGGGAGATATCTAAGTTAGATATTGACAAATAGGAAATAAACAATACTCGACGTAAGGCAGGTTATACCCTATGGGAAGCATTCTTAGCAATCAACAAAACTCAGGAAACATAGGAGATAGACAAGATGCAAGAGCAGCCAAGGTTAAAGATAGCTGAATCAAGAACACTAATAAGGCTGGGAAAGACCTTTAAACTATCTAGAAAAGGAACCTATAGAGAGAGGCAGGAGAATTAGAAGGAAAGGTGGTATCTCATATAGTTGGTGATCACTCTAAGAGCGTGGTAAAAGATGTAGAGAAGTTTGAAAAGCATTTGCAAGCGATACAACAATTTATAAATCAATAGAAACAAAAATTACAAGAACAAAAGCTATTAAATGGAATTTTGAACTCAAATAAATACCGAGAGAAAAATATATAGCCACGAGAACTACAAAAGGAATTAAAGATATGTTAGGAGCACCATAGGGAGGATATGGATAATGAGTTAAAAGATCATGGAGAGGAGCTATTAAAGGTGAGAATGTCATTAGAAGTTTTTAAGGAATGGAAAGAGAGGTTGGAAGAAAGAGTGGCAAGTGAGTTAACATTTCTAGAGGAAATTAACACAAGATTGCAAGTGGATAATGATATTATGAAGCTTAAACTAACACCACTGCAAGTATTGGAGAACTAAGTATTGCAATAAGAAGGATTGAATCTAAATGCAATTTTGATGGATGAAGGAGATCTTACAATGTTGATGAAACACATGTAGGACAAGGTGCATATAATGTAGGGACTTATGAGGGAGAGATTATCTCCATGATTCAATATTGTTAGGAAATAATAAGGAAAGATTTTATCTTAGAATATGAAGCTAATTTGGTGGGGAAAATAAGTCAAACGTAGAAAGAGAATAAGTGTTTGTCTCAATAAGATCAAGACTTGGAGAAGGAGATGAGGAACAGGAAAAAACAAGAAAATTTATAAAATGGTGAGGAGTTAGTCCAACAAGTAATAAAGCAAAATAGAAGGTTTAGATGGAGATCAAGTGGAGCAAATAGTCACCAATGTAGTCATGGACACAACAACACAGGAAGAAGAAACTATGAGTGAAGTACCACACATTGAAGAGATAGGTAAGAAGCAAGAGGAGGAGGTAGTGATAGAAAATTAAAGTAATCAATCCTTTGTTCTCACACGGAATGAGTTTGGATCAAGAAACTTATGAATTCGAGTCAAGTTTTTGGGAAAAAGCTTCCATCGAGTTGTGCCACTCATTGAGCATTGGAAAATGTGTGATGAAATTGCTTTGGTGGATATTTAATTGTTCAATCGAATATGTTGGATGTGTGGTAGTTAAGATTTTGTTGGATAAATTTTTTAATCAATTGGGTTCTATTATAATCTATTATCATCTAAGCTTATCTACAAGGCCATGTAATGTAACGATTATGTTCAAATGAGATGGTAGTTTGTAGGTCTTTTAAGAAGGAATAGATGATGTATGTTGGGGGGAACCGTAATAGAGTAAAGATCTAGTTTGAAGCATGATTGTTCGTGTTCATATTGTGTTGCATTTTGTTTTGCTTTCGCAGAAGACTTGTTTACTGTGTTTTTGCCAAGTCTCTCAGTCATCAATCTTTGTGAGAGACAAAAGTTCATGCACAAGCATTTGTGCTCTGATTCAAAGTTGTGTTGAACATGAGTATGTGCTATTGAACCCCAAAACTTTGGACTCAACCAAGCTAATAAATTTCAAAAGAGGCATTGGAACGATGGAGCTAGGATGAAGACATGGAGGTTGACGCTCGAGGGGAAGTGTTGAAATCCAAGCTTCGTCCTTAGGAGCATATGAAACTTCTCACATGATGAAACTTGAAGCATCATGAAGCAATGAGCCAAGCAAGACTATTCGTGTATTCAAACTTGATTTTGAATCCAATTCATTTATCTAAAATCAATTACCTGTCACACTTACGTGTGATGAACCCTATTTTTTAGGAGAAGGACATTTATCATTTACATCTTTTCAAACTCATATAAACACATCACGTACTTCCAGTTGTGCAGATCGCATGTGTGTTATCACCTTGTGAATTTGAATAATCTAATAGAACCCTTTGTAAGTAAGTTCCTTACTTACTTTAGTATTTTCTTCACACTTTTAGTAGCCATAGTGCACATTCTTATTTGTCTGTGTAGCATCTAGCTAGCTTTGAGTGTTGAAAATTTTCTATATTCATATTGTATCCACTTATTTTAACATTTAGCTTGTTACAAAGATAATGTATTCGTATAAAGTTTCCTTGAACCACAAGTCTGATCTGTACATATTCTAATAGAAGTAAATCCTCAATTGAATAGTGTTCTTTGTCTGCATGTATAGTGAAGGCAAGAAGTAGCTGCTCTTGGAGGCATTTGCTCTCAGAGTAGAAGCAATAATTTTGAGTGTGATAACTTGCATTAGGAAGATGGTATAGTCTACTTTGATTTTCCAAAAGCTTTTGGGTTGATTCCATTAGAACTCAGAGAGTCATTGTTTTGTATGAATAAAGGTATGTGTGAACATACATTTGGGACCATTCATCCTTCAAGCTACATAGGGAAGGTGTACATTCTCCCATGAAGAAAGGTGTAGCTTATGAAAGATAATTTCTATATAGAATTCAAACAATTTATTGATGGGTCAATGTACCAAATAATTGTGAGTATATTTGGATAATGATATGTGTGGATGCACTTACTATCGTGGGGTCTTTTTCACTCTATATGAGGTCTTTTTCCCCTGGCATCTCTCTCTCTCCGTATATATATATATATATATATATATATATATATATATATATATATATATATATATATTTATATATATATATATATATAGAGAGAGAGAGAGAGAGAGAGAGAGAGAGAGAGAGAACCCTAAAGGGCTATGATCGTTTGTACATTCACTTAGTAATACAATTAGTAATGTACTCCAAACTTCTACTTTTTCATCGTAGACTTTGGATGCTTACTTTATCCTCAAACTCAAAAAATTTGAATCAAAGCTAGTCATCGCATTCTAGAGGGCATCCTCATCACCTTTCTAGTAACGATCGCAAACATAAGATGAGATTTGATGAGCATACTCAAGTTCTATGATAGTTCAAAATAACTTCATTACATGGCATTCAAATTTTGATTTGAGATTTGTTTTGACCTGGGAACACACTATCACAAGGAGTATGCTACGAATTTGATTCCCTTATGCCACACATATATATACAACTTTTGGTTTTGAAAGAGAAGAATCTCAAAGCTTTCTGTGAGTATTTGGAAGCTCAATTTGGTATTTGTGATTGAATGTTGTTAGATATACTCAATTATCAACTTTAAGCAGAAGTCACTAACCATGGCTGAAAGAAATGATGTATTTTGTATGTTAGTTGTTGAAGACATTCTTAGACATATGGCATCACTTTGTCAATCGGGTTTTGGAATCTCAAGAGATATGGGCTCATTAGAAATAACTTTAACATATTGGATCCAAGTTTGGGACATATGACATCGATTGGTTTTTGGTTCCATAGACATATGGAATCCATGGTGTATGGGATATATGGCATCTTTGGGATCTTGGGACATATGGGATGCCAAGAAATATACTTGGACATTTGGGATCCAAGATGTTTTGTGGTGATCTAGGGACATATGGGATCCCTAGACATATGGAGGTTTAAAACATGGGGTAGGTAGTGCTTTGTGGATCCTTTTGCATCCTTTGAGAGATGATGTTTTTGTTGTTCTAGTCTTCATGGGATCCATTGATGGGATCTTTGGTAGGGTCTTGCTTTTGTGGACTCCTTGTTGTTGTTCATTTATCTAAAATCAATTACCTGTCACACTTATGTGTGATGAACCCTATTCTTTAGGAAAAGAACATCTATCATTTACGACATCTTTTCAAACTCATATAAACACATCACGTACTTCCAATTGTGTAGATCGCATGTGTGTTATCACCTTGTGAATTTGAATAATCTAATAGACCCCTTTGTAAGTAAGTTCCTTACTTACTTTAGTATTTTCTTCCCACTTTTAGTAGCCATAGTGCACATTCTTATTTGTCTGTGTAGCATCTAGCTAGCTTTGAGTGTTGAAAATTTTCTATATTCATTTTGTATCCACTTATATTAACATTTAGCTTGTTACAAAGATAATGTATTTGTATAAAGTTTCCTTGAACCACAAGTCTGATCTGTACATATTCTAATAGAAGTAAATCCTCAATTGAATAGTGTTCTTTGTGTGCATGTATAGTGAAGGCAAGAAGTAGCTGCTCTTAGAGGCATTTGCTCTCAGAGTAGAAGCAATAATTTTGAGTGTGATAACTTGCATTAGGAAGATGGTATAGTCTACTTTGATTTTCCAAAAGCTTTTGGGTTGATTCCATCAGAACTCAGAGAGTCATTGTTTTGTATGAATAGAGGTATGTGTGAACATACATTTGGGACCATTCATCCTTCAAGCTACATAGGGAAGGTGTACATTCTCCCATGAAGAAAGGTGTAGCTTATGAAAGAGAATTTCTATATAGAATTCAAACAATTTATTGATGGGTCAATGTACCAAATAATTTTTAGTATATTTGGATAATAATGTGGGTCAATGTTCCAAATAATTGTTAGTATATTTGGATAATGATGTGTGTGGATGCACTTACTATCGTGGGGTTTTTTTCACTCTATATGAGGTCTTTTTTCCCTGGCATCTCTCTCTCTCTCTCTCTCTCTATATATATATATATATATATATATATATATATATATAGAGAGAGAGAGAGAGAGAGAGAGAGAGAGAGAGAGAACCCTAAAGGGCTATTAACGTTTGTACATTCAGTTAGTAATACAATTAGTAATGTACTCCAACCTTCTACTTTTTCATCGTAGACTTTGGATGCTTACTTTATCCCCAAACTCAAAAAGTTTGAATCAAATCTAGTCATCACATTCTAGAGGGCATCCTCAACACCTTTCTAGTAACGATCGCAAACATAAGATGAGATTTGATGAGCATACTCAAGTTCTATGATAGTTCAAAATAACTTCGTTACATGGCATTGAAATTTTGATTTGAGATTTGTTTTGACCTGGGAACACACTATCACAAGGAGTATGCTACGAATATGAGTCCCTTATGCCACACATATATACAACTTTTTGTTTTGCAAGAGAGGAATCTCAAAGCTTTGTGTGAGTATTTGGAGGCTCAATTCGGTATTTGTGATTGAATGTTGTTAGATATACTCAATTATCAACTTTAAGCAGAAGTCACTTACCATGGCTGAAAGAAATGATGTATTTTGTATGTTATTTGTTGAAGACATTCTTAGACATATGGCATCACTTTGTCAATTGGGTTTTGGAATCTCACGAGATATGGGCTCATTAGAAATAACTTTAACATATGGGATCCAAGTTTGGGACATATGACATCGATTGGTTTTTGGTTCCATAGACATATGGGATCTAGGGTGTATGGGATTTATGGCATCCTTGGGATCTTGGGACATATGGGATCCCAAGAAATATACTTGGACATTTGGGATCCAAGAGGTTTTGTGGTGATCTAGGGACATATGGGATCCCTAGACATATGGAGGTCTTACAACATGGGGTAGGTAGTGCTTTGTGGATCCTTTTGCATCCTTTGAGAGATGATGTTTTTGTTGTTCTAGTCTTCATGGGATCCATTGATGGGATCTTTGGTAGGGTCTTGCTTTTGTGGACTCCTTGTTGTTGATTTTTCCTTCTCATTTGATCTTTGTTCAAAGAAATCCTCCTTTAATTTTATGATTCTTTGTTTGATGTTGCATTGGGTACACTTTTAGGTGCCATATCAATGAGAAACTAGATGAGGATTTGATCCTTTGTGAGATATATGTGTGAGAGAGATTATATTAAAAAAATAAATATGTGAAGCTCATAGGGAAGGTCCTACAATTTCTAGGTAGTTTTCTAGTCCCTTTACAAAGAGCCATAATATATGCTTGAGTGTAGAATTGTAATGGACATATTTTTGCGGCAAATGCTTAAAAATGGAGAGATTGAATTTAAAATGAGAGGTGATGATGCTTTCGATACATAATAATGTCTTTGCTTGTGGATTGACATGCTTGACATGGTCGTCCAAAGATGCACATAATGCTTTAGAACTACAAGTAGAGGCCCAAAACTAGGCAATAGAAGAAATGGAGGAAATACTATATGCCTATATGGATTGTACCGCTATAATCAAACAAAACATGGGCTAGAATATATGTAGAAAAGGTTTCATCTTCGTTGCCTTTTTGCAACTTAGATTCATTAAAGGCAATAAATCTTCATGTGATTGATCATTTTAGTAGTTGTTGAAGTCCTTCTATTGCGACTTTTATTTTTATTGTTGAAGTTTCTTCCACCTCTGCCTCTAGTGTTTCCAAATCCACCTCTACCACCTCCTTTTTTTGTCCTTCCATTGAGCCAACATTTTTGAGTGGTATGGTTGGTCTTGTTACATATGGAACAAGGTTGAACATCATGCCCTTTTGATTTTTCATGCTTTGATCCTTTCTTCTTCCCTTTGCATTTTCTATTGCCTACATAGATGGCTTGGGAAATATCCTCATCATCATCTTCATTCTTCTTGACTTTGTGCTTTTTATCTTTCTTATCTACATAAAGAAAACTTGTTGAGTTACCTTGATAAGAGTTACCTTCCTTTAGGTTGTTTTCTTGCCTCTTGGTTGAAGAGTTGTCCAAGGAATATGTTGAAAGCAAGAGTTTGTACATCCATTATGAGATCATATGCAGTTGTGAAGGATTACCCTTGCTTGTCATTTTTGATTCCATTCAAAATTGGCCTCATGATAGCCTCTTCTTCAATCAACTCTGGAATTGAGGCTAAATGATATGTAATTTTTTTGACCTTGGTGACAAACTCTCTAATATTTTGATTTATTTTCTTCTTCATATGGTTGAAATTATTCCATAAATGGTTCTTCCTAGCTTTGATGCTAGAAGGTCTCAAGTGCATCCCAAGTCTCTTGAGATGTTTTGCATCCTCTAATATTTGGTAATGAGAAATCACAGATAGATTTTAATATATATGACTTAGCTTGAGCATCCCTTGCACACCAAAGTGTGAGTTTCTCTCTCTCCTCTTGTGTAGTTCCTCCTTTGCATCTTGGAGTAGGCATAAGTTTATCACCTGCTACAAATTCCATAGAGATTCCTACCTTACAAGTAAGCTTCCATTTTGATTTTCCAAGTAGCATAGTTGTTCCTATCAAGATTTTCAATAATTGAGGAAAACCATCACCCATGTTGATGTAGATTTGATACCACTGTGGGTAAATGAATTGGCTTGAAAGTAGTAGAACTATGAGGTTCAAAGTATTGAAGTTTGGTTTAGTTAACCAACACAAGACAAGCCCTTGCACTCTTGAAAAGTCAAATGTACCTTATAGGCTTAATAATATTCCAATAAAATCCAATATGTACTTCGGATCATCAATGAGAAATGAATGGTTCCAAATAGATACGTTTGCACAATGACTAGTCAAGAACTTTCTATTTTGAGTTGATTTAAGCATCTTCAAATGCTCAATACTGCTAGCGTGATTGCAACTGGCCAAATTCCTCTTAGAGGAGGATCACATATATATTAGAGTAGAGAATATTCCTAAGATATGGATTTAACATCAACCAATGTGTTAATTATAAGCTTAACTATGATTTGTGGTAATCCTGACTTTCCACGTATGTGTAGAGATTGACAGCAGGACCATAAAAACTGAACTTCTCACAATCTAGTCAAATGAACACTACCAAAATTTGTACAATTGAAGTACACACTATTATGTTTCCAATGCATGCTCGTTCATAAGGATTGGATCACTATGGAGAGAGGACCCAACTCTACATGTTGATTATACTTAGAGATGATGATGGAGAAAAATGGCGAAGGGCAAGTTGAATATCAAAATGTATATTTATATTGATGCAAATTTTGTTACGAATGGTTTTTTTGGGTCCAATTATATGCTTTTGGATAGTTCAAAACTCATCTACAATAAATTCAAATTTGAAGCAATGCACGGATTGCATATTTTGTAATGAAGAAACTATTTTCCTACAATCTAGGAAAAGTAGAAAATAAAGCTAGCTTGACCTTGGTGATTGATTGATGGATCATCAACCCTAATAAATCATAGAATTTCTATTTCTTCTTCATTTATTCTTTAATAAGAATAAAGCTTTATGACTTTTACATAAATAATCCTCATGGGATATCATAAATGTTCATGAGCCTTTACATCAATAAGAATTCCTTAACTCTAAGGTTCACTTCAAGAGTGTATTCATTCCTAAAACAAAATCTTCTCAAACATGATGAAGGTTTGATGTCCTCAAAAGATGTACTAGAAAGGAATTCTAGTTTCGGTATTCGTTAAAACATCTTCTAGAGGAAGCTCAATGACCACTTTTCCTAGAATACTTATGAAATTCTACTATATTTAAGGAAAGGTCATGAATTCCAATGTTCCCTAAAATATGCATTCATATTTATTTGTGTCAGGAGAAGTGGCTTTATCTTCAAGGCTAATAGGAGCACAATAATATAAGATTTGAGGAATTTCTAAAGAAAAATATTTTCATTTCATTTTTGTACCTTAAGGATTTTAACTTCCTCCACTAAGAACCATTGCATCTCCCAATCAAATTCTTTGTTGGCATTCCTCTTGAGATGAAAATATCTGGAACGAATGAATCCTTAAATTAACTTTGAATTTCTTCCAAGAGGAGGGACTTGTCAAAGTTTCTAGATGTCTTGAGTACTTTTCACCATTTGTGTTGATGAAACCAAGCTTTGCTCATATTTTCTTTCCATAACTTAAAGTTTCACATTATGAAGATTCTAAAACTATGTTGGGCTGCCGCCCTTTTAAGGATGTCTCATCAAAATTAGGTTCTCTTATAATAATGTATACATGACAATGGGACCACGTAACAAAAATTTTCACCAAAAAATTTCTAAGTCATCAAACAACTTAGATATATTTTCAGTGCTCATTATTTCATGTATACATTGTTTTCGGTTGAAATTATATTGAAAGAGTTCCATCCTAAAAACGTTTTCAAGGGAATAATCTAAGTCATTGAAGACATCAGGTATATTAAGGAGCATTTCATTTTAGGTATTGATGTCTTCCTTACCGTTGAGATGGCAAGGGAACCTTATTATTAAGCAAGAAATTGCTAATGTGAACTTTACATTAAGTATTCGATACCTTAGTATCATCTTGGAGAGGAGTCACCAAGTACTTGTATTGCAAAATCTACCTAGCATGATTTTGGAAGTACCTTATTAATGTCTTTCCAAGTGTCTTGCTTCCATGAACTTTGTATTGGAGACTGTGTTCAATTATCTATTTCCATTATGTAAGAAAAGAAAAAGTGATTGCTATTCAAGTAAATGCATGTGCTCACTTGCAAATGCATGTATTTTCATGGAATTTATGGTTCAAGAAACAAGCTTTTGCTTATCATTCGTGCATCCTATGCTCATATGCTCATTCTATGCTCATATGCTCCTTCTTGTGCACAA
This sequence comes from Ceratopteris richardii, assembly GCA_020310875.1. Taxonomy (NCBI): domain Eukaryota; kingdom Viridiplantae; phylum Streptophyta; class Polypodiopsida; order Polypodiales; family Pteridaceae; genus Ceratopteris; species Ceratopteris richardii. Next base: position 63,748,291 of record CM035419.1, read on the forward strand.
ATCTACTTACTTTTCAAGTACCCTTATGATAATCCACATGCTTTTGTGCCTTTAAAACATCTATAATGAAAATAAAACTTGTATGTGCACAAAGGAAAACTTACAACTTGAATTTGTGCATTGAAACCATCTTAGGGTATGATAACATACACATAGAATCTTTGTTTTCAATACATAGATGCATGCAAGTACTTAACGCACTTTGAGTTCTATTCATGTTTGCTTATTAACTTTCATTGGTGATGGATATTGACTGAATACTTGTAGTAGCCTTCAATTATATCCGAATAAAACGAGAATGGCAAACCAGTAGGAAATTCAAGCTTAAAATTAAAAATACTTATCCCAATGCCAAGCTTCTTCCTTCCTTTGTCTTGGAGAAGAGTCATGCTCCATTTGATTTCTTATTGCTGCATCCATGCTTGCTCAAGGGATTAGTTCATTGTTTTGGAAGGGCAATGGTAAACTCCTTTTGACTTGATTATTTCTTTATTCAAAGATTTCATATTGATATTCCATATTAATGTAAGGTGATGCTTAAGAAAGAAAAAAAAAACATAAAAAACTAAAAAACCGTAATGAATACTTCCCTTGAATAATGATTGAAAAGAATTTGTGCACTCTTTATTTTCATCATGCTCTTCCCTTGATGCTCTCTATCATCATTCTCCAAAAAAGAACTCATGAAATGGGGCACGAAAGAGTGGATAATAAGGAGTATCATTGTGAGGGGTCAAAATTTATGGCAACAATCCCACATGTGATACAAGAAGTCCACAAGAATAGCTAAAAATGAGTATTTCTTCCTTTAATAGAAAGGAAGAGAGAAATATGGACCATAACTCCTTTGCTACTCAGAGGACCTTTCTACGTTCACATGGGAAATATATGAATGGGCCTCCATTGTTTTGTTCCAAAGAGGCCTTAATACAGAGATTCAGGCATATGAATTTCACCTTCCCACTTTCATATTTCCCAATTGGCCAGCTAGTTAGCTAGACATTGATCATGCTTCTTCTAACTGCTTTCTCATTTGTAAAAGGTTTTAGTACATCTTTCTAGGTGTTGGAGAAATGTTTAGATGCTTGTTTTAGGAGGTTTGGGAGTAATGAAAATACTATCCAACATGGTAGATCAAAAAACTCCAAGTGCCCTTATAAGGTGTTAGGAATCCACTCCCGTGGGCATAGTTGGGGTGCATGTCCATCTAACTATATGAACATGCCCATGAGGTGGATCTACAAAAGAGTGTTTCTACCCATTGAAGTGGAGATCTTTTTTGCAAAAGGTATAAAAGCTTTATGAAAGAACTTGAGTGCCCCCAATCCCAAGAAAACTTGCATGATAGGATCGATGCTATTGGTCTCCAAATACCAATGTAAATAGAGAATTATTTTGATTAAGGATTACAAGTTAATCTATCATAACTTCTCTAAATAAATGACTAGCAAGATGATCACACCTAAATCTCATAAGGAGTGAGAGATGCATGTCTCCACCCAACCAATTCTAGCTCTCTCTCTCTCTCTCTCTCTCTCTCTATATATATATATATATATATATATATATATATATATATATATATATATATATATATATATATATATATATATATGCCAAGGGAGGTAATGTGAGGAGATCTTGCCAAGTGTCCCTTCCACATGTATTCTAATCCAAAACATTTGGAAGTCACATGGCTCTCACAATGACTCTTAAATGATTTATCCCAAGCTTTTATATACAAATCCAAAGGCTTGAGAGGTGTGCCTAAGGTTTAAATACCTTAACTGTAGGAAATATCGATTCTAAGGGTCAAAACCCTTCGATAGGGAATAAATAAATCCAAATATCTAAAGGGTTCAAATGTTAGGCTTGAGGAAACTTTCCCAAGTTTCCTCATCAAATCCCGAGGTTTCTGCAAGTGACTTTGAACCCTCAAAAATCCATGTCCTTTGCCACTTGGACTCATTGTTATACAACATTTGCACACATACTTTGGGAAAATATTGCCTCACATTGTATATGTTTGAATTCAGAATATCAAATATGCCTTGTTCAATAGTTAAAATAGGAATCCTAAATAATCAAGCAACCATAGGAAAAGGAAATGTTCCCTTTCTCTTTATACTCAAAGGGAGAATTTCCTGTTCAAGAGTAAATCCAAGAGGAAACATGCCCTTTCATAAAGTGCAATAGTATATAATATAGTAATTTAAATTATAGTATATAGGTATAACATATTCCAAATTCTCACAAACCATTGGTCAATATGTAAGACAATAGTTACGCAATATAACATAAGAGCAGTAGCAGAGAAGACAATAGATATAGGAGAATCTCAACAATTTTCTACTAACAACAAGTACAAAGATGATGGTGTTGTCCACCCGTGTGCTCTCAAGGTAGAGATTAAATGGTGATCTAGACAACTCTAGATAGGGAGATACAAGTTAGAGGTATATTGGCTCAACTCGATGTCTCAAGTACTATAGAACTCATATATATATATATATATATATAGGATTAGGGTGGCCTTCTGTGGATGGCTATACATGGGCGATAGAGCGTGGGCGGCCACTGCATGTGTAATTTCCATACACGGCTTAGAATGGTTGAACAGACCTAACAAATATAAATGATTTCTTACTCTAACAGGGAATATCCCATGGAATATTCCCTTTATCGTCATGCTAGGGATGCTGGCCCCGGACCCCCACCAGGGGGCCCTCTAGCCCCCTTGGACCCCCAGTCAGGGCTTTGCACCACTACGCCAAACCCCACAATTGGGGACCCTGGTAACTCCCTCTCCTTACACTTCCTTACATGGTCCCATATGACCTTCATCCAACATGTAGTTGGGATTCCCATCAATTGGGTAATGCATGCATGGCTTCTCCCCATAATGGGGGCCTTACAAAATGTGCATACAATCATGAGGGGTAGACAATGATCATATACTGACACCCCCCCTCAATGTTTACTGATGATAAGTCAAGTAGGTCTTGGTCCTATGCCCATCTATTGAAGATGCTTGTTGAGCTGCTCTCGTCCAAGTGTTTTAGTGAATATGTCAGCACAATTTTCCTCTGTTGGGAAATATTCTGGCTCCACAAATTCATCTTCAATTAGCTCACAAATGTAATGGTACTGTATTTCTATGTGCTTGGTGCGAGCATGAAATACTGGGTTTTTTGCAATAGCCATACAACTTTGATTATCACACTTGAGTAGAGTCACCATATTTGATGGAAAGTCTAGATCTGCAAGAACTCTCCTTAACGAGAGTGCCTCACAAGAAGCAAAACAAGTTGCTTTGTACTCTGCTTCAATGGAGGAGAGTGTGAGAGTTGGTTGCTTCCTACTTACCCAAGAAAATATTCGTGAACCAAGTGAGAAACAATATTTAGAAAGTGATTTTCTAGAATCACAATCTCCAGCCCAATCTGAATCACAATATCCTTCAAGTGTATCACCTATGGTATAAAAAATACCAAAATCCAAGGTTCCTACAATGTACCTTAGAATTCGCATTCCAACATTCTAGTGACTCTCCTTAGGTTTGTTGGCAAACCTGCTTAACACTCCAATAGCATAGCACATGTCTGGTCTAGTGTTGCACAGAAAAATAAGACTTCCAACGAGCTTCCTATACTTCTTAGCATCTACATCAGACATGTTATCATCCATAGATAGCTTGTGATTTACCTCCATAGGTGTGCCAGTTGGTTTGCGGTCCATCATTCCAAATGCCTTGGGAATTTCTTTGGCATATTTTTGTTATGAGATGAAAATGCCATCCTTCCTCTGCCATACTTCAATTCCTAGACAAAAATGGAGTAGACCTAAGTTTTTCATTTCAAACTCAGTTCCCAAGTTGATCCGAGTTTGATTGATGAGTTCCTGATGATCTCCTGTAATGATCAAATCATCTACATATACAATGACAACAACTAGCTTGCTATCCCTTTTTGTTACATACAAGTTAGCATCAGAAGTACGTCTTTCAAAACCCATATTTAAAAAAAAATATCTTTCTATTGGTACTAAGCCCATGGAGCTTGCTTAAGTCCATACAAAGCTTTCTTCAACTTGGAAAATTTATTTTCTGAATTGGTCACCTCAAAACCTGGTGATTGAGATGCATATACCTCCTCCTTGAGGTGACCATTCAAAAATGCAGATTTGACATCCATCTGCAAAATAGGCCAGGCCTTTTGTGCAACTACAAGTACAGTCCGAATAGTTGTCATGCATGCTGTAGGTGCAAAAGTTTCTTGAACATCAAATCCTTCGACCCATGAAAAACCCTGTGCAACTAATCTTGCCTTATACTTTTCTAATGTTCCATTTTCTTCTATACTTAGCTTTCCAATCCCATTTAGTACCTATTACCTTCTTCTTTGGCGGCAAGTCGACTAGATCCCATGTATCATTTTTGAGTATACTATCATACTCAAACTCCATTGCTACTCTCCAACCTGGACCATCAAGGGCTTCTTCAATGGTGGTAGGTTCCTTTATTGAGCCCATGATATCTACCATTAGAGCCATGTTAACAATGTGTTCTAAGGCTCTTCTTTGCTCCTCTATTCTCTTTGATCTTTGTAATCTATCCGAGTGTGATTGTGGTACACCTAGATGTGGATTGTGATCATCAAAGAGCTGTTGTGCCCACTTCAGTAGTGGCTTATGCTATGCAGTTAAAATTGGTTGGCTTTTTATTGAGGAAATTTCTCCATCAGATGTTTCCTCCTCCTCAACTTTAACCTCTCTTTTGATAGGCACAAGTTGGGATATTTCTCCGTTTGATGAGATAGTGGATTTAACTTTATCTTATACTAAGTGTGGTCATTCATCAAACACCACATCTCGGCTGACAAAAATCTTCCTTGCCTCAGGATCGCACAACCTGTATGCTTTAGACTCTTCCCTATATCCTAGGAAGACACACTTTTTGCTTTTTGAATCCGACTTTGATCTTGTTGAATGAGGAATATGTGCATAATAGAAACAACCAAAAATTCTGAAATGCAAAACTGACTTTTTACTAGAGTATGCTTCTTGAGGAGTCATCCCCTTCAATGATTTTGTGTAGCTTCGATTGAGGATGTAGAATGCTATATTGACTGCTTCTTCTCAGAATGAATTAGGCATGTCTTGAGCCTTTAACATACAGCGAGCCATTTCAACTACTCTCCTGTTCCTGGGTTCAACAATGCCATTTTGTTGAGGTGTATGAAATGTGGTAAGTTGCCTTTTCACACCATGCTCCTTACAATAATTATTGAATTATGTTGACAAGAATTCACCTCCTCTATCTGTTCTGAATTTATTTAGTTTCCTTCGTGATTCATTTTCCACATACTTATGCCACATTTTAAATTTTTCAAAAGCATCAGCCTTCTCTCGAATGAAATAAACCTACACCTTTCTACTATAATCGTCGACTAACAACAAAAAGTAGAAAGATCCTCCTAAAGCAGGTGTAGACATTTTACCACAGAGATCAGCATGTACCAACTCTAGGGGAGCTTGAGATCGATTACTGGTCTCTCTTGGAAATGCCTTTAGTTGTTGCTTGCCCATCATACAAGTTTCACAAGGTTTCCGCAACTCTAAAAATGCAAGCAAATGAGCAACCATCCTTGTTCTTTGCATCTCCTTCAAAACTGCAAATCCGAGATGCCCAAATCATTGGTGCCACAACCTTCTCACATCTTTATCTTCTGTAGCAGTTAAGGCACTTAACTCACACAAGTTATCACGTCTTATGCCTTTACCTACTACATTACCTGATGAATCAATGATTTCTACACCACTCTTATTGAAGTGAACTTCTAGTCCATGATCTATTATTGCAGAAACACACAACAAATTTCCATTAAGTGTAGGTACATAGAGAACATCAAATAACGTTTTCTCAACACCGAGAGAAGTGATAAAAGAGATGGTTCTAGTTCCTTCTGCTGGACACTTGGAGTCATTTCCCACTACTACATTATGGATTCCCGTAGAGGCACTAGGGAACTATACCAATCCTTTTTACTGGTCATATGGCGAGAAGCTCCACTATCTAAACTCCATGGTTCATCAACACAAGCTTGAGCAGATGCGCATACCTCTTCAATAGCTACCCATAGTTCCATCTCTGTGTTGTTTGCAGACTCTTTGTTCTTCCATGATGAATTTTCAGTTCCATTCTGTTCATCAACTTGCTTCTTTTTGCAATCCTTGATGGCATGGCCTTTCTTTTCACAATAGAAGCAACTTCCTGTGAACTTTTTCTTCTTTGGCTTCTTCTTTGATCCATCAAAAGAGCCTTTAACTTTTGCATTTGTTGAGAATGCAGCATCACTTGTACTTTATCGATTCTTCAACCGCATCTCTTCTTCTAAAAGCATAGCACAAAAATCTTCAAATGTAAGGGGACTTGGTCTTACTTGAGTGTTAAGGGCTGTTACTAATCCATCATACTTTGCGTAAAGAACACGTACACATCTTCGAGCCTGCTCTTTTGGTGTAATAACAACAACAACTGCAGCCAATTGATCTTGAAGATGTTTTATCCATTTGATAAAATCTTCAGCATTTTCAAAATCAGAATGCTTTTCATTTGCCAACTGATCTGTATCCTAGTGTGGTTCTTGGTCTCATATTGACGAGCCAATATGCCCCAAGCCTCATGTGCTTTAGTAGTATGTTGAACTAAAGTAAGCACAAAATCACTTACACTAGTGATAATTGCACATAAAGCATTAACATTCTGCCTCTTCCAATTTCGTAGAAGATTTAGATCTGGCAAAATCATCAACCTTGAATTTGCTAGATCTTCAACTGGTATAGGCTCTAGATCCAATCCCATTGGTCCCATGATATTGTCAAGTAATTCATATGACTCCAAAATTGCAGAAATTTTGAACTTCGAGAGTGTATAGTTGGTTCCATCCAACTTCCCTTGAGTGAATGCAGATGGGCGAATTCGAATAGGTTCAGCATTAACATTAGTTGAAGCACCAAGACTAGTGTTTGACGATGAAGCCATCATGTAATCACTCGAATAATCTACTGATATTGTGGTCTACTAGTAGGCTAAAATAGTGATACTTCTCAAGCTATTCAAACCTTAGGGCTCTGATACCATGTAAGACAACAGTTACACAATATAACATAGGATCAGTAGTAGAGAAGATAACAGATATATGAGAATCTCAATAATTTTCTACTAACAACAAGTACAAGATGATGGAATTGTCCACCCGTGCACTCTCAAGGTAGAGCTTAAATGGTGATCTACACAACTCTAGATAGGGAGATACAATGTAGAGGTATGCTAGCTCAATGTGATGTCTCAGGTACTGTAGAAGTCATATGTATATAGGATCATGGGTGGCCTTCCATGGATGGCTATACATGGGCAGTAGAGCGTGGGCGGCCACTACCCCCATAATTGCCATACACGGCTTAGACTGGTTGAATGGACCTAACAAATATAAATGAGTTTTGACTCTGTCACAAAATATTCCATGGAATATTCCCTTTACGGTCGTGTGGGGGATGCTGGCTGTTGGAGGATAAACACTCGTATGTGCACAACAAAAGCAAATGAACCCTCCTAGGATCCTGAAATTTTTTAGACATAGGTTCTGTATTTTCTGAGTTTCTCTGAGTATATGCAGAGACTGAAAATGAAATTTTGCAGGCATAAACTAGACTTTACGAGCTTTCAAATGAGAGTAAAATCACTCCATTTGGATACCGGATGATGCCTCAACCAGCTGCAACAAAACAGATAACTTGATCTCTTCACAGAGTATGAGCTAACTGGACAGACACTGTTCTGGACATTTCTCTGCACATGTGCAGGCACTGAACCTGAGACTTATACCAGACAAAGTAGAACTTATAAGCTTTCCAACAAGACAAAAATAATTGCAAATGGATTCCAGATGAAGGAGAAACAACAATTACAAGACCGGGGGGTCTGCCAAAAACATCTAGATAGATAGAGTGTGTAAAAGTGAAATTTCTGCAAAATATGCAGAGAACAGCTAGTAGGGGGTGTGCTTAAGCAAGGGGGCAGCTTGGGCACGTATTTCCACGACTCTAAGTCATAATACAACTCATTAGAGGTTTTAAAGACCTCATACTAACCTCTTTAACCAATCAAAAGCATATACATGTCAAAAGTGAGGTCCAATCACATCAAGAGGTGAGCTAAATCTTCTCTAATCAAATTCTTTCCATTATGGGCATGATTTGATGCCTCCAACTCGTGGAAATCAGCCTCCTTTGATTGTGGATGATGTGGAAGGTTCAATTTGGGGCATGTTCCCACACTCTTGAGCTTGAAAAACTTTCAACACTCCCCCTCAAGCTCAAGTCTTTTCCTTTGTTGCTTCAGCCTATGTCTCTTATGTTGATAGCTTCCTTGAATCCTCCAAGCTTTGTACCTTCAAGAAACTTTGTCATCATGTCTGCAACCTGCATTTTAGTGTTCACATACCTTATATCTAGCTCTTTTGCCATCACCTTTTCTCTAACAAAGTGGTAATGAACCTCTATGTGCTTGCTCCTTGCATGAAACATGGGATTGTTAGCTAGATAGATGCTTGAAATGTTGTCTCCATAAAGAGGAAACTCCTGCACTTCCACTTCCAAGTCCTTAAGTAGCTTCTTAAGCCATAATAGCTCACATGTAGCCAATGCTAAACCTCTGTACTCAGCCTCTGTGGATGAAAGAGCAACAGTAGGTTGCTTCTTAGAGCTCCAAGAGATCACTTTTGTACCTATCATGAAAACATAACCCGATGTACTCCTTCGATCATCCTTGCTACCTGCCATAAGATTAGCATCACTATATCCTTTGACACTTAGATTAGCATCTTATGAGTAAAATAGACCTTGGTTGATGGTGTGCTTGATGTAACGAAGCACCTTTCTTGCCGCCATAAGATGATCATGAGTAGGTGTATGCAAAAATTGAGAGAGAACACCTACTACATATGCAAGATCAGGTCTAGTGAATGTAGCATAAATTAATGAACCAATTATGCTTCTATATAGTGTAATATCTTGTATAGCCTCTCCTTGACCTGCAACCAACTTTGTATTGGGCTCCATGGGCTGAGAAAGTGGCTTACAACCACTCATACCAAACCTGTATAGCACATCCAACAAGAATTTTCTTTGAATCAAGAAGATGCCATTGTGTGCATAGATTACCTCTATTCCCAAGAAGTATTTTAGTGTTCCAAGATCAGATATCTTGAACTCCTTTCCTAGCTTTGATTTGATATCTTTAATACCTGCAATATCACTCCCTGTGATGATCAAATCGTCCACATAGATGCATATGTATACCGTCTTGTCTCCTTGCTTCTTCATGTAAAGTGATGGATCTGCAACACTTTCTTTGTATCCACAACTTGATAAATAATCCACTAACCTCTGATTCCAGGCCCTTGGGGCTTGCTTTAGTCCATATAGTGCTTTCCTTAGCTTGCAAACATGATTTGGGTACCTCATACTAGCGAATCCTTGAGGTTGGCTTATGTAGACTACTTCTTCAAGCTCTCCATTGAGGAAGGCATTCTTCACATCCAACTGATATAAGATCCATTTCCTTGATGTGGCCACTGCAATCAAAGTCCTAATTGTTGGCATCTTGGCTACGGGGCTGAAAGTTTCATCATAATCTATCCCGTAGCTTTGGGAGAAGCCTTTTGCCACCAACCTTGCTTTGTACCTAGCAATGGAACCATCTGAATTTCTTTTAATTTTGTAAACCCACTTATTACCTATCACCTTCATGCCTTCTTGAGCTGGTACCAAGCTCCAAGTATGGTTCTCATCAAGTGCTTTGAGCTCTTCCTTCATTGCCTCTTGCCATTCCTTGCAATCCTTAGCTTCTTCATAACTAGTTGGTTCTTTGTCCTTGATTACCTGAGTCATGTATGCATAATGCTTTGCAATGAAATTATCATATGTTAACCTTTGTACTGGATATCTTACTCTTGAAGACCTTCTTTCACTTCCTTTAGGTGTGGTTGCCATCTTCTTTCTTTGTTTTGCCACTCCTGGAGTTTGAATTTCTTCTATCTCTTCATCTTCCAACATGCTCTCGTCCACATAGCTTCCTTCTTCAACTGAAATCTTCTCTTTGCCTTTGAATTTGCTTTCTTCAGAGCTGGTCTCTCTTTCCCTAAGCCTTCCACTCCATGGTGAGGGTGTCCTTGTATTGCATGAGTTGCTTGGACCACTCAAATCCATGCTTTCTTGAACTCTATCATCATTCTTCAAATCTGTCTCACCTATGTCTTCAACCTGCAATGGACTTGTGCATGCATACCAAGGCTTCAACTCATCAAAGACAACATCCCTACTTACCTTCAGCTCCTTGGTGATGGGATTATAGCATTTATACCCCTTTTGTTCCATAGAATATCCCAAAAAAATACACCTTTCAGATTTGGCATCTAACTTTGACCTCAACTCTTGAGGTACATGTACATAGCATATACAACCAAAAATTTTAAGATGTGAAATGCAAGGTTTTCTTCCACTCCATGCTTCCTCAGGGGTTAGATGATGTATACCTGATGTAGGACATCTATTCATGATGTATGTGGCTGTATATGTAGCCTCTCCCCAATAACAATGCGGCATATTCATTTCATTGAGCATACACCTTGCTACCTCTGCTATGTGTCTGTTCTTTCTCTCTGCTACCCCATTTTGTTGAGGGGTATACCTGCATGTAAATTGTCTTTTGATGCCATTGACCTGCAAAAATTCAGAAAATTCATGGGAGAAGTACTCTCCCCCTCCATCGGATCTCAAAGTTTTGATAAACTTGCCAGATTCCTTCTCCACCTGTGCTTTGAATTTCTTGAAGTAGTGGAACACATCTGATTTGTTTCTAATGCAATACAACCACACTTTCCTTGAAAAGTCATCAATGAAGGTTACAAAATACCTATTTCCAGCAAGGGATGCTTCTCTTGTTGGACCCCAAACATCCGTGTGAATGAGGTCTAAAACATTTGCACTTACATAGGTACTCTTCTTGAAGGGCAGCCTTGATTGTTTTCCTTGTTGGCAAGCTACACAAATTTCATGCAACATTTTAGATGTAAAATTTGATAGGCCTCTTACCAAGCTCCTCCTTTGCATGTCCTTGAGCTTTTGTAGGTTGATGTGACCTATTCGTTTATGCCATAGATCAAATCTGCTATCCTCTTGTCTCCATATGTGACATACATTGAATGGTGTGGTTGATTTATGTCCATTGTGAACATTCTCCCTTGCTTTTTTCCTTTTGCTATGAGCTTGAAACCTGCCCTTGGATCCTCAACAAAACATCCTCTTTCATTGAACCTAACTTGATAGCCTTTTTCTACCATTTGGCCTACCGAAATCGAGTTTTTGGTAATAGTAGGGACATGTAATACCTCTGATAAGCACTTTGCTCTTTGATTTCCTTCCAAACTGATATCTCCCACATGTTGAATGATATGCTCTGAGTTATCACCTGTTTCCACATGCCCTTGATGCTTTGGGACCTGCAAATTACTAAAAAAATCCTTTCGACATGACATATGATTGCTACATCCACTGTCTACATACCATACATCTTCACTAGCTTGAGTTGTATCTTCACCATACCTCATGGCAAGTAAATAATCATTCCCTTGGCTGGATGATGTGTTTGCATAATTACCTTGCCCTCTATAATTGTTGTTGTTGTTTTGATTCCCTTGTCTTTGAGCTCTATGATAGCATTCATTTGCAAAATGACCGGGCTTACCGCATACAAAGCATCCATTTGAAGTGGCTTGTCCTCTTCCACCAAATCTTGCACCTCTTCCTCTATTTGTGGCTCTTCCACCTCTTTGACCTACATTTTCTTGTTGTCCTTGACCTCCTTGGTTGCTTTGATATCTTCCTCTTCCTCTTGAAGCACCTCGGTTGTGTCTTCCTCTTCCTCTACCTGCATACAACAATTGCCCTTGGCTATCCTTGGCGTTATGACCACCAAGGTTCATCTCCTCTGTCACCATGAGAGTGATTAGTTGATCAAAATCAGGAAGAGAGTCCCTTACATACACTGAAGTTGTGAAAGCCCTCCATTTTTCATCATCCCTAAGTCCATTTAGGGTGTGGGCGACAAGATCGTCATCATCTAGGGCACAACCGATTGACCCTAGTGCATCTGCAAGCTCTTTAACCTTTAATATGTAATCATTAGCACCTTGAGAGGGGCTTTTCCTAAGATTATTTAGCTCATTCTTGAGTTGAATTTTTCTAGCTTTTGTGGAGGTTGAATACAATCTCTCCAAGCACTCCCACACCTTCTTCGATGTATCCAAATCTTGAATATGCCCTACCATAGAGTTGCTAATATGCTGAGATAAAATGAAAATGACCCTTTTGTCCCTTTCATCCCACTCTCTTACTGCTCTTCTCTGGTCATTGGTTGGATTTACCTCATCTATGTAGGGTTTTGGCTCTCCACCACTCACAAGTCCCCACAAACCTTTCCCCATCAAAAAATTGCTTATTCTAAATCGCCATGGTTGGTAGTTTCCTTTTTCGAGCTTCTCAATTTGAGCATTGAGATCAGCCATGGTGCCTCCTAACTCTTTTTAACCTCCCCCTTGATGCAATGAAGTTGAAAAGGATGGCTTTTACCTCAAAAAATAGAGCTACTCCTCTTGATGAAGCTTCGTCTTTGATTTGATGATGTATTTGCTTCCCCTTGTTGTTGACGTGCCCGTTCTTTGCTTCCTTCCTTCAAAATTTGATGAAGTCTTCACTTCACTTCAGTAGCTCCTTCTTCTCTCTTTGATACTCCACTTATAGCTCTGATACCACTGTTGGAGGATAAACACTCCTATGTGCACAACAAAAGCAAATGAACCCTCCTAGGATCCTGAAATTTTTCAGACATAGGTTCTGTATTTTCTGAGTTTCTCTGAGTATATGCAGAGACTGAAAATTAAATTTTGCATGCATAAACTAGACTTTAAGAGCTTTCAAATGAGAGTAAAATCACTCCATTTGGATACTGGATGATGCCTCAACGAGCTGCAACAAAACAGATAACTTGATCTCTTCACAGAGTATGAGCTAACTGGGCAGACACTATTCTGGACATTTCTCTGCACATGTGCAGGCACTGAACCTGAGACTTATACCAGACAAAGTAGAACTTATAAGCTTTCCAACAAGACAAAAAATCATTGCAAATGGATTCCGGATGAAGGAGAAACAACAATTACAAGATCGGGGGGTCTGCCAAAAACATCTAGATAGATAGAGTGTGTAAAAGTGAAATTTCTGCAAAATATGCAGAGAACAGCTAGTAGGGGGTGTGCTTAAGCAAGGGGGCAGCTTGGGCACGTATTTCCACGACTCTAAGTCATAATACAACTCATTAGAGGTTTTAAAGACCTCATACTAACCTCTTTAACCAATCAAAAGCATATACATGTCAAAAGTGAGGTCCAATCACATCAAGAGGTGAGCTAAATCTTCTCTAATCAAATTCTTTCCATTATGGGCATGATTTGATGCCTCCAACTCGTGGAAATCAGCCTCCTTTGATTGTGGATGATGTGGAAGGTTCAATTTGGGGCATGTTCCCACACTCTTGAGCTTGAAAAACTTTCAACACTGGCCCCAAACCCCCACCAAGGGGCCCACTAGCCCCCTTGGACCCCCGAGTCAGGGCTGCTCACCGATGCCCCAGACCCCACAATTGGGGACCCTGGTAACTCGCTTTCCTTACAATACCTTACATGGTCCAATATGACCTTCATCCCATATGCAAGTTGGGATTCCCATCAATTGGGTAATGCACGCTTGGCTTCTCATAATGGGGCCTTACAAAATGTGCATACAATCATGAGGGGTAGACATCGATCATATACTAACACAATAGTAGTTCCAGATGCCGAGATGCGATGGTTTAGGACCCACTAGCTAGTAAACATGATGTAATTGGCAATTTGTAAAATTATAATTATATAAATTATAATTTATCAGTTATAACTTTGTGAATTGTGATGAACATGGTCATCAGTTGTGGCCTATGTGGCATGCAACATTCAATATAATTTTGAATGTGTATGCAACAAGCCAATGCACATAGGGCTCTAACAAGGCTTCAGAACTACATAACTATGTTGAAGTCAAAGGATTCATGAAGGTGTTAACAATCATTCTTTCAAATCCTCCCTTTCTATAGAGTGCTGTAGGATTGTTATATTGATCTTTATTTCTAAAAAGAATTAGCGAAGCAAAAAAATATGGAGGCCCCATTATACGATGACAACTTATTCATCATGGTCTTTAAAAAGAGGCTTGCGAGCTCTTGCTCTTTGTGATCTTCAATGCACGTTTTGACATTCTATGCTCTCTCAACAACATGGTCAACCCTATTCTTTAGAGGTAGGTGCAACCATCTCCTTACAGTCTCGTTAGCACTCTTTGAAACATATTTAAGTGTCTTTGTTGTAGTTGCATAGTAAGAATAAATCACTTAATCCAGGTAAGGTTCTACATGATCACATCATTACTTGTAAATTTGAGTGGAATATTGTACTTCGGAATTGTTTGATTGGCCTATATGAGGGTTGCTAAAGTTTACATGATGCTCAATCTATGTTTGATTTCCCAGAAGCTCCTAATTTCTTCTTATGGAAGAATGAAATTGCAGCTCCATACATAAGGACATCATGGGATTTTAGTAGAGATATAGAATCTTCTTGAATGGATCCCTCATCTGGATGTCTAATCTTGGAATACACCCACAGGTTTGGTTAACTAATATGGTTGTATAGATGAAACTAGACCAATCTTTGATATAATGCCTTATTAGTGCATTGCTTCATGAAATGATATGATTGCTACATCTTCATGACCAACAAAATATTACGACCATGCTCTATTCTATTTTTTGTAGATGCAAATTGAAGGTGTTTCTTCTCACAAATTCATATTTGTTTCTATCATCGAGGTGTGATCACCTTTGGTCCCTCCATGCAAGAAAGATTTTTCATGTTCATATTATCAACATGGTAATCACACATGAAGCTATGGTTGGAATAGCCATTATTCATCTCTATGACAAATTTGAGCTCATAGAGGAAACACTTAGTGACTTAAAAACAATTACTTACATTGATACCATTGCATTTTTAAAAAACATTGCTTGCTTTTTGCATTGGGAACAAGGAAGAGGGCATTGGATCCCTTTTACTCAACCCTCCCATAGGGTATAGGACTTGATAACATAACATACATTTTTTGCTCTTGATGCATGCAATAGCATATCAACAATTGATGAATGGAAGGAGATACACTTTGTAGTTGTGCATGCTAGGCCATAGAGGAATCCAATAATACAGACAACATTAGTCAACATGTACGGTAAATGGTGTAACTCCATTGATGCAGTTTTGATTTTTTGGAATATAGCCAATGAGGATGCTATCCCTTTGATAATTATGATTGGAACATTAGTTGAGAATGAGGAACATGAAAATTCTCATTGTCTATTTTATATGATGTATTCAAATGGATTGAACCTAAATAAGATTACATTCATTTGTGTTAATTGACATTTGTGCTTTATTGGTTATGTTGAATCAAGGACATTCGATTCAAAGTGCCATAGTATAGGAATGTTTAGATGAAAATGTTGTCCTAGCAAACTATCTTATATAAGTATGTATGGAATATGTGCATGTTGCATGAGGCTAGAAACGTGTATAATTATTTGCACAATCAAAATTTTGGGTTGAGTTGGACACTTAAATGCAGCAAAGGCTTTTATTCACTAGATATCATTCATATATTCTCCAATGCTATGGTTATGTTTGCTAGCTGCATGTAAAGATCATGATGATCTAGAGTGTGGGGCTAGGTCTAGGAAGGGTGCATTGCTTTGGATCCAACAAATCTTGCACCTTGTATTGCATTGATGAATATTTTTTATCAAGTGAATTTGAAGAGTTTAAACGAATAACGATTTAGAAAGATATGAAACATCCATTACATTGACGAATGCTTGTCTTAGAACTCCAATTTTCAGAATGTAGATAAGTAACTATATAAAACTCCTCACTATGCATAAATATGTTTTGCTACCTATGAGTGTACTTTTCTTTTCATTTGAATATATGTATATACGTGTATGATGTTCGAAATGAGGTAGGCCCATAACAAATCTCACAGGTCTCAAAAGTATCCACGATCTTTAACATAGATTCCATATGTCCAAGATTCCATAGGTTTAGGATCTACAACACATATTCTAGCAATCTCTTAATATTGACAAAACATGAGCATACCATACTTAATCATACAAATGATGAGGCAAAGATAAAGAAAGATTAGACAACATGTGTAAAGTGTTACGTAAGCCACCACTTACTCACACTATCATATATACCAATGTCCAATGTACAATGTGGGAGTCAAAATTCTCAACCACTCTATGTGAACAGAAATAGATGGATGAGTGAATGTACAAATGTAACAAACATATTCAGATGTATGGACAAAAATCTAAATATACATGAGATGTGTAACCTAATAGGTTGTATAAGAGTGAATATGAGCGACCAAAAGAGGAAGGATTAGTCTTAAACTGATAATCAACAAACCCTCATCTAACCTTAGGCTATAGAAGACCCTAAGTCAGTTAAGTGTGTGAAAAGATCACATACTGAAAAAGTAGAAAAGAATGCTAACAAGTTTGCTGCCAGCAGTCCTCAAACTCACATGACCATACCTTCTTAAACACCTCATCCAAATATGCATAAAGCATATACATACTGATTCTCTTGTACCTATGTCGAATAGGACTCCCCCTGATATGGATGTTATTGTCTCCATAAACTTCAAGTAGTACCTTTGTGCATAAAGAGAATATGTACTTGAATTCTTAACATAAGATGTAAATCTTATGTTAACCACCATGCAATTTTTTTGAAGTAAACCGAAATCTTCATGTAGAAGAAAATCTTCAAATACATCATGTGAATGGCCGATCCACACCATCAAGCTACTAGGGGGTAAATCCTCTCCATAAGCAAGAGTGTGAGCACACTCTTCTTCTCCAAGAAGAACTCCATAGCCGCTCCTCAACATGCCCCAAAATGGCACCATGGCTGCCCCATGTGCTAAGAGCACCACCTCTATTGAGGTATCAAAGCTCTCCAAAGCTTGGTGTTGAAACTAGGTGAAGGATGAATTGAATAATGAGCCAATATCTTATTATATAGTAGTGTGTGTACTCTTCAAAAGCTCTCTAAAAGCATAACTCAAAAGAGAAACTACCATCCAATAAAGCTCTTGCGATAGCAAATCCTATTCGAGAAAAATCCATCGTGAAAAGGTCTGCTCGTCGTTGAAAAAGCTTCTCAAAAAGATTTGTTGTGTGCCGATCTTCTGCTGTGAGGATTCAAACTCACGCACTTAGGATGGGAGGCTTTTCGCCTAGCCAAGAGTGCTGTGCGCTTTTGTTGTAGAAGAACTATAACAGAGAGCTATACAACCTATACTAATTGAGACCTTTTGGACTAATAGGACATTCTTTTCCAACAATCCCCCCTGCAATGTCATATTGGTACAATCTGGACTAGATCTGCAACCTATCACAAGCTTCAAGCTTGTACTCCCGAACTGACCTTCAAACCTTTTATTCAAAAGTCTTCTTCAAAACTGAATTTGACTTTAATTCAAACTTCAAACATCTGTACTTGCTAAATGTAACAAGTACTGAGTCTGAACCTGCTATCTCTTGTCTTCACAAACCGGAAAACATACACTAGGATCCACATATTTGCATTTACCTTACGAAAAAGGTTTCTCAATGTACTTTTGCTGCATCATGTAGATACAGTAAAAATAATGAAGAACTAAATCTTGGAACCTGTGACTGACAACTCACAATTTAGTGTATTATGTACACTGCTAGTTCATCTTTGACTGTACTTCAACTCAACTCATATAAAATCAACTCATGAGTCATCAAAATTTCATATCTATCATGTCTTCATCTTTGTTCTAACTATAAATCCTTCATACCTCTTTCCTTCAAAATCTCGTATAAACATAAATGTGTGCACTTCTAAAACATACCTCTCTGAAATATTAAGCTTCTCTTCAATAGAACTCTGGAATCTTCTCCTGAACAGGAACACCTAACAGGAACTTTCTCCAGACATTCTCCTTCTTCCTTCTTCTTTCAAAGTTGGAACATAAAGAGAAACTGACAAAGGAAATATAGGAATACCTGTAGGTATGACTCTGTATTCTTTGATATATAGCTGAAAATAAGTCTTCATGTTTCATCACCCCCCTGTATGATTTAACACTAGTATCCAGAATTCTTCAAATATATCAGACTTTATGAAATCTGGAACGTCTTCCTTCATAAATATGATTTTTCATAACATTAATACCTGTGTCTAAAACAAAACTTCTGAAACCTTTTTATTAGCATTGTGCACATGCCAATAGCTTTCCCTGTCATTCCTTAGCTTCCCAAAATCTAGAATAAGGTTAGCTGATCTATCATAAAAATCTTGCTGAAAGCATTTTAGGATTCATAACCTTCTGCAACACAAATTTGATAGAACCTGAATCTTGGACTTACTTCTTCCAATGCTAAGAATCTTCCAAACAAAGAATAGATATTTGACTCATAAATGTTCAAGATCTTCAAGATCTTCCAAGATCATAGAAGATCATACATGATCTATCCAACAAAATGGCTGTATAGAATCCGCTCTCATCAAACCTTCATGAATGAATGTTTGATTTGTTACCTGAATGTCTCTAAGTGGCCATGCTTCTCACAAATTTATAAAAAACTTTTTTTTAACCAAATCCTTCCAAGATTCTGCAATTCCTACTTGAAACATAAGTGGACAAACTTCTCACCTTGAGAACTCCAAAAGCTGCAAGTTGATACTTCATATCTTCATATTCTACCCGAGTGAAATGTGATAGTACCTGCTTGACTTTCTTTTGGCTTACTCCACTTCTTAATCAAGTGATAGGATCTGATGGAACACTGTAGATCCCTATCTTCTTCTCTCTCGTCATTTTAAACAATAAGAAGGCCAAGGAATATCATCCAGCTCAAGTTGGAAGGGGTGGGGTTGTTCGAACTCTTTGGATACAACATGGACAGAGCTGGTCAGTGGTGCAACATCAAATCTTTGCCTCTGTCATTGCCGAGGGAGGATGGCCATGGTGATAGGAAGTGATATGCAAGCAGAAGTTATGGAGAGGCTTTGTAGCCTATTGAAGAGAAGATGGCAATTGTAATGGTAATGGAGCCACTTCGGTTCTCTCCCGGATCAATGCCTCTCTCTGGGATGGCTTGTACTCTGAATGTCTGCAATCTCACTCTTTTCTCTCTCTTTCTATCTCTATCTCTCTATCTTCTTCTTTCTCTCTCTCTCTCCCTCCACCCTCCTCCACCCTCCTCCACCTTACTCCGCACTCCTCCACCCTCCTCCACCCTCCTCCACTCTCCCTCCACCCTCCTCCACCCTCCTCCACCTTCCTCCGCACTCCTCCACTCTCCTCCACCCTCCTCCACCCTCCTCCGCACTCCTCCACCCTCCTCCGCACTCCTCCACCCTCCTCCACCCTCCTCCACCCTCCTCCACCCTCCTCCAACCTCCTCCGCCCTCCTCCACCACTTCCCCCAAGAGCCCCCCTCCACCTCCTCCCGCAAGAGCCCTCCTCCATACCCCTCTCCGCAAGCCCCCCTCTGCCCTCTCTCTCTCTCTCTCTCTCTCTCTCTCTCTCTCTCTCTCTCTCTCTCTCTCTCTCTCTCTCTCTCTCTCTCTCTCTCTCTCTCTCTCTCTCTCTCTCTCTCTTCTCCCCACGTGTGAACCCCTCTCTCTCTCTCTCTCTCTCTTTCTATCTCCCTCTCTCTCTTCCTCTCTCTCTCTCCCCCCTCCCTTCTCTCTCCTCCCCCGCCTGCTGGCCTCCGCACCACCCACCCGTAGCCCCCTCCCTTCTCTCTCCTCCCCCGCCCGCTGGCCTCCGCACCACCCACCCGTAGCCCCCCTCCCTTCTCTCTCTCCTCCCCTACCCGCTGGCCTCCACACCACCCACCCGCAGCCCCCCTCCCTTCTCCTCTCCTTCCGCTACCCGCCTCACACCCGCCCTCCGCCCCCCGCCCCTCACACCTCCGCCCTCCGCCCCCCGCCCCCCGCCCCTCACACTTCCGCCCTCCACCCCCGCCCTCACACCTCCGCCCTCCGCCCCCTGCCCCTCACACCTCCGCCTCCGCCCCCCGCCCCTCACACACCCTCCTCCGCCCCCTGCCCCTCACACACCAGCCCTCCGCCCCCCGCCCCTCACACCTCCGCCCTCCGCCCCTCGCCCCTCACACTTCCGCCCTCCGCCCCCGCCCTCACACCTCCGCCCTCCGCCCCCTGCCCCTCACACCTCCGCCTCCGCCCCCCGCCCCTCACACACCCGGCCTCCGCCCCCCGCCCCTCACACCTCCGCCCTCCGCCCTCCACCCTCACCCCTCACACTTCCACCCTCCGCCCCCGCCCTCACACCTCCGCCCTCCGCCCCCTGCCCCTCACACCTCCGCCTCCGCCCCCCGCCCCTCACACACCCGCCCTCCGCCCCCCGCCTCACACCCGCCCTCCGCCCCTCGCCCCTCACACACCCGCCCTCCGCCCCCGCCCCTCACACCTCCGCCTCCGCCCCCCGCCCCTCACACACCCGCCCTCCGCCCCTCACACACCCGCCCTCCGCCCCCTGCCCCTCACACCTCCGCCTCCGCCCCCCGCCCCTCACACACCCGCCCTCCGCCCCCCCGCCCCTCACACCTCCGCCCTCCGCCCCCCGCCCCTCACACTTCCGCCCCTCGCCCCCGCCCTCACACCTCCGCCCTCCGCCCCCTGCCCCTCACACCTCCGCCTCCGCCCCCCGCCCCTCACACACCCGCCTCCGCCCCCCGCCCCTCACACACCCGCCCTCCGCCCCCCGCCCCTCACACCTCCGCCCTCCGCCCCCCGCCCCTCACACTTTCGCCCTCCGCCCCCGCCCTCACACCTCCGCCCTCCACCCCCTGCCCCTCACACCTCCGCCTCCGCCCCCCGCCCCTCACACACCCGCCCTCCGCCCCCCGCCCCCCGCCCCTCACACCTCCGCCCTCCGCCCTCACCCCTCACATTTCCGCCCTCCGCCCCCGCCCTCACACCTCCGCCCTCCGCCCCCTGCCCCTCACACCTCCGCCTCCGCCCCCCGTCCCTCACACACCCGCCCTCCGCCCCCCGCCTCACACCCGCCCTCCACCCCTCGCCCCTCACACACCCGCCCTCCGCCCCCGCCCCTCACACACCCGCCTCCGCCCCCCGCCCCTCACACACCCGCCTCCGCCCCCCGCCCCTCACACATCCGCCTCCGCCCCCGCCCCTCACACACCCGCCCTCCGCCCCCGCCCCTCACACACCCGCCCTCCGCCCCCTGCCCCTCACACCTCCGCCTCCGCCCCCCGCCCCTCACACACCCGCCCTCCGCCCCCCGCCCCTCACACCTCCGCCCTCCGCCCCGCGCCCCTCACACTTCCGCCCTCCGCCCCCGCCCTCACACCTCTGCCCTCCGCCCCCTGCCCCTCACACCTCCGCCTCCGCCCCCCGCCCCTCACACACCCGCCTCCGCCCCCCGCCCCTCACACACCCGCCCTCCACCCCCCGCCCCTCACACCTCCGCCCTCCGCCCCCCGCCCCTCACACTTCCGCCCTCCGCCCCCGCCCTCACACCTCCGCCCTCCGCCCCCCGCCCCTCACACACCCGCCCTCCGCCCCCGCCCCTCACACCTCCGTCCTCCGCCCCCCGCCCCTCACACCTCCGCCCCCCTCGCGCACACACTCCACCCCCTCACTTTCTATCTCTCTTACATACCCGCACATACACACTTCCACACACACTGGCTTACACACTCACACCCCCATACAATCACACACAAATCACACACACCCACACTTACACACATGCACCCCTATGCGTACAAACACACACACACACCCATACATATGCACACTCCCCCCACTCATACACACACTCACACACATACTATCACACATTCTCACTCACACACACATGCAACACACACACTCACCCACATACACACATACACCCACACACACATTTTTGCATATACACACCCACGATTACATTGGGACCTCTTCCTTCAGCAAGGTTATGAAGATGGACTCAGAAGTATCACATAATCTAAAGAGCAATTATGGGCAAGACTTTTAGCAAGAAGAACCCAATCGTTCAAGCAAAGACCCCTTTGACCAGGATGATTGAAGAATGCAAGTAAAAAGTGAAAGTGGAATCGCCAGCAACAATTCACGGCGACCACCTATTTTGTGGATCTAATTCAAATCAAGGGGAATAATTGACCTACCCCTCCAATCTTGGGTAATCAAGTGGCGCGTGATCAATGGACGTGAAGATTCGGCAAGGCCTCTTGGCCTATTGAGACCTATAAAAGCAATGGATTTGTGCTCATTAGGGTACAACAACAATTTGAGAGGTACAGAGTTCGTGTACACGTGCAGAAGTTCTCCCTTGCACTTGGTGGTTTCAAGTCTACTATGGGAGCTACTCTGTAGTGTGTTTACAGAGGGGAGGCCTCTCAGTGAAGGGCTATGAGCACTATAGTGTCAAAGAGTAGTTTGGATTCTTCTTCTTTTCTGTGAGACAGTGTTGTTGATTAGGTTCTATCCTCTTGTGAAATTCTTTGTATTGTGCTGAGTTAGTCTGCATATCAGTGGCCCCTTATGTTGATGAGAAGAATCTGTTGTGCTGGAGTGAATTATTTTTTAGGGTGGCTTGTTAGCCCTGAGTTTACACTTTTGAGTATCATTCATCATTTGCCCAACTTTGTAATCATCTGATTTGAATCGAGCAGTGTACGGTCTTCCTTGGTCATTGGTTGTCCATATTTTCTGAAGTATTTACCAGTCTGTGCAATCCATGTTATCTACCTGCTCACAGAAATGTTAAAGGGTATACTTCCCTAAAGAGAACCCCCCTTGAGTAGGTGACGTACTGGACGTGTTTAATTTTCATTCTCTACTTTTGTTAAAAGCGGATACCCCAGTACCTCCTCTACAGTTTGGCACGCACGATGGGACCTTTGCATTTCGGTGAGAGGTGTTTTGCCCTATTGCAATTGCGAATAGGTACATGACCCATATAGGAGCAGATAAGGAATGTCTTCGTGTTCGGAGGAGCCTTAACAAGTTAGCCATAACCACGACTAGTGAGTCTACCTCCCCTCTGTCCTCCCTAAATTTGTCTATTGATTTGGGTGCGACACCATTGTCAAAAGAAGGGTATAGGAGAACTCTAGACTTCTCCTCAGATACATCAGAAGAAACCCCAGTACAAATGGAGGATCTCTCTCATCTACTCTCCAGATTAAACATCAAATTTCCTACCTTCAAGGGACAAGCTTATGAGGATGCTGATGATCATGTGAGGAGATTCATCTCTTTATGCCGTGGACGAGGTCTGCAGAATAGAGAAGATGCAATGTTAGCACTTTTTCCATCCACATTGGAGGGTCTTGCAGATAAATGGTATAGTCAATATGCAGATGGCTATTTCACTACATGGGAGGCTTTGAAGGCGGCATTCTCACAGACATTTCGACCAAGTGATTCCTCGGAAAGAGCTCTAGATCAGCTAGAGAATTTGAAGCTAAGATCAGGTGAATCTTTTCATGAACTTCACACTAGAACAAAAGCACTTGTTGCACGTCTGCCACATGCTCCAGGTGACTTTTTGGTTAAAAAGTGGATCGAAAAGGCTCTGCCTAGGTCATCTCAACAGAAGCTTCGTGAATCTCTTAGATTGGATGCGACCCTCAATGATTTCGTTGCAGCGGCATCACGCATTGAAGAAGCAAGGCAACATTTTGAAGGGGATACACAACAAAAGTATGCTGCAGATCTGGATCCTATTGAGCAACTAAGGAGAGAACTGGAAGTATTGAAGATGCAACAAAATCAACAAGAAGAGAAGGTCTTGCCACCACTGCGTCGCACTGATGATGAAGTAGCTCAACTTCGCCGAGAGTTAGAAGATTTGAAGACCACTCAGGATATAAGGAGACAAATCTGGTGTACAATCTGTAATAACAATGGACATTCCAATGCTAATTGCCCGATTAAGGTAAGCTGTCAATTTTGTGGAAAAGATGGTCATGAAGCAAGGGATTGTTACTACCTCAAGGGTACACAGCAGAGAGGTAACCCTCAAAATTTGGATTCATATTATGCTAGTACCTCAAATGCATCTAATAGAGAGGAGAATAGGCTTGCAAAGCCTAGATATAATAGACCTTTGATGTGCTATCGTTGTGGTGAGTATGGTCACATGCAAAATAGGTGTTCTCTTCCAGAAGATGCACCTCCTTGTCAACATTGTCCAGAGTCCAAAGATCATTATACCAAAGATTGCCCAAGAGGTCGTCCTGCTCCAATCCACATGATCGCGGTCTCTCCACATGAAGAAGGAAAAAACTACTCAGTCTTATGCCGTTTCATCCTCTGCAATGCCCATGATGACCAGAGCTAGGCAAGCAGCAGCAAACCTTAGGGGGGAACAACAAGGAATTCAGGATAAAGAGGAAGAAAAGAAGTCTGGATGGAAGGACCAAGTGGAAATTGAAGGAGCCTATGAAGAAATGACTACTTCTCTAAGGGGCCAACCAACAAGTCTGCAAGAAAACACTCAGGAGGTAAACATTGAACAGATCTTGAAAGGTATTCATCACAAGGTTAGTCTATATGAACTTATAAGGATGGATTCAAAAATAAGAAGTGACTTACTGAAGATTATACACTCTGCTCACTTGGTCCAATCACCTAGTATAGATGGGTTCATGGTTGATTTTCCCCCTGCACCCTTAGCAGACTACCAAAGCTCAAGATTATCTGTTTGTATAAAGGATGAAGCTCTCACAGGTGTGATCATAGATGGAGGCTCTGGTATCAATTTAATGCCAGATTTTACAATGAAGAAGCTGAAATTGAACCCCACCAAGTTGGCACCATTCATGGTTACATTGGCAGATCAACATCGGGTTGCGCCACTGGGCATTATTGAGAAGGTATTGATGGTAGTACAGGGTTGCCACTTTGTGTTGGATTTTGTTGTTATTGCACTTCCACAGGAGACTTCCTATCCTTTGCTCCTGGGGAGACCTTGGCTGAGACAAGCAAAAGCTTTGCAAGATTGGGGAAAAAATAAACTATGGATTTCAACAAATACCAATAGCCAACTGCAACTACATTTGGAAGAAGGATTCGACTCAGGAAAAACTACTGGATATACTGTGGATACTCAGGTAATGCCCTCTTTACCCCAAGAAGAGGATACATTGTTAATTTGGATGATGGGAAGTGCAGAGTGTTGCACAGTGGAGATTAATGAAATTGAGGAAGAAGTTGCAGATAAGGTAATTACAGGAAAGGGCAATGAAGACCACACGGTGTTGGAGAATGAGCAATTGCAGACGAGCACAAGCCTTGAGGAAGCAACCCAGATAAAAGTATCAGAGGTAGAAGATTTTGAACCTAAGGGCAGAGAAGATCTTCCTTTCTCAGATATACCTCGAGGATGGATGGAAGAACATGTTGCAGAATATAAACTAAACTCCACTCCTGCATATAGTGGAGATGATTTATCAAACAAGGCCAGTCCTGAAACATTGGTTCAAGAAGTAAATTTAGGGGATGAAGAGAACCCTCAAGAAGTCCATTTGGCATCCTGGTTGTGGCATTATCCTAATTTACTACAGAAGGTAACTTCTTTGCTTTTTACCTACAAAAGTGTCTTCGCATGGTCCTACAAAGATCTAACAGGGATACCAGAAGAGCTTGGGTTACATCGGATACCCTTAGTTGAGGGAGCCGCGCCAGTAAGAAGTAGACCATATCGACTCAATCCAAAATATGCAGAGGCTGTAAAAGCAGAAATTACAAAGCTAGAAGAAGCTGGTATAATTGTTCCAGTAGAACATTCCAGATGGCTTTCTTCCATGGTTATTGTACCCAAGAAAAATAGTGGAAAAATAAGAGTATGTGTTGATTTTCGTGCTTTGAATAAAGTGACTGTTCAAGATGGATTTCCTCAGCCCTTCACAGAGCAAGTACTTGAAGAGGTAGCTGGTCACACTTTGTATAGTTTCTTGGATGGTTTTAGTGGCTACAATCAGATAGTGATCCATCCGGATGATAGGGACAAAACAGCCTTTGTCACTCCCTGGGGCACTTATGTCTATACTCGAATGGCTTTTGGTTTGAAGAATGCACCGGCTTCATTTAATAGAACGATGTATCTGATATTGGGCAAATGGTTAACAACCTTTCTACGCATTTTCATGGATGACTTTTCAGTATTTTCAGGTACAGATAGAAGGGCAGTAGTTCAAGATTTCCATGACCATTTGGAAAATCTAAAAGAAATTTTTGAGCAATGTCTCAAAACAGGTTTGAAATTGAATCCTGATAAATGTCACTTTTTGGTCACTAAGGGCACTCTTCTTGGTCACATAGTATCTGCTGAAGGCATAACTGTTGACCCTGCAAAGGTTACAGCTATTCTTTCCATGCCAATTCCACAAAGCCCAAAGGAAGTGCAAAGTTTCTTGGGCCATGCAGGGTATCACAGAAGATTCATTAGGATGTATTCGGAAATTGCTAAGCCCTTGTCAAGGCTTACCAGTAAAAAGATCCCTTTCTCATGGAGTGCTGAAGCTGACAAAGCATTTTGTGAACTAAAGTTGAGGCTTTGTATTGCTCCACTTTTAAGTGTTCCTAATTGGTCATTGGAATTTCATGTGCATACAGATGCTAGTCTTCATGCTGTTGGTGCAGTTCTAGCTCAACCCTCATCTCACAAAGTGGATAGACCTATCTCTTATGCAAGTAGACTACTCAACCAAGCTGAAAGAAATTACAGTACAACAGAAAGAGAAGGTTTGGCTATCGTATTTGCTCTTCAGAAGTTCCAACATTATCTCCTTGGTGTACATTTCATTGTTATTTCTGATCATCAGCCCTTGAAGTATTTGATAAACAAGCCTAGAGTAGGTGGAAGGATTTGGAGATGGTTGCTACTATTCCAAGAATTTAATTTTGATATTCATATTAAGCCAGGAAAAGAGCACTACATGGTAGATCAAGTGTCCAGGACCGCAATGAGCGAAAAGGCAACAGGTATTAATGATGAACTGGTGGATAGCAATCTTTTTCTAGTAGTAATTCAGACAGATTGGTATGATGAAATTCTCCGTGTTCTGACTACTGGAAAGATCCCAGAACACTTGACACCTGTAGAAAAGAGAAGACTGCTCCTGAAAACCAAAGCCTATTCTCTTATAAATGGAAATTTATATAAATACTGTCAGGATGATATATTGAGAAGGTGTGTCTATCCAGAGGAGGTAAATCTTTTGCTAGAGGCTGCACACAGTGAAGGACATCTAAAGAGGGAAGAGTTGGCTCATAGAATCATCCACAAAGGTTTATGGTGGCCTCATATTTTCAAGGATGCAATCAAGTTTGCAAAAGAATGCCACATCTGTCAGAGATGTGCTCCCACGCCAACCAGATTGAATTTCCAACCATTAGTCATATCTACCGGATGGCTTCCATTTGAACGATGGGGTCTTGATTTCATAGGGCCAATTAGCCCAACTGGGCAACCAGGAGGTAAAAAGTATATTTTGATGGCTACATGCTATGCCACTAAATGGATAGAGGCTAAAGCTACTGTGGACTGCACGGCTTTAACAGTAGCCAAATTCTTGTATAAACGTATTTTCTCAAGATTTGGTTGCCCACTGGAAATTACTAGTGATAGGGGCACACATTTTGTAAATCAATTGCTCCAGTTTATATTTGACAGGTACAAAATCTTCCATAAAAAATCTTGTGCCTACTACCCCAGGGCAAATGGCCAAGCAGAGAGTTCCAATAAGATTTTGATTGGACTGCTTCGCAAATTAGCTTTTGATCATCAAAGCTCCTGGCCGCTAGCACTGATCGGTGCAATTTGGGCTTTCAGAACCACAAAGAGGGGAACCACAAGCGAGACTCCATTTCGCTTAGTTTATGGAAAAGAGGCATTGGCACCATTTGAGTTCATTATCAGAAAGGAAATAGGAATCAAAACCATTGGAATTGAACCCCCCATTCAGAGATTGGTGGCATTAGAAAAATACAGGGAAGGAGCAATGCAAAAACTTCAAGTAACACAAGAAGAGCGCAAGAGATTGCATGACAGGTATCTGAGATCCAATGAAGTTTAGGAAGGGTCTATGGTTTTAGTGCATCAGGTTCCACCAATTCAAACTAAATTGGCACCCAAGTGGATAGGACCTTATAAGGTAATCAAGGTATTGCCACATGGCGCAGTGCATCTGGAAGATCTGCAGGGTAAAAGGATTCCCCTGGTCAACATCTCCACGGTGAAGAAGTATCTGAACTAGGTCAAAGTGGAAGCATTCTATCCCTTGTACATATCATGTTTCTTTTCAGTAGTTGCAGTTAAATCTCATTAAATAAATTAAAATAAGGAAGAAATTGCACCAGGGACGGTGCAAAAGCTTGATGTGGGGGTCTGTAGATCCCTATCTTCTTCTCTCTCATCATTTTAAACAATAAGAAGGCCAAGGAATATCATCCAGCTCAAGTTGGAAGGGGTGGGGTTGTTCGAACTCTTTGGATACAACATGGATAGAGCTGGTCAGTGGTGCAACATCAAATCTTTGCCTCTGTCATTGCCGAGGGAGGATGGCCATGGTGATAGGAAGTGATATGCAAGCAGAAGTTATGGAGAGGCTTTGTAGCCTGTTGAAGAGAAGATGGCAATTGTAATGGTAATGGAGCCACTTCGGTTCTCTCTCGGATAAATGCCTCTCTCTAGGATGGCTTGTAGTCTGAATGTCTGCAATCTCACTCTTTTCTCTCTCTTTCTATCTCTATCTCTCTATCTTCTTCTTTCTCTCTCTCTCTCCCTGCACCCTCCTCCACCCTCCTCCACCTTACTCCGCACTCCTCCACCCTCCTCCACCCTCCTCCACTCTCCCTCCACCCTCCTCCACCCTCCTCCACCTTCCTCCGCACTCCTCCACTCTCCTCCACCCTCCTCCACCCTCCTCCGCACTCCTCCACCCTCCTCCGCACTCCTCCACCCTCCTCCACCCTCCTCCACCCTCCTCCGCCCTCCTTCACCACTTCCCCCAAGAGCCCCCCTCCACCTCCTCCCGCAAGAGCCCTCCTCCATACCCCTCTCCGCAAGCCCCCCTCTGCCCTCTCTCTCTCTCTCTCTCTCTCTCTCTCTCTCTCTCTCTCTCTCTCTCTCTCTCTCTCTCTCTCTCTCTCTCTCTCTCTCTCTCTCTCTCTCTCTCTTCTCCCTGCCTGTGAACCCCTCTCTCTCTCTCTCTCTCTTTCTATCTCCCTCTCTCTCTTCCTCTCTCTCTCTCTCTCTCTCTCTCTCTCTCTCTCTCTCTCTCTCTCTCTCTCTCTCTCTCTCTCTCTCTCTATCTCTCTCTCTCTCTCTCTCCCCCCTCCCTTCTCTCTCCTCCCCCGCCCGCTGGCCTCCGCACCACCCACCCGCAGCCCCCTCCCTTCTCTCTCCTCCCCCGCCCGCTGGCCTCCGCACCACCCACCCGTAGCCCCCCTCCCTTCTCTCTCTCCTCCCCCGCCCGCTGGCCTCCACACCACCCACCCGCAGCCCCCCTCCCTTCTCCTCTCCTTCCGCCACCCGACTCACACCCGCCCTCCGCCCCCCGCCCCTCACACCTCCGCCCTCCGCCCCCCGCCCCTCACACTTCCGCCCTCCGCCCCCGCCCTCACACCTCCGCCCTCCGCCCCCTGCCCCTCACACCTCCGCCTCCGCCCCCCGCCCCTCACACACCCGCCTCCGCCCCCTGCCCCTCACACACCCGCCCTCCGCCCCCCGCCCCTCACACCTCCGCCCTCCGCCCCCCGCCCCTCACACTTCCGCCCTCCGCCTCCGCCCCCGCCCTCACACCTCCGCCCTCCGCCCCCTGCCCCTAACACCTCCGCCTCCGCCCCCCGCCCCTCACACACCCGCCCTCCGCCCCCCGCCCCTCACACCTCCGCCCTCACACCTCACACTTCCGCCCTCCGCCCCCGCCCTCACACCTCCGCCCTCCGCCCTCCGCCCCCTGCCCCTCACACCTCCGCCTCCGCCCCCCGCCCCTCACACACCCGCCCTCCGCCCCCCGCCTCACACCCGCCCTCCGCCCCTCGCCCCTCACACACCCGCCCTCCGCCCCCGCCCCTCACACCTCCGCCTCTGCCCCCCGCCCCTCACACACCCGCCCTCCGCCCCCTGCCCCTCACACCTCCGCCTCTGCCCCCCGCCCCTCACACACCCGCCCTCCGCCCCCCGCCCCTCACACCTCCGCCCTCCGCCCCCCGCCCCTCACACTTCCGCCCTCCGCCCCCGCCCTCACACCTCCGCCCTCCGCCCCCTGCCCCTCACACCTCCGCCTCCGCCCCCCGCCCCTCACACACTCGCCTCCGCCCCCCGCCCCTCACACACCCGCCCTCCGCCCCCCGCCCCTCACACCTCCGCCCTCCGCCCCCCGCCCCTCACACTTCCGCCCTCCGCCCCCGCCCTCACACCTCCGCCCTCCGCCCCCTGCCCCTCACACCTCCGCCTCCGCCCCCCGCCCCTCACACACCCGCCCTCCGCCCCCCGCCCCTCACACCTCCACCCTCCGCCCTCACCCCTCACATTTCCGCCCTCCGCCCCCGCCCTCACACCTCCGCCCTCCGCCCCCTGCCCCTCACACCTCCGCCTCCGCCTCCCTCCCCTCACACACCCGCCCTCCGCCCCCCGCCTCACACCCGCCCTCCGCCCCTCGCCCCTCACACACCCGCCCTCCGCCCCCGCCCCTCACACACCCGCCTCCGCCCCCCGCCCCTCACACACCCGCCTCCGCCCCCCGCCCCTCACACATCCGCCTCCGCCCCCGCCCCTCACACACCCGCCCTCCGCCCCCGCCCCTCACACACCCGCCCTCCGCCCCCTGCCCCTCACACCTCCGCCTCCGCCCCCCGCCCCTCACACACCCGCCCTCCGCCCCCCGCCCCTCACACCTCCGCCCTCCGCCCCCCGCCCCTCACACTTCCGCCCTCCGCCCCCGCCCTCACACCTCCGCCCTCCGCCCCCTGCCCCTCACACCTCCGCCTCCGCCCCCCGCCCCTCACACACCCGCCTCCGCCCCCCGCCCCTCACACACCCGCCCTCCGCCCCCCGCCCCTCACACCTCCACCCTCCGCCCCCCGCCCCTCACACTTCCGCCCTCCGCCCCCGCCCTCACACCTCCGCCCTCCGCCCCCCGCCCCTCACACACGCGCCCTCCGCCCCCGCCCCTCACACCTCCGCCCTCCGCCCCCCGCCCCCCGCCCCTCACACCTCCGCCCCCCTCGCGCACACACTCCACCCCCTCACTTTCTATCTCTCTTACATACCCGCACATACACACTTCCACACACACCGGCTTACACACTCACACCCCCATACAATCACACACAAATCACACACACCCACACTTACACACATGCACCCCTATGCGTACAAACACACACACACACCCATACATATGCACACTCCCCCCACTCATACACACACTCACACACATACTATCACACATTCTCACTCACACACACACATGCAACACACACACTCACCCACATACACACATACACCCACACACACATTTTTGCATATACACACCCACGATTACATTGGGACCTCTTCCTTCAGCAAGGTTATGAAGATGGACTCAGAAGTATCACATAATCTAAAGAGCAATTATGGGCAAGACTTTTAGCAAGAAGAACCCAATCGTTCAAGCAAAGACCCCTTTGACGAGGATGATTGAAGAATGCAAGTAAAAAGTGAAAGTGGAATCGCCAGCAACAATTCACGGCGACCACCTATTTTGTGGATCTAATTCAAATCAAGGGGAATAATTGACCTACCCCTCCAATCTTGGGTAATCAACTAGCGCATGATCAATGGACGTGAAGATTCGGCAAGGCCTCTTGGCCTATTGAGGCCTATAAAAGCAATGGATTTGTGCTCATTAGGGTGCAACAACAATTTGAGAGGTACAGAGTTCGTGTACACGTGCAGAAGTTCTCTCTTGCACTTGGTGGCTTCAAGTCTACTATGGGAGCTACTCTGTAGTGTGTTTACAGAGGGGAGGCCTCTCAGTGAAGGCCTATGAGCACTATAGTGTCAAAGAGTAGTTTGGATTCTTCTTCTTTTCTGTGAGACAGTGTTGTTGATTAGGTTCTATCCTCTTGTGAAATTCTTTGTATTGTGCTGAGTTAGTCTGCATATCAGTGGCCCCTTATGTTGATGAGAAGAATCTGTTGTGCTGGAGTGAATTATTTTTTAGGGTGGCTTATTAGCCCTGAGTTTACACTTTTGAGTATCATTCATCATTTGCCCAACTTTGTAATCATCTGATTTGAATCAAGCAGTGTACGGTCTTCCTTGGTCATTGGTTGTCCATATTTTCTGAAGTATTTACCAGTCTGTGCAATCCGTGTTATCTACCTGCTCACAGAAATGTTAAAGGGTATACTTCCCTAAAGAGAACCCCCCTTGAGTAGGTGACGTACTGGACGTGTTTAATTTTCATTCTCTACTTTTGTTAAAAGCGGATACCCCAGTACCTCCTCTACAAACACATTTTTGAATACAAGCATTTATCCAAAAAACAAGACAAACATAGAAAGTAGATTCTTTAACTAACTGGTACATCAAAACCTTTGAATTTTCTAAAGTTTTCTTAAAATACTGAATATGAGGTAACCTTTCCAATCACAAAACCTCAACCCAAGACTTCGACATCTGCTACAAAAAACTCTTTTAACTCAAGAGGTAGATAAAGAAGAAATATATTTCTCTGCAACTTGTCATATACCAAGTAGCTCTGTATTGACACTTCAAGAATTCTTTGAGGGAACATATCACCTGCCTGATTTTCTTCCTCTCAATGCAATTCTTTGTCAACACCTACTAAATCATAACCAAGTATCATGCAAAACAAGAAACTGCTTCTTCTTTAAACTATCTTCACACAAGATCTTCTTGTAGACTTTTCTTTGGATGTAGGCTAAAAGTAGGAGAGTATATGGAAAATATACTCTGCAACTTGTCATATACCAAGTAGCTCTGTATTGACACTTCAAGAATTCTTTCAGGGAACATATCACCTGCCTGATTTTCTTCCTCTCAATGCAATTCTTTGTCAAAACCTACTAAATCATAACCAAGTATCATGCAAAACAAGAAACTGCTTCTTCTTTAAGCTATCTTCACACAAGATGTTCTTGTAGACTTTTCTTTGGATGTAGAGGCTAAAAGTAGGAGAGTATATGGAAAATATATGAGAAAAGGAAGTCTTACTTTTCTTTTCGAAATGTTGGACTTTCTTCTTCTTCATCTTTCTTCCACCTGATGATGATACCGACATCTTCAAACTTCTCTTCCATACCTTTTGTTCTCTTCATCTTGAAGTAGCAAGCATTCTTAACTTCTTCAAATGATTTTTTCTCTTCCTCTAGTGCTAAGAGTAAGAGACAAAACAAACATGGTATACAAATGGAAGTGAACATAGAATCATGTTTTATCATCTCCTAATATCTCTCAATCAAAATTCTACTTCAAATGTCTGAAATGACTAAATTCACCAACCTTTTGTCTGAATGATGAATTACCTTTCTAGAGTTACCTCTCTAGATACCTAGATCACATTTTGTATCTAGATAAAAACTTTCCAACCAACTTACAAAACAAGATTGGTTGAAAACAAAATTGCATTTGTCTTCTTAGATGAGCTTTCTGGCCATGAAATAGATCTCTCAAAACTCTCTAAAAAAACCTCTAGGTACCTATTTTGATGTAGCCTTTAAGTTTCAAATAATGAAAGTGTATAAAAGCACTCCTTGAATCCTTCAAATCTCTTCATAACTACTCTTCTAAGACATGTCCTACAAATGATAATTTGATAGTAGAAACTGATACCTGTGATTTGATGTTGATCTGATTCCTTCATCTTCTCCAAACCATTGTTTTTCCTTGAATTTGAATTATCCCTCTCTTCATCACGTCTTGGTCTTCAAACAATACTTTCTCTAATGTATTTTCATACTCTTCCAAAAGTATTCGGCTTCTAACAGATCATCAACTTCATACTTCCACACTAATCAATAAACATGTGACAGAATTGTCTAATTCTCAAATCTTTACTCATCTAGATTAAGTGCATATGTCAAATGTCAAATATTAGAAGATGCTCTTAAATTATTTGTTGTAATCTTAGGAATCTAGAAACCTGAGTACTTGTGAGCCTTGAAAGCAAAAATATGATATCGAAACCCTAAAGCTCTGATACCAAATGTTGGAAATGAGGTAGGCCTATAAAAAATCTCACAGGTCTCATAAGTATCCAAGATCTTTAACATAGATTCCATAGGTCCAAGATTCCATAGGTTCAGGATCTACAAGGCATATTCTAGCAACCTTTTAATATTGACAAAACATGAGCATACCATACTTAATCATACAAATGATGAGGCAAAGATAAAGAAAGATTAGACAACATGTGTAAAGTGTTACCTAAGCCACTGCTTACTCACACTATCATATATACCAATGCTCAATGTACAATGTGGGAGTCAAAATTCTCAACCACTCTATGTGAACAGAATAGATGGATGAGTGAATGTACAAATGTAACAAACATATTCAAATGTATGGACAAAAATCTTAATATACATGAGATGTGTAAACCTAATAGGTTGTAGAAGAGTGAATATCAGTGACCGAAAGAGGAAGGATCAGTCTTAAACTGATAATCAACAAACCCTTAGCTAATCTTAGGCTATGGAAGACCCTAAGCTAGATACGTGTGTGAAAAGATCACATACTTAAAAAGTAGCAAAGAATGCTAACAAGTTTGCTGCCAAAAATCCTCAAACGCATATGACCATACCTTCTCAAACTCCTCATCCAAATATGCATAAAGTATATACGTACTGATTCTCTTGTACCTATGCCGAATAGGACTCCTCCTGATATGGATGTTACTGTCTCCATAAACTTGAAGTAGTACCTATGTGCATAAAGAGAATATGTACTTGAATTCTTAACATAAGATGTAAATCTTATGTTAACCACCATCCAATGTCTTTGAAGTAAACGGAAATCTTCATGTAGAAGAAAATCTTTAAATACATCATGTGAATGGCCGATCCACACCATCAAGCTGCTGCGGGATAAATCCTCTCCATAAGCAAGAGTGTGAGCACACTCTTCCTCTCCAAGAAGAGCTCCATAGCCGCTCCTCAACATGCTCCAAAATAGCACCATGGCTTCCCCATGTGCTAAGAGCACCACCTCTATTGAGGTACCAAAGCTCTCCAAAGCTTGGTGTTGAAACTAGGTGAAGGATGAATTGTATAATGAGCCAAGTTCTTATTATATAGTAGTGTGTGTACTCTTGAAAAGATCTCTAAAAGCATAACTCAAAAGAAAAACTAAGATCGAATAAAGCTCTTACGATAGAAAATCGTATTCGAGAAAAATCCATCGTGAAAAGATGTCCATTCATCGCTGCAAAAGCTGCTCAAAAAGATCCGCTCTGCATCGATCTGCTGCCAGGAGGATTCAAACTCACACGCTTAGGATGGGAGGCTATACAACCTGTACTAACTGAGACCTTTTGGACTAATAGGACATTGTTTTCCAACATATGATGTATCTGCAAGTGATTCCCTATGTTTGTTTGTGTGCATGTGGGTGCTAATGTATTATGTGTGTGGTTTTTTTTTTTGGTACAAGTATGCATGGTTGTTTAATAGTGTCTTTCTCATTGTATATGCATATGTATATGTACATGTTTTGCAAACATGTATATGAGATTGTTGTATATGTGTAGAAATATACACATGTGACTATCCATGTATTGAAATACATACATGTGTAGAAATGTATACAAGTGGCTATCCATGTATGTGGATGTGACCATGTATACATGTATATATGTGTGGTGTTTGTAGCTATGTATGCTATGCATATGTGGTTATCTATAGACTTTAGTTATTCATGTTTGTGAATATGTATTTGCATGTGATTGTGATTTTGTGCTAGAGCCCACAAATAAAGATCCATTTAACTTTATGTGTTTTAAAATTTGATGAGAGTGGAAACCTTCAGTTTTATTTTAAGTGAAATGGGAAATCTTCGACCTCATTTTTTGCCACAAAGGAAGATGCCTCTTCAAAAAGGCCAATGCCCTTTCAAACCACTTGAAAGGGGAATTCTATCTCGTTGATGCTTTGAATTTTTCAGAACAATGATTGGACATGTAAAGTGAGTGACACTTGAAGATAGGCACATTGTTGCAATGATGAGCTACTATTTATGATAGTCTACACTCTACACACTAAGAAAGGATATCTTGGTCCACGTCTTGTTGTTCTAGTGGTTGAGTTTTTGGTCTCTTGAGGCCGAGGTCCAGAGTTCAATACTCGGGCTGGACATGTAATGGTTTTGGTTAGTATAAACCAGTTGAAATCAGTTATAACCTTGTCTAACCTTTGCTTTGTGGGACACGGAGAGTCCCATAGGTACTATCTCTGTTCACCTGTATAGTTGTTCTTTCAAAGTGATAGTTGTTCTTTCAAAGTGAAAGCTCTTGGGAGTAGATGCTTGCGCGACCTCCATTTAAAACAAAAAGAAAGGATATCTTTCGGAGAAGGCTGGTAATAATATATACCCTAGACGCTAGTCAACGCATATCGATGATGGAGAGAAGGATATTCTGTCCGAGTGAGTATGTCGTTACAGTGTCGACATCAGCGTGGATTACAGTTAAATCCTTTCGCCATTGCCTGCCAAGGCCCATTCTGCTTCAAGAATTTGATACCATATCAAAGGCATTCCGATTGATTTCTGTGAGTTTTCTGACCAGAATCCGAACATCGCAAAGAAAAATAGATAACCAGCATGGGCATTGAGGAATGTGTTAGGGAGATCGACGACTGCAGGGACAAGCGCTATGCTACGGATCTAAGGATAGGCGCCATCGCTACAATCCTTGCTGCCTGCATTATCGGCATCTGCACGCCCTTGCTTGGTCGTTATGTCCCTGCTTTCCATGCGGATAGCAATCTGTTCTTCGTCATGAAGTCCTTCGCAGCTGGAGTTATCCTCGCGACCGCATACCTTCACATGCTTCCTGAATCATTTGAGGCTCTAAACAATCCTTGCCTCTCTGAGAATCCGTGGGGAAACTTCCCCTTCGCCGGGTTCGTCAGCATGCTTGCGACACTGTTCGTTCTGCTTATTGACTTCTCTGCTACAACGTTCTTTGAGAATAAGCACGCGCGAAGTTCAGAGTCTCGTGGTGAGGTGCCCAACGACGAGAAATGCAAAGCTATTAAAGACCTCAACCTCGACGATCAGAAGGTCGTAAAATCCACTGGAGGCGATGGCGACGGAGGGAGAGCGGAGGAACGCGCATCCTGCGACATAGACGATCATTTTTCTACCGTTTCAATACACGCACATGCAGTGTCTCACGCTCATGGTGGTCATCATCATTCCTCTTTGATCGCAGCTGATGACTCCAACCAGCTCCGGCACCGTGTTATAGCACAGGTTTCTCGCTCTCTCGTTCTCTCTCTCTCCCCTCTGGTTCCGTGTGAGCGGGCTTAATTAGCTTAAATAATTACGGCAAAATTAGGGTTACTGGTTTCACCCTGATTTTCACACTGACTGCACATATTTCCCCATTACCTCCTATCAACTCTGTATCTTGCTATCTATGTCTCACGTCGCCCGCCTGTATGTCGCACTGTCCTGCGATCTCTGTGTAGTCTTGCAGCGCCATCTCTGTATAGTCTTGCCGCTTTAGCTGTGTATAGTCTTCCAATCTCTGTGTAGTCTTTCCGCGCATTCTGCTATCATTGGCGTAACGTCGGAGAGCCTATGCACTATCAACCCTTCGATAACTGCGCCAACTTTCCCGATGACATCTTAGAATCTCTGTATCTTGCTACCTCTTATCACATCGCACGCCTGTGTGTCGCACCGTGGTGCCATCTCTGTATCATCTTGCCGCTCACACTGGATTTGGATTGTAGGTACTCGAATTGGGTATCGTCGCGCATTCTGTTATCATTGGCATCACACTGGGAACGGCGGAGAGCCCATGCACCATAAAACCTTTGCTAGCTGCGCTCACCTTCCACCAGTTTTTTGAAGGAATAGCGCTTGGAAGTTGTATCGCTCAGGTAAGCTTTTTCGAACAGATTTTCCAGATCAGCAGGTAATGCGAAATCGGTTTGCGGAAAGTTATGAGTTTTGTTCAGACGCTACAACTGCTGTGCAGGCGGGATACAGGAGACGCGCATCAGCTCTAATGGGTTTCTTCTTCTCAATAACTACGCCCCTGGGTGTAGGGATCGGCATGGGCATCGCCTCGACATACAATGAGAACAGCCCCAAAGCCCTTATCGTGAAGGGAATTTTCGACAGCATGTCTACAGGTATTCTGTTGTACATGGCTCTAGTAGACCTCATTGCAACAGATTTTCTCAGCAAGAGGCTCCGCCACAACGTCTACCTCCAGCTTTACGCTTACACAGCACTATTTCTTGGAGCTGGGCTGATGTCGTTGATCGCCTATTGGGCTTAACCAAGCTTAAGTGGAGAAGCACAACTATGTTTATACAAACTTCCCTCTCATCACCGCATAATTCTCCTCTATTTTTTTAATAATCTCCAGTTTTACCAGTACTTCAAGCATGCACACAACGCTACCCCTGATTTCTACCAATTCTTCAATCATGCACACAGCCATATCCCTGTGTTGCAAGGAGAATACGTTAAATATTCATAAAATAAAAGCAGGAACGTCAATAAACTCAGGTCTTCTTCAACACATGTGTACACGTCTGGTGTGCGGAGAACTAGAGTGGGCTGAATTTTTGAAGCAATAAAAGAGGAGCAAAGTTTTTCTTTTCATATTCGAGCATCAAAGCTCTAGTCGAGTTGATATATGAGCATAGTTCTTGGTGTTTCTTTGTTTCTCAAGTGACCTCACACCCCGCGCTTATCGACATGTTTTTGCAATATCAAATTCTAATGTAGATGAGCTCATACTTCTCCCCCAGTTGGAAAAGCATGTGGCGAAAGACAGTGCAAGGAGCAAACTAAAACGACATATGAAAACCAAGTGAAGAAATAAAATGAAGAGATTTAAGGAACAATGAGACAAGGGAAGAAATTATAATAATGAGGTAAGCTTAAGAAAGGAATCATCCAGGGAGAACGGAAGAATTCAGCAACATGGCTCTGTAAGAAAGAGGTAGTCAATTGCAATGCACTTGCTTGCTCCATACAATAAGTTTCTTCCTCACCATTGCTTGACTCAATGAAATAATGCATAAACACTTTAGCATTGTTCCTGATTTTCATATACACAGAAATGGAAGATTCATCTTGTTTAGATCACAATATAATTTTCGTGGTATGTAGTAGCTTTACAAAACGGAGAGCTGCAATCGCTCGATATGAGTTTGACTAAAAAGTTATGATGTAAGAGCTATAGGACATTTCCATGTTGATAATTATCATCTGTAATGAAGTGTATGTTCATTAACTTGGCGTACAACTTTCTCTTTGGATTTTCTTTTCTCCTTGGCATCGTGCAAATATGATTCTTTCTAATTTCTGGTTAATCATGTAGAATAGTCTTTGTTTGTTAGGGGTTTATGGTGATTAAATTATATAACACGAGTTATAAAAGCATCTTATTGATTTTTCCTGATCATTACCAATGTCGTTTTTTATTGTGTTCATTGTTGATCGGATGTATCTATGTTCAAATCCTTTGTTCCAAAAATGTACTGGTGGTTTTAACTAAATGTATATACTATCCGTTATAAATTGTCCATTACTATTCCAACAAGCCAATTGTATAATCCTAGTATAGGATAGTAATCGATTGTACCCGTGGACGAATGTTGTGAAATATGTTGTATGACAAAGTTGTAATGCATGTATTCACATAGCAAGCGTAAATTTTGAGTTGAACGTACCCCATGAAAATTCTCTTGATTAACATTTGTAACCTTGATTCTTGGGAACTCATCGGCTTCTCTTGTTGGTATCTTTCCTTTTTTGCTTGATCCAATAATGCAATGCAGATAGACACATTTGCACTACTACAAATCATTTTTTCCTACTATTAGATTCACAAAATGAGAATTTTTTATCTTTAATAGGAAAAGAGATATTCTAAACTTGATTTTGAGTCAAAGAAACTATTAAGTAGAAGATGAATATATAAAAAATATCTATAGGATAGACTACTAATGGATGCTCGAGTTCAAATTATAGGTAAGCTTACATCTTTTAAAAACTGCAATCAAGGAAAGAAATGTTGAAATCAAGCTCCAACCTTAGGATCATACGAACCTTCTCACTTGATGGCATCTGGAGCATCATGAAGCAAAAAGATAAGCACAATATTCCTGCATTCAAATTTGAATTTGAATCCCACTCATTACTCTCAAATCAATCAAATTATCACACTTAGGTATAATGAACACTATTTTGTAGGGAATTAAGAGCATCCTATCATTTAGGGAATCTTTTCAAAGTCATATAAACACATCACATATTTTGAGTTGTGCAGATCCCATGTGTGTTATCGTTTTGAAAATTTGAATAAGCTACTAAACCCCTTTCTATGCAAGGCCCTTGCTTACTAGAGTATTTTCTTGATACTTTGAGTAGCCTCGTTAACACACGTATTTGTGTATATAGGAGCTAGTTATCTTTGAGTGTTCAACAAAGCTTCCTATTCATATTGTATCAATTTCTTTTAATATTTCACTTGTTAGAAAGAAAATATAGTCTTCTAAATTTAGCATGAAGCCCAGTTCTAAGCTCTCCATATTCTAAGAGAAAGCAAGTCTAGAAGGAAAACAATGGTGTATATGTGCATGTCTAGTGGATGCAGTAAGAAGCTTTTCTTGAAGGCATTAATTCTTAGAGTAGAAGCAAGTATGTTGAGTGAGATACATTGCATTAGGAAGGTCTCATAGTCTAGGTTGAGTGTCCAAAAGGTTTTAGGTTCATTCTATATGAACTCAGAGAATCATTTTTTTTTGTGAAGAGTGGTATTCTATGAACATACCTATGTAGCCATTCATCTTTCAAGCTACATAGGGAAGGTGTAGATTCT
Source organism: Ceratopteris richardii (assembly GCA_020310875.1). Taxonomy (NCBI): domain Eukaryota; kingdom Viridiplantae; phylum Streptophyta; class Polypodiopsida; order Polypodiales; family Pteridaceae; genus Ceratopteris; species Ceratopteris richardii. The sequence continues at coordinate 63,789,677 of CM035419.1, forward strand.
CCCATGAGCGGTATCAAAGAAATTTCAAGATTGAAAGACATTCAAAAAAGACTAGAAGGAGCTATTACAGGCCTTGGATTAAGAGGAGTTTCTGATCCCAGTTCAAGGGCAAACACACAACTCAAGGGAATTATATTAGTGAAGACGCAAGGCATCTACTACATTTTTCTTAGTACCTTTGCAAAAATGAGGCAAAATTTCTTATTATCCCTCACTCTTCTTTTATAAAAAGACTTTGAAGAGTACATTAGAACATCATGTCAAAATATAGCACCGAGATTGGGAAGCTAGATAAGAACAAGGGCTTCTAGGGGCTTATTAGTGGAACCAATATTTCATTCTATCTCAATATATTAACATTGTAATGAAAGGACATATTCAAGGCTTATAAACATCAATGAAAGTATGGGGAAGCCTAGAGAGGCGATAATCTACTTCAACCAAAGCTAGAAATATTGAATTCACGAATGAACACAATAATTTGAGTAAGATGCCTAGTAGCAACATAAACGACTAAGTAGTAGGTGATAATGAAGCAAGAAATAAAGAGGTAAAGCAACTCCTTATGCAAGATTTTGACATGAAAGATCTTGGTGTGTTGTGCTATTTCTAGGGCATTGCGTTTATACATACAAAAATAGGTATATGGATGCCACAAAGGCAATATGCCTTGAGTATGCTGCAAAAGTATGGTATAAAGGATTGCCAGCCAATGTCAATGCCATTAGATGAGAATTTGAAGTTGGATGCTACATCAAGTGAAGCATTGGAAAATGCTACTATGTGTAGGAAAATTGTGGGAAGTTTGATATATCTCACAGTTACAAGGCCTGATGTAAGCGAGACTATTGGACTTGAAAGAAAATTCATGTAGGTTCCCAAGAAACCACACTTAGATGCCTTGAGACACACTCTATGATATGTGAGTGCTACTTTGGATAATGCATTGTTTTATGAAGCTGGTGTAGATCTTCACATTCATGGATACACTGATGCCAATTGGGCTCGCTTCAGAGTGCAATTATTATATGGAGCAGTAAGAACAAACCCTTTATTTCTTTTTTGAGTACAAAGGCTGAGTATAGAGGTGTTGCAATGGCAACATGTGAAGCCGCATGGTTAGAGATGCTGCTTACAGATTTAGGTGTGGAAGTGCAAAAGCCGATCGTCATGATCTATTGTGATAATCTTAGTAGACTTTAGTTAACATGAAATCCTTTTTCTCATGTTAGAACAAAGCATATCAAGGTACATTATCACTTCATTAGAGAGAATGTATTAGCAGGTGATGTTGATCTTGTTTATGTGAGGACACATGAGCAAGTTGTTGATATTCTTACTAAATCACTTAGAGTAGAGAAGATGAAGTCGTTTTCAAAGATGCTTGGATTACAAGACATGATGTTGAGCTTGAAGGGGAGTCTTGAGATATGAAGCTCACCATGTGATGATACAGGATGATACGAATCACTTTTTCATTTCTCTGATATGGAAAGTGGTCACGCCAATATATGTGAGGGATACTTAATTGAGCTTTACTAGATTTATCTACCAAGAGTGATGCCACATTTGTATTCTTGATAGCTCACTCATTTCAAGACATTATGATTTTCCTTACATACTGTTCTTTATATATTGCGCTTGTTGTATTGTTGTTGTAGGTCATTCTTGTACATTCCTTTTATGTAATAGAAGAAGAAGAAGATCAGTCTTCCTTGCCTCAATCTATGTGTGTGCTCCTCTTTGAGTGTGAGAGTGTGTGAGAGAGCTCTCTTCCGTATCTCCTTCCTCGTGACATTAGGTTAATTTTGTAGGAATTGAGAGAATCATTTTTTTTGGTGAATAGTGGTATTCTATGAACATACCTATGAGGAAATTCATCCTTAAAGATGCATAGGCAAGATGTACATTCTCCCATCAATGGTATCAAAGCAATTTCAACATGGAAAGACATTCAAAGAGGACTAGAATGTGCTACTAAAGGCCTTGGATGAACAGGAGTTTTTTATTCCATTTCAAGGTCAAACACACAAGTCAAGGGAATTATATTAGTGAAGAAGCAAAGTATCTACCCAATTTGTTTTGGTACCTTCGAAATAATGAGGTAAAGTTCTTAGTATCCCTCACTACTCTTGTATCAAAAGACTTTGAAGAGTAAATTAGACTAGATCATGTAAGAATATAGCACCCATAGAACACCTATCAACCATGAAGGTTTAGAATGTCTAGATTTCGCACGGGCAAGGGTTTATGGGGGCTTATTAGCAGAACAAATGATATGCCTAGATTGGGGAAAAATACAAGTGTTGACAAGCTGAGGATCTTTAGAGAATGGAATGAGAGAGATAGGTGGGTTATTCTCATCCTATTTAAGCATATTAGTAATGTAATGATAGGACATATTCTAGGCCTAGAAACATCAATGATAGTATGGGGAACCTTGGAGAGGCTATACTCTACTTCAACTAAAGCAAGAAAGATTCAATCAATTGAAGAATGAACCCAATACCTTGAGGAAGACACCTAGTAGCAACATCAATGAGTAGATTTGAAAGATCAAGGAAGTAAGTGATGCATTCGGAATTCATAGTCTAAAAGAATTCAAAAAATATAGCCTCTAAATAAAGCTTTAAAGAAATTGGAGTGAATAAGTTTGTGAGAAGATTTTTTATCTAGTTTGGGAAGATTTAAATAGGTCTTAAGATAATATGATTCTAGTTTTTATTTCAAATTTTGTGAAGTGTGCGAAATTGTAAGTTCTTTCTCATTGCAACTGAACGGTTTATGGTGGGATATATATATATATATATATATATATATATATATATATATATATATATATATATATAATATGAGAAAGAAAATGAATGATAGAAGGAGCATGAAGGTTTGGTAGAATGTATTATACTCTCACTTAGGCTCGCATTGTTAAAGTGGATTCATTAGAGGATTAACACGAGTGGTACAATGATTTGAAAGACCAAAAATATGAAGAGATTGTAGTAGACGAAGAAGGTGAGGATTTTGTCCAAGCAGAAGGGAGGCTAGTGGGAGGATTTTTAGGAGTATTGACCCTCATAGGAGGAATTGGAGGGGTAAGATGATGACTCCAATTCGACCTGCTTCGACTACCAGGCAAAGATCAAGGAGATCACCTTACCCAATGCATATGGCACAACCACCCCCGTATCCCAAAATCAAGGCAACCAAATTCAAAGGTGTATCTAGAGAAGATGCAGATTGTCATGTTGCTCAATTTTGAATTAAATGGCAAGCCAATAGTTACATGGAATTGTATAATGACGTTGCTAAGTTGCAACAATTTGTGGTTACATTGGAAGGAAAAGCAATGAGCTAGTTTAGTGAGCATGACATTGGAAATTTTCCTAATTATAAGGTTTTAAGAACAACATTTTTACGGAGGTTTTGAAGAGAAAAGGCCTAAACTAAAATTCGCAAAAAACTAAGAGCAATTTGGTAGAAAAGAAAATGCTAGTAGAGCATTATACTTACAAGTTTGTAATTTCAATAGACAGATTATAGGGTAATGAAAGATCCACAGATGAAACATTAACACGATATTTTTTTGAAACTATTGAGGTGTAGTTTGAGAATGCAATGACTACCATAAATATTGCTGAAGGATTTAATGTTTTAGTGCTTGTTGTCGCTAGGCCAGAAAAGAGATCTAGTAGAATAAAAGGGAAGTATGGTAGACATGAGGACTTGGAGTGAGAGGAAGAATCTGAGATAACATCAGAGTTAGGTCATGACAGAATAGACATAGGTTGAGATAGTGAGTTAGAGGAGATACAAATTACGAAAAATCACAAAGCAAAAGGTACACATACAAAATAAGAGGATTTGATCAGATAATTAAAGGGTTATGAGTAGTATGTGCTCCCATCAAAATACGTACAAAAAATTTTGTGAGGTTTGTGATAAGGGAGGGCATAAGACAGCTTAATGTTGGTACAACAGAAAAAAAGATAGGTAAGTCTCTGATGTAGGACGGAGAGGCAAAGGAAAAGTAGGAGCAAATTAGGAAGCTCCAACTAGGGTACAAGAAAGATTTCAAAGACCAAGACCAAGAAGGCCTCTATAGCAGGAGCATGAGAAACTGGAAGGTAGACGAACACAAATAATACCATGTGTATACTAGTATGCTCTAGATCATTGGATAGGGTCAACTTTCTTGTTATGGATAAAGCATATGGAAGAAAGAGGAGTGCCAATAATTATATATAATCAAGAAAACCAGCAATCACACCCACAACAACAAAATCAGCAAGTAGCTCAAGTGAATGTAAGTGTAATCAAATGTTTTGATAAGAAGGAACATCTTAATCGGATGCTTGCAACATAGGTACATAAAAACAAAGAACACATGGGAGAATGTGTTTGTGATGCCAATCAATGCTTAACAATAGAGGAGGTCAAAGTCTTGGGGGTAACAAGATCTAAACAAAAAGGATCAATAGAATGAAAGAAGCAAAAAGGGATCAAGGATCACATGCAAAAATGACTTTAGAAGAATTAGGAGAATCAAGAAATACTCGAGTTGGAGAATGAAAATCTATTGGTTTCTCAACAAAAAGGAGGCAACAACATGATGAAGAATGATACACAGAATGATTGGTTGGAGGTACTCATTAACAGGCCTTCACAATTTTCATTAGATCAGCTAATAGTCTTTGTTTGAGCATTTAAGGAAAGATTGGGGAGTAATTGTAATGGATTATCTTAAGTTCATAATATGGACCCAACTAATGAAGATTTTATGGTGCTAGTCATTAGGTCCCAATAGAGGGGTTGATTGTTTGATAAAGTATTATTGGATGGAGGCTTACGATTAAATGTCTTACATGAAACTATTTTCAAAGAGATTGGTGTAGGTGAGCTAGCACCATCACCATTACAAATTAAAATGCAAAATTAAACAAGCGTAAAACCATTTAGAATTCTGAAGCAAAAAGAACTAGAAGTCATACCTCTGAGGTTCTTGGTGAATTTTGTGGTGAATCGAATGTCCAAATGAGTATCTCTGTATGAAAAGTTAATAGGAAGACCATGGTTCAAGCTCGCTAAAGTCAAGCAGGATTGGGGGTTGAATGTGGTGGTTTTGAATAATGGTAGGAAGAAAGTAACCTAACCAATGCAGGGCAAAAGAAATATGTTGATGAAGGAAAAACGGTTGGCAACCCAAACTATTAATCTAACAGATGAAGTAGAGGATGATGAAGAGGAAGAGTTTTTGGAGTCTAATCCTACAATGGTTCGAGTCTTTGAAGTAGATGTGGAAAATAGATTACAACATGATATAGGGCTTAAGGAAGGAAGGTCCGAGCTACTACCAGCTGAAGATATGAAAGGAGTAGAAATCACGCTAAGAATATGGTAGAAAGGAATTGTGATAAAACTTCTATGCCAGATCCAATAGAGTAAAGGAGGACTATATGAAGGAACTTAATTTGGAAACAGAGGCAGAGCCAAAGATGGTAAAATTAAGTGTGCATATTCAAGGGCAACTTTTGGAGGACTTATTTAGGTTGTCGAAGGAATATAGTGATGTTTTTACGTAGGAGTATTCTCAAGTGAAGGGTATAGATCTTGCAATACATCAACATAGGATAAACCTTAAAATAGATGTAGTACGAGTGATGCAGCACAGATATAGCATGAATCCAAAATTTTGCTAAGAAAGTAAAGGAGAAAGAAAAATTGTTGGTGGTAGGGTTCAAAATACATGTGAGTTAAGTAACATGATTGTCATCAATAATTGTGGTACCTAAAAAGAACGAAAAATTTAGAATATGTGCAAATAAGAAACTTAATGCCAAAACAATAACAAATCCTTTTCCTATGCCATTTTGTGATGTAATACTTGATGCAGTATCTAGTCATGGAATATATAGTTTTCTTGATGGTTTCTTGAGGTATAACTAGATCAATGTTGTTGAGGAGGATGAACACAAGAAAAAATTTATTAGAGAACTCGGTGCATATGCTTTTATACTGATGCATTTTGGGTAAAGAAAGGTCCACTATCATTTAATTATGTAGCACAAAAGGTGTTTGAACTGTATTTAGAGGATTCATGATAGTGTTCGTGGATGCTTTTTCTATATTTGCTAAAAAGGACTTGCATTTGCTAGATCTCTCATTTTGTTTTGAAAGATGTAGACAATTTAGTTCGGTATTAAATCTTTATAAGAGTGTGATTACTATCAAAAGTGTTATTTTATTGCACCATGTGATATTCAATGAAGGGATGGTGACTAATGTGAAGAAATCTGAGGCTATTCAGACAACAAAGGCTCTAGTTAATGTGAAAGGCATGCTAGGTATCTTAGATATTTAGCTAAAATTTCGTTGCCTTTTACATATTAAACCAAGAAGTATGTGTCTTTTTTATGCGATGAGCCTCAAGAGAAGGCATTTCAATTGTTGAAAAAGATGGTGGTCGTTGCTCCAATTTTGCGCTCTCAGATTGGTCATTACCATTTCATGTTTTTGCTGATGCCTCAGATGTGGTACTAGGAGCAACTATTATTCACAAAAAAGTGAAAGGGTGGTATAGGCCAACATATTATGCAAGTATAGTATTGTATTCAATGGGAAGAAAATTTTTGTGAGAAAAAATGAAGCATTGGGTATGGTATATGCCTTGAATAATTATAGACATTATTTATTGGGCAATAAAATGATTTTTTATGTGGATCATCAAGCCCTTGTGTATTTGATTAAAAATCCTATCTTATGTTGATATCTTTAGCTAGTAATGTGTGTGAACACACTAGGAACATCGGGGCACTTTTTTCCATCTTTAGGGGTTTTTTTGCTCGGCTTCTATATATGCATATAGCCCTAACGGGTTACTCATCTTAGCACATTCTAGTGGTAATACATTTAGTATTGTGTGTTGCGCTCCAAGCTTCTTCTTCTTCTTCCTTGTGCTATTCGTGTGCTTCCATAGACCTCTAACTCTAATAATTGGTATCAGAGCAGGTTGTCGCTACATCTAAGGCATCGTTGACACCCCTCCGATCACAGCCTCAGAATCACACAAAATTTGTTGAGCATACTTAGAGTGATTAAGAGATCAAAACACATTTTTTTTGTTGTGCCAAGATTGGGATTTGAGCTCGTTTTGGCCTTAGAACACACTATCGCAGCACTTGTGCCAAATATTTTATCTTTTTGTGCCAAAGATATATACAAGTTTTGGTTCACCTCTATAAGCACCTCAAATTCTGCTATAGGTCTAGCAGAACTCGTTAGGGAAATTCTATTCAACTTTTTTAGATATAATCATTTTTCTACATTAGGGTATTTTAGTTAGTGGCCATGGAAAAAAGCAATGATGTATTCCGTATGTTGGTTGTTGAGGATAAGTTGGACGATACCAATTACCCATTGTGGGCTTATATGATGCAACATCTATTGGTTCCAAAACGACCACATAACATTGTGCAAGCTGTTGAAAAACTTCCTATTACACCTACAAATACAGGTATTGAAGCTGATGCAGATGGCATTGAAGATGATGATATTCTTCAGATTCTTGTTCATGCTGTGGTTTTTGTTGCACCTACTATAGAGAAACTTTTTTAGGATGGCAGAGATTCTGAAGCACATGCATTGATAGCCTTGTGTGTCAAACGTGCCATTATTCCTCACATTCACTCTTGTAGAATAGCTAAATATGCTTGGGATACACTTACCACATTGTACGAGACTAGGAATGGGACTCGTGTTGCTTACCTCCGAAAATAGTTGGAGAGTGAGCATATGAATGAAAGTGATTCTATGGAAAATTTTCTAACAAAGATCAAAGACTTGAAGGAAGAATTGATTTCTACTGATGAAGTTATACTAGATAGCTCACTTGTGGAGACCGATCTAAATGGTCTTCCTGATTCATATTAGATTTTTGCTTCTACTCTTTGTTTGATGATGAAAGGCAATTCAAATGCCTTGTTCTTTGAAGAGTTAGTCTCTCTCTTGTTGCAGGAATATCAGCCTAGGTAGAGCATGCCCAATATGCATGTTGTAGATCAAGCTCCTTTCATGGCTATTCAAAAGGGCAAAGGTAAATGGAGCTCATCTACTAGTAAGCTAGTAGATGACATTCGAAGAAGGAAGAAAAATATGAGAGGAAATCCAAAAAGAAAAAACTCTTTTGTAAGTATTGTAAAGGAAATGATCATGTCATAACGAACTATCCAAAATTGGCTGCAAAGGAGGAAAAGAAAAAAGAGGCTCGAATGGTTGTTGCAAAGGCCTCTACACAAAAAACAGAGTCTCCTAATGTTGTGCAGAATGAAGAATGGGTATTTACTACTGTTTGTAGTTTTGACCCATCTTCTCGTGAATATTGTATGTTTGTGATGGACTTAGATGTTTGGTACTTTGATAATGGGGCAACCAAACATATTACCTCTTAGCGCAGTTTCTTCACTTCACTTGAGCCTACCCCTACAAGGAATACTATCACACACACCAACAACTCTTATCCTGTCATGAGAGTTGCTAAGATCATTCTGACTACTATTGATGGTAGTTCTTTCACTTTTTTAGATGCTTTATTTGTGCCAAGGATCAAGAAAAATCTCTTATCAATTTCTGCACTAGCCAAGATTTGCTTGGTTATGAAATTTGTTGATGATAGATGTATAGTTCATGATCTATCAAATGGAAACATGATTATTGCTTCTAGCATTTTATTTCATGGGCTGTAGGAGATCATAGACTATGTAAGCTCTGTGAATGATTTGGCATGTGGAGCACATGATTCTCAGGCTATGTCAAATGCAAAGCTTTAGCATGCATGCTTTGGTCATCTGAATTTTGATAGTTTGCTACGCTTACATAAATCTGAAATGGTTTCCTCTTTGCCCAAACTTGAGGCACCCAGAAAACCTCTTTGTGAAGGCTATATTTTGGGCAAAATATAGCATTCCTCCTTTCTAAAAGATGGTTTAGTTTGAGCTACTAAGAAATTACAGCTTGTTCATAGTTATGTCTATGGTTGTATGTAGACACCCTCTTTTGGAAACTATCTTTACTTCGTGACTTTCATTGATGATTTTTCTAGGCATGCATGGGTATATCCATTGAAAGCAAAGTCTGAAGTGCTCATGTGCTTCAAATAGTTTTTGGTTTTGGCTGAAAATTTCTCAGTATATAAAATGGGAACCTCCATTCTCATCTAGGGGCAGAATATATGTCTTCTGATGTTAATGCATTTCTGGCTAAACATGGGATAAAACATCAGTGTACAGTTCCATATACACCTCAACAGAATGGAGTTAATGAACAGAAGAATAGGTTACTCATGGAGATGGCGAGGTGTATGGTCAAGAGTTAGGCTTTATCATATAATTTTTGGCTTGAGGCTATGATGTGCATAGCATATGTACTTAACAGGCATCCCACTAAAGCACTATATTCTATCACTCCATATGGGACCTGGCCTGGTCGCAAGCCTTTTGTTGCTCATCTGGATGTTTTTGGTTGTCTCGCATATGCATTAGAGCCTAAACAACATCGCAAAAAATTGGATGGTAAATCAGTAAAATGTATTTTTATTGCATACAATTCTAAAAGCAAAGGCTATCATTTGTATCATCCATAAAATGCATTTTGGTTAGCTGTGATGTTGTTTTTGTGGAAGATTCTATTTAGCCTTTACTTTCATGTACGAAGGAGACATCTGTTAGCTGCAAAGACATGTATGATACTTTGCTGCCTCTTTTTATGGGTGGACAGTCTAGTGCTAGGCCTAATGATGTAGACTATTATATTTCTGATGGAGATCTACATGATGCAGTTGTTGATGAGAGACTTGATATTGAGGAGGCAAAAATTATGCCAAAATGGCTACTGCAGACTTTGCGTGAATGCAAATTAGATGCACCTCTATCATGCCATAGTTGTTCAAACTCTCATAGTGCTTCTTTTGCATCAGATTGCTATGCTATGGTTGCCTCTAGTCTATGTAATGAGACTCAGCTATTTCGTTTGATGAAGCACAAAATTCCAAACATGGATGGCTGTAATGCAATCCGAATATGATGCGATCATGAAAACTTGTACCTTGTCTTTATGTGACTTGCCTCCTAGCAAGAAGGCCATTCGCACTAACTGGGTATACAAGCTTAAGTGTAAGCCTGATGGAATAGTTGACAGGTATAAGCCTAGGCTTGATGCAAAGGGTTATGCACAGGAAAGAGGCATTGATTTTGATGAGACCTTTGCTCCTAGTTGCCAAATGACTACTATTCGTAGCATCTATGCACTTGCAGCTGGTCATGGTTGGAATCTAGATCAGTTGGACATTAAAATAACATTTTTGAATGGTGACTTGCATGAAGAATTGTATTTTTTTCAACCCCGTGGCTTTATGCGGAAAGGGTACGAAAACCAGGTGTGCAGGCTAAAGAAGCCATTATATGGTTTAAGGCAAGCACAACATGCTTGATATGAAAAGATACATGCATATCTAATTGCACATGGTTTTTAGAATAGTCCAACTGAAAGCACCTTATATGTTAAGCATGCTAATGATGTACTTCTGATCATTGTTGTATATGTTGATGACATGTTGCTCACTGGTCCTCATGAGAAGCATATTGCTGATTTTAAGGCTGATTTTCATGCCTCATTTGAGATGGCTAATTTGGGGAATTTGCATCATTATTTGGGCATTTAGTTTATGCATGTTGATGGTGGAATGGCTTTGTGTCAAATGAAATATATTGACACATTATTGTAGCAATTTGGCCTTGAAGTCTGTAAAAATATTGCCACTCCTATGAAGAAACATTTACAATTGAGTCTTCATGATGCTGGAGATGCATTTGATGTTGTTCTCTATTAACAAGCTATTGGGTGCTTGATTTACTTATGGATTACTCGATCACATATTTAATTTGTTGTCTCATAGATGAATAGTTTATGCATTGCCTAGGAGTCAAGCATTGGCAAGTAATTAAGTGCATCTTTCACCACTTAGTAGTGCATGGCTACTTGCATTGTTTTATCCCAAGGGGGATCACTACCACTAGATTTACATGCTTTTTCTGACTCTCACTGGGCTCCTTGCTATGACACTCCTGTGTCCACTAGTGGTTTTTGCTTCATGCTTGGTAGCTCATGCATATCTTGGCTAAGTAAGAAGCATCCTACTGTGGTCACTTCCAGTTGTGAGGCTGAGTATAGGGAAACTTTCACGATTGTTGAGTGTGTGTGTCTCAGACACCTTATGGTTGATTTTAGTGTTGCTCAGGCTTCTCCCACCACCATCTTCACTAACAGTCAAAGCACATTGGCAATTGCGAGGAACCTTGTGTTCCATGCTCGCACTAAGCAAATTGAGTTGCATTATCATTATGTCAAGAGATATTCTCTGTTGGAGAGATCAGCTTGGCATATGTGCCCACACAGGAGAACATCACACAACTTTTCACAAAGACTCTTCCTAGGGAGAAGTGTGAAGCTTCCACAAAGCTTTGGGCTTACCTCCTTTTGCGGATTGATTCCACATAGCTTGGCACTTCCTTATATATGAGTGCTAGCTCCTTGTTAACTGCATCACTCCTAGGGGAGATTTGTTGATATATTTAGGTAGTAATGTGTGTGAATACGCTAGGAATTCGAGGGTACTTTTTTCCCTCTTTAGGAGTTTTTTCCCCCAGCTTGTATATATGCCTAAAGCCCTAATGGGTTACTCATCTTGCTACATTCTAGTGGTAATACATTTAGTATTGTGTGTTGTGCTCCAAGCTTCTTCTTCTTCCTTGTGCTATTCACCTGCTTCCGTAGATGTCTAACTCCAACATCTTGATAGGGAGATTGTAAGATGCATGTTGTTGCCTCAAGAGTTTGATTTTTTTATTGTCCATACTCCATGAGAAGAACATGCAATAGTGGATTAGTTTAGTAGATCCTGATTGGAAATAGGTGAAGCATGAATAGGAGTACAAGATGAACTAAGCAATGCAACATTATTTAATGTTTAGGTTGCTCAATCAAATTCTTGTTATGAACAAATTTTAATATTTTTTATTGATGGTGCTCTACGAGAAAAACTTACCCTTGACACGAAGAGGAAGTTTGCCTTGGAAAGTAGACCATATTTAGTCATTGGTAGAGCATTGTATAAAAAGTGCCAAAGAGACATGTATATTTTGGTGGCTAGAGATTATTGTATGAAATGGGTGGAAGTAGTGGCTCTTAAAGACAATAAGGCAACCAATGTAGCAAAATTTGTGTATCCTAGTATTATGATGAGATCTGTTTGTCCTTTTGAGCTAGTGAGTGATAGGGGAATTCATTTTTTGAATGAGGTAATATTTGAGTTAACAACAAGTCGCATAATTATGAATAAGAAATTGACAACATACCATCTATAAGCTAATGGACAGATGGAAAGCACTAACAAGACATTGCTAAGGATTTGGAAGGAAATTGTGCAGGAGAATCAAAGATGGAGATCTAATCTTGGATTCCGCAATGTGGTCATTTAGGACAACATTCAAGGTGACAATAGGAATAACTACATTAAGATTAATGTATGGGCTGCAATTAGTGATCCCAATAGAAGTTTTGGTTCCAAGCCTAAGGATAACAACTGAAGAGATGTCCTTGATTCATCGATTAAGTATAGAAGAAAGTATTTGTTGCAAGTGGAAGATGATAGGTTGGTCAATTCTTATATTTGTAAAGTGATCCAGAGATGAAGGTAGGATTGGGTGAGTATGAAGGTCAAGATGAAATTCAAAGTGTTTCGAGTGGGAGAGTGGGCGATGGTATATAATTTGAAATTGGTACCTCAACTTAGAAATATGAAATTAAGGTATAAATGTCCGTACAAGATTGTGGAAGATTTAGGGCAAGACAGCTCCATTGTAGGATATGTGTTTGGAACTAGGGTGGAGAATCCAATGAATGGATTTAGGTTGAAGAAATTTCAAGGGAAACCATTGCATTTCAATTGGCTTGAGGTGGCAATGGTATAATTAGAGAAAGCAATGCATGTAATAGCAATACATAGAAGTACATCAAGAAGGGAAGTTGGAAAGAATAAGAATGTGCTCATTTAGTGTATGCTGCATCAAAGTCTGCTCGGTCAGAAGTTTCATACAAAGTCAAAATTTTTAAGTTGAATTGGAAGGATGGAAGAAGGGGATACTTAAAATAATTACTCTGTATGTTTCATTACACATTTCTCACCAATTTTAGAAATAGTGTAGTATGAGTATGTAGGCAAGATTGTTTATGCACGATGTGTGTGGTCATCGATAAAGCTATAGTTGCAATGCCAAAACCAAGGAGTCTTGTAGGTTTGCAAGGAGGGAGCCATGAGGAATAGGATAAAACCATAACGAATAGAGTATGCACAAAGATAGGGGTAATAAGGGATGAAGATACCACCATGGAAGAAAAAGACAGTGGGGTGATGAAGTGATGGAAGTACAAACATCATTTTCCATAGGGAAATTAATATAGTCATTGATGGAGCCGTATGCAGATTTGAAGATAGAAATTGACACTCAAGCTCTTGTGAATATAAACTGGTTGCAACAAGTAGGATTGTATGAATTTTCTTTTTTAACTTGACGTAAATGGAAAAAAAACTACTATGCTAAGTCACAAGTAGATATTGTAAGAAAAAACTAAGGGACCCAACAGAGAAAGTGAAATTCACACTTGAAATAGTGGAAAAAGTATTCAACCTACCTTATGTGGCATATTTGGATATATCTAAATGCCCAAAGAATGCATTTAGAAAAGACGTTGGGCCTAGAGAAGGAGGACGAAAGTATTACATGCTGAAATACATTAATTATGCTAGAAGAGAGCAATTGAAATGGTGTTTAGAATGGATGTGATTCATTGGCAAATGCGATAACATTTCTAAGGAGAACTATGTGCCTATATGATGGGCTAAAAAAGGAGAGAAGATGAGCTGGGCTCATTGGGTATATGATAGGTTGCATGGTGAACGTTTTGTAGTATACAAAAGGAAAGCACGTTCTAACAATAGACAATGGTTTTTGGCAACAATATTCTAATACTTGCAAGAGGTTGAGTAGGGGGGGATTGTGTTTTTGAAAAAGGAGATAAGATTATGTAGAAGGAAAAGTAGAATGACTAGAAATGGGAGATATCTAAGTTAGATATTGACAAATAGGAAATAAACAATACTCGACGTAAGGCAGGTTATACCCTATGGGAAGCATTCTTTGCAATCAACAAAACTCAGGAAACATAGGAGATAGACAAGATGCAAGAGCAGCCAAGGTTAAAGATAGCTGAATCAAGAACACTAATAAGGCTAGGAAAGACCTTTAAACTATCTAGAAAAGGAACCTATAGAGAGAGGCAGGAGAATTAGAAGGAAAGGTGGTATCTCATATAGTTGGTGATCACTCTAAGAGCGTGGTAAAAGATGTAGAGAAGTTTGAAAAGCATTTGCAAGCGATACAACAATTTATAAATCAATAGAAACAAAAATTACAAGAACAAAAGCTATTAAATGGAATTTTGAACTCAAATAAATACCGAGAGAAAAATATATAGCCACGAGAACTACAAAAGGAATTAAAGATATGTTAAGAGCACCATAGGGAGGATATGGATAATGAGTTAAAAGATCATGGAGAGGAGCTATTAAAGGTGAGAATGTCATTAGAAGTTTTTAAGGAATGGAAAGAGAGGTTGGAAGAAAGAGTGGCAAGTGAGTTAACATTTCTAGAGGAAACTAACACAAGATTGCAAGTGGATAATGATATTATGAAGCTTAAACTAACACCACTGCAAGTATTGGAGAACTAAGTATTGCAATAAGAAGGATTGAATCTAAATGCAATTTTGATGGATGAAGGAGATCTTACAATGTTGATGAAACACATGTAGGACAAGGTGCATATAATGTAGGGACTTATGAGGGAGAGATTATCTCCATGATTCAATATTGTTAGGAAATAATAAGGAAAGATTTTATCTTAGAATATGAAGCTAATTTGGTGGGGAAAATAAGTCAAACGTAGAAAGAGAATAAGTGTTTGTCTCAATAAGATCAAGACTTGGAGAAGGAGATGAGGAACAGGAAAAAACAAGAAAATTTATAAAATGGTGAGGAGTTAGTCCAACAAGTAATAAAGCAAAATAGAAGGTTTAGATGGAGATCAAGTGGAGCAAATAGTCACCAATGTAGTCATGGACACAACAACACAGGAAGAAGAAACTATGAGTGAAGTACCACACATTGAAGAGATAGGTAAGAAGCAAGAGGAGGAGGTAGTGATAGAAAATTAAAGTAATCAATCCTTTGTACTCACACGGAATGAGTTTGGATCAAGAAACTTATGAATTCGAGTCAAGTTTTTGGGAAAAAGCTTCCATCGAGTTGTGCCACTCATTGAGCATTGGAAAATGTGTGATGAAATTGCTTTGGTGGATATTTAATTGTTCAATCGAATATGTTGGATGTGTGGTAGTTAAGATTTTGTTGGATAAATTTTTTAATCAATTGGGTTCTATTATAATCTATTATCATCTAAGCTTATCTACAAGGCCATGTAATGTAACGATTATGTTCAAATGAGATGGTAGTTTGTAGGTCTTTTAAGAAGGAATAGATGATGTATGTTGGGGGGAACCGTAATAGAGTAAAGATCTAGTTTGAAGCATGATTGTTCATGTTCATATTGTGTTGCATTTTGTTTTGCTTTCGCAGAAGACTTGTTTACTGTGTTTTTGCTAAGTCTCTCAGTCATCAATCTTTGTGAGAGACAAAAGTTCATGCACAAGCATTTGTGCTCTGATTCAAAGTTATGTTGAACATGAGTATGTGCTATTGAACCCCAAAACTTTGGACTCAACCAAGCTAATAAATTTCAAAAGAGGCATTGGAACGATGGAGCTAGGATGAAGACATGGAGGTTGACGCTCGAGGGGAAGTGTTGAAATCCAAGCTCCGTCCTTAGGAGCATATGAAACTTCTCACATGATGAAACTTGAAGCATCATGAAGCAATGAGCCAAGCAAGACTATTCGTGTATTCAAATTTGATTTTGAATCCAATTCATTTATCTAAAATCAATTACCTGTCACACTTACGTGTGATGAACCCTATTTTTTAGGAGAAGAACATTTATCATTTACATCTTTTCAAACTCATATAAACACATCACGTACTTCCAGTTGTGCAGATCGCATGTGTGTTATCACCTTGTGAATTTGAATAATCTAATAGAACCCTTTGTAAGTAAGTTCCTTACTTACTTTAGTATTTTCTTCACACTTTTAGTAGCCATAGTGCACATTCTTATTTGTCTGTGTAGCATCTAGCTAGCTTTGAGTGTTGAAAATTTTCTATATTCATATTGTATCCACTTATTTTAACATTTAGCTTGTTACAAAGATAATGTATTCGTATAAAGTTTCCTTGAACCACAAGTCTGATCTGTACATATTCTAATAGAAGTAAATCCTCAATTGAATAGTGTTCTTTGTCTGCATGTATAGTGAAGGCAAGAAGTAGCTGCTCTTGGAGGCATTTGCTCTCAGAGTAGAAGCAATAATTTTGAGTGTGATAACTTGCATTAGGAAGATGGTATAGTCTACTTTGATTTTCCAAAAGCTTTTGGGTTGATTCCATTAGAACTCAGAGAGTCATTGTTTTGTATGAATAAAGGTATGTGTGAACATACATTTGGGACCATTCATCCTTCAAGCTACATAGGGAAGGTGTACATTCTCCCATGAAGAAAGGTGTAGCTTATGAAAGATAATTTCTATATAGAATTCAAACAATTTATTGATGGGTCAATGTACCAAATAATTGTTAGTATATTTGGATAATGATATGTGTGGATGCACTTACTATCGTGGGGTCTTTTTCACTCTATATGAGGTCTTTTTCCCCTGGCATCTCTCTCTCTCCGTATATATATATATATATATATATATATATATATATATATATAGAGAGAGAGAGAGAGAGAGAGAGAGAGAGAGAACCCTAAAGGGCTATGATCGTTTGTACATTCACTTAGTAATACAATTAGTAATGTACTCCAAACTTCTACTTTTTCATCGTAGACTTTGGATGCTTACTTTATCCTCAAACTCAAAAAATTTGAATCAAAGCTAGTCATCGCATTCTAGAGGGCATCCTCAACACCTTTCTAGTAACGATCGCAAACATAAGATGAGATTTGATGAGCATACTCAATTTCTATGATAGTTCAAAATAACTTCATTACATGGCATTCAAATTTTGATTTGAGATTTCTTTTGACCTGGGAACACACTATCACAAGGAGTATGCTACGAATTTGATTCCTTTATGCCACACATATATATACAACTTTTGGTTTTGCAAGAGAAGAATCTCAAAGCTTTCTGTGAGTATTTGGAAGCTCAATTTGGTATTTGTAATTGAATGTTGTTAGATATACTCAATTATCAACTTTAAGCAGAAGTCACTAACCATGGCTGAAAGAAATGATGTATTTTGTATGTTAGTTGTTGAAGACATTCTTAGACATATGGCATCACTTTGTCAATCGGGTTTTGGAATCTCAAGAGATATGGGCTCATTAGAAATAACTTTAACATATTGGATCCAAGTTTGGGACATATGACATCGATTGGTTTTTGGTTCCATAGACATATGGAATCCATGGTGTATGGGATATATGGCATCTTTGGGATCTTGGGACATATGGGATGCCAAGAAATATACTTGGACATTTGGGATCCAAGATGTTTTGTGGTGATCTAGGGACATATGGGATCCCTAGACATATGGAGGTTTAAAACATGGGGTAGGTAGTGCTTTGTGGATCCTTTTGCATCCTTTGAGAGATGATGTTTTTGTTGTTCTAGTCTTCATGGGATCCATTGATGGGATCTTTGGTAGGGTCTTGCTTTTGTGGACTCCTTGTTGTTGTTCATTTATCTAAAATCAATTTCCTGTCACACTTATGTGTGATGAACCCTATTCTTTAGGAAAAGAACATCTATCATTTACGACATCTTTTCAAACTCATATAAACACATCACGTACTTCCAATTGTGCAGATCGCATGTGTGTTATCACCTTGTGAATTTGAATAATCTAATAGACCCCTTTGTAAGTAAGTTCCTTACTTACTTTAGTATTTTCTTCACACTTTTAGTAGCCATAGTGCACATTCTTATTTGTCTGTGTAGCATCTAGCTAGCTTTGAGTGTTGAAAATTTTCTATATTCATTTTGTATCCACTTATATTAACATTTAGCTTGTTACAAAGATAATGTATTTGTATAAAGTTTCCTTGAACCACAAGTCTGATCTGTACATATTCTAATAGAAGTAAATCCTCAATTGAATAGTGTTCTTTGTGTGCATGTATAGTGAAGGCAAGAAGTAGCTGCTCTTGGAGGCATTTGCTCTCAGAGTAGAAGCAATAATTTTGAGTGTGATAACTTGCATTAGGAAGATGGTATAGTCTACTTTGATTTTCCAAAAGCTTTTGGGTTGATTCCATCAGAACTCAGAGAGTCATTGTTTTGTATGAATAGAGGTATGTGTGAACATACATTTGGGACCATTCATCCTTCAAGCTACATAGGGAAGGTGTACATTCTCCCATGAAGAAAGGTGTAGCTTATGAAAGAGAATTTCTATATAGAATTCAAACAATTTATTGATGGGTCAATGTACCAAATAATTTTTAGTATATTTGGATAATAATGTGGGTCAATGTTCCAAATAATTGTTAGTATATTTGGATAATGATGTGTGTGGATGCACTTACTATCGTGGGGTTTTTTTCACTCTATATGAGGTCTTTTTTCCCTGGCATCTCTCTCTCTCTCTCTCTCTCTCTCTCTCTATATATATATATATATATATATATATATATAGAGAGAGAGAGAGAGAGAGAGAGAGAGAACCCTAAAGGGCTATTATCGTTTGTACATTCACTTAGTAATACAATTAGTAATGTACTCCAACCTTCTACTTTTTCATCGTAGACTTTGGATGCTTACTTTATCCCCAAACTCAAAAAGTTTGAATCAAATCTAGTCATCGCATTCTAGAGGGCATCCTCAACACCTTTCTAGTAACGATCGCAAACATAAGATGAGATTTGATGAGCATACTCAAGTTCTATGATAGTTCAAAATAACTTCATTACATGGCATTGAAATTTTGATTTGAGATTTGTTTTGACCTGGGAACACACTATCACAAGGAGTATGCTACGAATATGAGTTCCTTATGCCACACATATATACAACTTTTTGTTTTGCAAGAGAGGAATCTCAAAGCTTTGTGTGAGTATTTGGAGGCTCAATTCGGTATTTGTGATTGAATGTTGTTAGATATACTCAATTATCAACTTTAAGCAGAAGTCACTTACCATGGCTGAAAGAAATGATGTATTTTGTATGTTATTTGTTGAAGACATTCTTAGACATATGGCATCACTTTGTCAATTGGGTTTTGGAATCTCAAGAGATATGGGCTCATTAGAAATAACTTTAACATATGGGATCCAAGTTTGGGACATATGACATCGATTCGTTTTTGGTTCCATAGACATATGGGATCTAGGGTGTATGGGATATATGGCATCCTTGGGATCTTGGGACATATGGGATCCCAAGAAATATACTTAGACATTTGGGATCCAAGAGGTTTTGTGGTGATCTAGGGACATATGGGATCCCTAGACATATGGAGGTCTTACAACATGGGGTAGGTAGTGCTTTGTGGATCCTTTTGCATCCTTTGAGAGATGATGTTTTTGTTGTTCTAGTCTTCATGGGATCCATTGATGGGATCTTTGGTAGGGTCTTGCTTTTGTGGACTCCTTGTTGTTGATTTTTCCTTCTGATTTGATCTTTGTTCAAAGAAATCCTCCTTTAATTTTATGATTCTTTGTTTGATGTTGCATTGGGTACACTTTTAGGTGCCATATCAATGAGAAACTAGATGAGGATTTGTCCTTTGTGAGGTATATGTGTGAGAGAGATTATATTTAAAAAAATAAATATGTGAAGCTCATAGGGAAGGTCCTACGATTTCTAGGTAGTTTTCTAGTCCCTTTACAAAGAGCCATAATATATGCTTGAGTGTAGAATTGTAATGGACATATTTTTGCGGCAAATGCTTAAAAATGGAGAGATTGATTTTAAAATGAGAGGTGATGATGCTTTCGATACATAATAATGTCTTTGCTTGTGGATTGACATGCTTGACATGGTCGTCCAAAGATGCACATAATGCTTTAGAACTACAAGTAGAGGCCCAAAACTAGGCAATAGAAGAAATGGAGGAAATACTATATGCCTATATGGATTGTACCGCTATAATCAAACAAAACATGGGCCTTTTACAAAGACATCTTGCCAAAGCTTGTTAAGAGTACCAAATGTTGCAAGGGTAGGACAATGAAAAGTTTTAAGCTTCTTTGGATACACTCGATGCTCGATTAAGCACATCTCACTTTCAAGTGGAAGCACTCAAAAGCATAAAGATTTTTCTAGAGGATTATACCAATCTATTGGAGGCACACTTTAAATTGACAAAAAAATCTTTGGCAATGTGCACATCACAAGTAGCCCTCCATATGACCATCATATAGGAGCCATCAACATCAATGGAAACCATTCATGAAGGGAGACTTGTGAGATTAGAGGATCTTCATCACTAGATAACTGAGATGAAGTATGAATTAGCATCATTCCTCTCACTAGACTGGCCCACATCTCTACCAAATATTCATGAACCTGAGGAGCTGGTACAAATCCCCGTAAAACAATCTTTTGAAAAAAAAATATGAGCCTCAAACAACAATTGGAGGTTGTGTTATCGATGAAGGTTAGGATACCTTTGAACTACTAGGGCCTACATGGATGAAGTCAATCGAGGAACTAGGCTGCACAAACACCCTCTACACATAGAAGCACAACTACAATCCATGATGGTATTTGAAGAATCAATCCGAAAGTCAACATATTTTCAAGAGCTCATGCCACGATGCTAAAACTCTAACAATGAGATCTACTATATGTCCTACTTTATGATTATGTATGAATATAATGCAGACATCGAACACATCACAAGGAAGATACGCACCTTTGCAACATAATTCGAGCATGAAGACCCACCTTAAAGGGCATGCTTCTATACCATTTTTCAACCCGATTTGTGAATGCAATTTTTATAAGAATACCCACACATGATGTGATCATGGACGAAGGCCCCTTGAAATTTTATACAATCCATGCTATGATCCCATCCTTAGAAGGAGAACATGGCCAAAATTAGCCATTAAAGTAATGAACGAAAAAAAATATTAACATTGTGTCAATTAACCTTACCTCACACTACCTCAAGGAACACCCACGATTGCATATGTGATGGCTAGCATTCATCACTGGTTACCATGAATACATAGAATGAAAAATGTTGCGAAAATAATGCAACTAAATATATTTGACTTGATGCAGACCACCTTTGAAGTTTTTTGCAAATTTAAAGTACCACACATCTCAATGCCAAGATTCAAACATTGTAACCTCGACTTTGTATATGATATGAGCAGAACACTATCAATAAAAGTCTATTACATGTGGCACTAGCGAGTGAAGTACCTTCATGCTAGCTATAAGAAAAATTTTGAGGAGACGTTCACAACATGATTTTGGGACTACCACTCTGAAGTTTTCTTTTCATGACCCACCCATTTACTACAATTATTTTGATGTGAAACATTGACATAATTAGCACACTATTGTTGGAGTTAGATGTCTATGGAAGCATGCAAACAACACAATGAAGAAGAAGAAGATTGGAGCACAACACACAATATTGAATGTATTACCACTAGAATGTACAAAGATAAGTAACTTGTTGGGGCTATAGGCATATATACTAGTTGGGGGGAAAAACCCCTAAAGAGGGAAAAAAGTGTCCGGACAGTCCTAGAGTGTTCACACACATCACTACCTTAATATATCAACAAATCCCCCTTTACAATTGACATGGAGAGGGAATATTAATGTTATGAAAGGCATACTTGATGTGGGATTTTCATTAAGTATTTGATACCTTAGAATCATCTTGGGAAGGAGTCACCAAGTACTTGTATTACAAAATCTACCTAGCATGATCTTGAAAGTACCTTAGCTTAGCTTCTTTCCAAGCATCTTGCTTCCGTGAACTTTGTATTGGAGACTATGCTCACTTATCTCTTTTCATTATGTAAGAAAATTACAAGTGAATGTTGTTCTTGTAAATGCATGTGCTCACATGCAAATGCATGTGCTCACATGCAAATGCATGTGCTCACATGCAAATGCATGTGCTCACATGCAAATGCATGCATTTACATGGCATTTATGGTTCAAGAAAAAATATTTTTCTAAGCATTCATGCATTCTATGCTCATATGGTCCTTCTTGTGCACAGACGTGCTTCCTTTTCAAGCATCCTTATGATAATGCACATCTTTTATGTCTTTAAAAATTTTCTAAATGAAATGAAACTTGTATGTGTAGAAAGGAAAACTTAGAAATTGAATTTGTGCATTGAAACCATCTCGTGTAACAAGAAAATACACATAGAGTCTTTGTTTACAATGCATAGATGCATGCGCATGCAAGTACTTAAGGTTCTTTCACTTCTACGCATGTTTCCTTTCTCACTTTCATTGGTTATGGATGTCGATTAAATACTTTTTGTAGACTTCAATTACATTCCTATACAAAGAGGAAATTCAAGCATAGACTCAAAATTACTTATCTCAATGCCAAGCTTCATCCTTTCCTTACCTTGGAGAAGAGCCATGCTCCATTAGATTTCTAATTGCTTTATCCACGCTTGCTTGATCAATAGGATTGTTGTTTTTAAGGGAGAATGATAAACTCCTTTTTAGTGTACTATTTTTTCTTTCAAACATTTCATGTTAATAATCCATCTTAATGCAAAGTGATGCTTAAGAAAGAAAAACAACAAACAAATGTAATGAATACTTCCCTTCCTGATTGAAAAGAATCCATTCCCTCTTCATTCTTCATCATGATCTTCCCTTGATGTGCTCCATCATTATTGTCCAAACAATTACTCACAAAATGGGACAACAAAGAGTGGATAATACGGAGAATCATTGTAAGGGGTCAAAAATAACGAGAATAATCCCACATATAATACAAGAAGCCCAGAAGAGTAGCTTAAAATGAGAATTTCTTCCTTTCAAAGAAAAGGAAGAGATCAAGCGGGCTCATAATTATTTTGGGAGCCCATGGTTCTTTCTATGATCATGTGGGTGAATTATGAATGGGTCTCCATTATTTTGCTTAGAAGAGGCCTTAATCTAGAGATTCATGCATGAGCACCATACCTTCCCACTTTCACATCTTTCAATCAACGTTCTAGTTGATTGGCCATTGCTCTTGCTTATTCAAATGCTATCCCATTAGTAATAGGGGCATAAATTGCTTTCTAGGCGTTGGATAAGGTTTAGATGATCATTTTAGCAGGTGTTTGCAAGTAGTGGGAATATTATCCCATATGGTAGATTAAAATACTCCAAGGAACCTTACATAAGGCATTCCTGTCTAGAAAATGAATGTTCATAATTCTTATTGGGATGATGCAGTAGATATAGCCATATACTTTTTAAATATGTGTTTAAATTGAGAAGTTCATGGAGTCAAAACTTATCAACATTTGTGTGGTACGAAACCCAAACTTTTACATCTCAAAGTGTTTGGTTGTGTGTTATATGCTCACATACCTCAATAATTGAGACACAAAATAGATGTGAAGGTATATATGTGTATATTCCTTGGATATTCTTGAGAGAAAAACAGTTTAAGATGTATTAACCCTAGCATGAAACAAGTTAAGGTGTCTAAGGATGTAAGTTTGATGATGTTCTACCTTGGTATGGTAGCAAAGTTGTGTTACAAGTTGAAGATGCATATGAAGCTGACCAGAAGCTCAAAGAGAAACAACAAAGCATGGAGGTGAGTGGTACAACCACTTCAAGCACACCATCAAAGGAGATTACTAGATCAAAGGAGACAAGGAATGAAACGCATTCAAGTGAAGAAAGAAAGAAAGGAAATGAAAAAGAAAATATATAAGACCATCAATGTGTATGCATGGACTCTACAAGTGATGAAGATGTCGATAATTTAGAAAATATGTTGTTCAAAGGTCAAGTTATGATTCATTCATTATACGACACTATGCCTACATGATTCAAGTTATAGCTTGTGAAGAGACTAACTTTTTTGGAGAGGAAAATAAGCATAGGGATTGATGTGAGGCCATGAAGCAAAAAGTGAAGGATTTTGAAGAAAAAGATAATTGATCATTAATGACAAGAATAAAGGACATGAAAGTCATTGGCAACAAATGGGTGTACAAGGTAAAGATCCCTACAAATGGGAGCATCTCTAAGTATAAATGGATGTTATTAGCAATTTTTTTGCTAAAACCTATGGCATAGATTTTTTGAAAACATTTTTCCTAATAGCTAAAATATCTACCCAGGACATAAAGAGGAAGCTTGGATGTGAGTTTAAAGTCTCTGATTATGGGATTCTAAGGTACTTCCTTGGATTGAAGTACTATACAAAGAGTAAGGTATATATTGATGCAAAGGAAATACATTGTTGATCTATTGAAGAAGTTTGGCTTGTGTGATTGCAATCCCATTTCAAATCCATTAGAAATAAATGTTAAACTAAGTGCTCATGAGGGTGAAGAAGTGTAGGATGTGACCATGTATAGGTCAATTCTTGGTTCTCCCTTGTATGCTACTATGACAAGACCAAATATTGCACATGCGGTTGGAGTGATATCGTGATTTTTGTAGGCATCGAGAGTAACTTATATTGTTGCAGCTCAAAGGGTACTTATATACCTCAAATGGTCATTAAATGAAGAGCTATATTATCCATTTGATGATGGATTACATGTAAAAGCTTACTTTTATGCTGATTGGGTAGATTCCAAAGATTATAGGAGGAGCACTAGTGAATATGTTATCATGCTAGGAAAAAAGACCATCTCATGGATGTCAAAGAAATAACCAACAATGGCTTTGTCATTGATAAAAAAAACATACAAAAGTTCTCATCCATGCATTTTCCAAGTGGAAGAATTAAAAATGAGGATCCAAAGTCATGCAATCAAGTTATGAGCTCCACCAAGATCAATCAAATTCTAATTTTCTCAATTACCTACCAAAAGGTGCACCTAAATTGGTAAATGGGTGCTTAGCTAGATTCTACCAAAAGTAAAACTTCTATATATTCATCATTTCAAATTTTGTTCTTGGATCGTATGGGTTTCACGCATTTAGCACTTAGTTTAGTGACATATTAAACTCCATCAAGAATCCCTTGCTTGCTTATATCATATTCTAATGATTTTATAGCTCTCTATCTAAAAGTGTAGTTAGGCTTTCATGATTCTATTTGTATCAAATTGTGAATAATTTTTCTCTATTATTTTACTCATTTGTGTTTATTTGAAGCTCTTTTCGGTCTCCCATATAGTGCTCCAAAGTTTTCCAAAGTTTCAAGTTTCTCTACTCAATTAATTATGAGAAATTTCCAAGTTTGTGAACGTATATCTCTACACATAAGCAAAGGGTTTTCGCAAAAACAATTATTTCTTGAAGTTGACTATTATAATAGTTAGAACATCCATTTTATTTTTTCAAAAGATTTTTTGGTAGCTCTCAAGGTCTAGTTAAGGTTCAAAAAATTTGACTTTTGTTCTCTATAAAATTGGAGAGAAAATTCTAGAATAGTGAGCATATATCATTATGGTGGGCCTAGTGGAGGGAAACCATGTTTCATTGTTGCATTAGGGTAACTTGATTGATTCTTTCTATGAATGATGTTGTTTATTTGCTTTCTAGCCACCAAAGAAAAGTTCTCAAAGGGAGTTTGCATTCAACTATCCCATAGGAATGGATGATTTCCCCAATGTAATCTAGAGAGACTCTATATGAAGGGCGTATTAGTGCACAATGCTATGCAAAGCTCAACCTGGGTCATGCTTATATAGCTTTTACAAGGGGATTCGATATGGATAAATGTAGTTGGGAGATATAAAATAGTTAGAAAAATATGTAATATGAAAATATCTCCAAAAACTCAAGAAGACAATGTCTAGGAATAGATATCTTCTTGAATTATCCTCCAAAATGGAAGAAGAATTTTTCCAGCAAGATATTAAAGATTCTATCTCTCAATAAACTTGATATAGACTCATAAACAAAATTAAATTCTTGTAGTTTGAAGGTAGACTCCAAAGACTAAATCTCTAAAAGCTTCATCCAAAGGTATGAATTGAAATTCAAAGAACATCATGATCTTAGGCCAAGCGTAATAGAAATCACAACAAGATCACCCTCATAATTCAAGTCAACAAGAAGAATAAGATAGATCTAGTTATGATGTCAATCTATGATATCTTAAAACAAGTCTAGAATATAAAGGAGAATATTCTAGAAGGATCAAGGAGACCTTTAAGGTTGAGATCAAAATAAAGATCCATAAGGATTAAGTATTCATGAAAATGTTTGGAATAATCCATTCCTACTTTTGACCTTTAAGATAGCATAATCTTTTACACTATGAGTTTGCATCTTGGGATGTAGTTATAAAGATCTTAATCTTTTTATAAGAACAAGTAAAATAGATATCAACCAATTAGAGTCTTCATTAGTTACACTAATCCCTATGGGCTCTAGTCCCTTAAAGTGGATTCTCAAAACTATGCAACATTTTGAAAGAAAATTGAACCCACTTTCTATAAGATATTCATATTCTCTCCAAAGTAAAGAGGATGTTCTATCATCTTATAATCACTCAAATAATCCACCTATACCATTTAATTGGGTAGGGATTATAAAATAAATTCCCCTTTATTCCAATCATTTTCTTTATAAAAAGGTTGAGAGTATGTGTAGGGTGATTTGGTTAGGGATCCTAAAATATTGATCTTCCTTTCATAACAATATGGGTTTTGACTTGATAGATGATACTATAGCAAAGTCTTAAAGAATATTCATCTATTTTGTTAGGATCATGGAGAAGTGTGCATAGAGATGAAGATAGAAATTTAACTAAAAAAATTTTGGATCCACCTAATTCACATGTTTGAGGCCCCGATTAGACATAGCTTAAACAATGAATTAGGTAGGAATGTTCTGTTCTAGAATTTTTGTTCTTTCCACACTTCAAATTCGATTAAGTTCTTTATTGTGTGCAAAACCAGATGGAGATTCAAATGATTGGGGCAAGGATTTGACCACACATGGATTCTCCTCTTTTAATACTTAGTTGGGATAGAATTCCCCTTCTAAATTGTTGGAATTCAAGGATTGAGGAAGCACACAAACAACCCAAGGAAGATGAAGAACCTTGGAGCACAACACGCAATACTGAATGTATTACCAAGTGAATGTACAAAGAGAAGTAACATGTTGGGGTTATAGGCGTATATACAAGCTAGGAGAAAAATCCTCCTAAAGAGGGAAAAAGTGCCCCGATAATCCTAACTATGTTCACACACATCACTACCAACATATATGAAAAAAAATCCCCCTAGGAGTGATGCGATGAAAAAGGAGATAGCACTTATGTATAAGGAAGAGCCAAGCTATGTGGAAAGAGATAAATCCACAAAAGGAAGTAATCCCAAAGCTTTGCAAAAAGCTTTAAACTTCTCCTTAGGAAGAGCCTTTGTGAAAAATTCTGCAACATTCTCCTTTGTGGGCACATATGTCAAACTGATCTCTCCAGTAGAGAACCTCTCCCTGACATAGTGACAGTGCACCTCAATGTGCTTTGTGCAAGCATGGAACAAAGGGTTCCTCGCAACTCCAAATGTGCTCTGATTTTTAATGAAGACAATGGTGGGAGATGATATACCAACACCCAAATCAGCCAAAGGTATGTGAGCCACATACACTCAATAAACATTATGAAAGTTTCCCTATCGTCAGCCTCACAACTAGAAGTGGCCAAAGTAGGTTGCATCTTGCTCAACAAAGATATGCATGAGCTACCAAGCATGAAGCAAAAACCACTAGTGGATACATGAATCTCATAGCAACCATCCCATTTAGAGTCAAAAACGCATGTAAATCTAGCAATTCCCTTGGAATAAAACAATCGAAGTAGCCGACTAGCACTCAATTAGCGAAAGATGCACTTAACCACCTGCTAATGCTTCACCTGAGCAATGCATAAAACTGCTCATTTGAGAGATAGCAAAGTGTGTATGAGGCTGAGTTATGCATAAGTAAATCAAGCATCCGAGAGTCTATTGATAGAGACCATCAACTCAATCTCCAACATCATGAAGACTAGATAATAAAAACTCCATAGGAGTGGCTATAAGTTTGCAATCCTCAAGTCCAAAATGATGCAATAATGTGTCAATATATTCAAAACCATTTCTACTTTTCTGTTTTCTTCTCATCTTTGTAATCCTTCTTTGATAGGGCATCATCAACATATTTTTTTTCTTGCTAGTAGATGAACTTCAGTTTCCCTTTCTCTTTTGACTAGCTAAGAGAGCATGATCTGAAACATGCATGATTGACCTCTTCTACCTAGACAAATCTTCTTGCAACAAAACACATACCAACTCCTCAAATGTTAAGGCATTTGGATTTCCTTTCATCATCAAGAAAAATCTAGAAGCAAAACTCGGATATGAATCTAAAATACCATTAAGAATAGTCTACACAAGTGAGCTATATTGTAAGACTTCATCAATAGAAATCAATTATTCCTTCAAGCTTTCATATTTATCAAAAAACTATCCACAAAATCTCCTTCTTTCATATGCTCACTCTCCAAGTGCTTTCAAAGTTAAGCAACATCAGCCTCATTCCTTGCGTGGTATAAAGTGGTAAGTGTTTCCCAAGCATCCTTTGTTACTTTGCAAGAGTGAATGTGAGGGATAAAGGAATGTTTGATAGAAAAATCTACCAATGCATGTTGTTGATCATCTCTCCCATCCCAATGAAGTTGCTCTATAGTAGGTGCAACTGGAACCACATCACAAATAGGAGCTTTAAGATCTTCAATGCCATTTGTATCACCTTTAATAACTATATTTGCAAGTGTGGTAGGATATTTTTCAACATCCTACATAATATTCCACAATCCTTTTGCTACGAATACATGACCCATCATATAGGCCAAAATAGGATAATTGGTACCATCCAACTTGTCCTCAATAGCCAACATACAAAATACATTATTTCTCTCAGCCATGGCCACTAACTAAAATACCTTGGTGTAGAAGAATGAATGTACCTCAAAAAAATGAACAGAACTACCCTATCAAGCTCCACTAAACCCGTAGCAAACTTCAAGGTGCTTATATTAGCGAACCAAAACTTGTATATAAGTTGCGCACAAAAAGACGAATTGCCTGCAGATGCACTGCAATAGTGTGTTCAAAGGCGAAAACGAGCTCAAGTCAAAATTTAGGCACCATAGACAAAAGTGGTTTTCGACTCCTAATCTGCCTTGAGTATGCATGGCAGTTTTCATATGATTCTAAGACTTTGACGGGAGGGGTGTTGATGACACCCTAGATGAAGCGATTACTTGCTTTGATAACAACTATTGGAGTTGGAGGACTCTGGAAGCACATGAATATCACAATGAAGAAGAAGAATCTTCGATGTATTACCAAGTGAATGTACAATGATAAGTAACCTATGAGGGTTATAGACGTTTTTATAAGCTGAAGGGAAAAAACACCCAATAAAGAGGGGAAAAAGTGCACCGATAGTCCTAAGTGTGTTCACACATGTCACTACCAAAATATATCAACACTAATAAAGAGTTTGATTAGAGAGATGAATACCATGATGATTGAGATTGATAATGGGGCATGGGGTAATACCCCAAGGTGTATATCGCCACTCATTTTTGAGGATGAAAATGCTTTTAGGGGCTGGGGGTGGGATGTTGTATAACTACATGAGTCTAAAAGGTAGAACCCTTGGGTTTCTAGGTGTGGAACCCTTGGAATTTAGGATCTATTAACCCTTTTTAGATGGATCATGAACCTTAGAAATAGTCCTTTAAGCTTGAGTACCTTAGGCTTGATTGGAAGGTTCTCTAGCCACTTGATTTGTAAGTGAGAGCTTGAAGGGCCTTATTTCAAAAGGCATGTGATTTCCTAACCTTGGAAACCATGTGATCACCTTGGGAGCCTAGTTGATGGAAGGCAAACATCTTCCCTTGAGAGGGTCTTATCCCCTTGATCTTGGATCTATATATTGGAGAGGTTGGTTGGATGGAAAGTGCATCTCTCTCCCTAGACTGGTCTTGCTAGTTAGAGCTCCAAGATACTACTTGATTGTAGTTTTTGAAGGCTATGGAGCTTCCACAACAAGAATCCTTTTGGATGATAACCTATATTATTTTTATACACGTACGTGTAGAATTAAATAAAAATATGTAGAAAATAAAGAGTAGGAGTAGAATACATAAATATAAAGTGTTCACAATACATGGTCATAATACAATGTGTGGCAAACCACGGCACCGTATTTGTTATTGAAACATAAATATGATTGTTTGACAAACGTTTCACCTTTCACATAAACACTAATCGTAGAAATACCCCACCAAAGGCCAATACGGATTACATGAGCCAAGAGAGACAAATAAAGGATTGCAAACTATTTCTCATTACCATTACATAAACTATTCCTCTCGTTCTATGGGCACCATGGAACCTTTCTTTGTAATCAAGAGTCCATTAGGTGCCAATATTGTTTAAAGCTTTGCATGGTAGATCCTTGTTCAAAGAATTTGTTACATAGTTCTTTTTTTGTTCCACGCGGATTTCAATTGTAAGATCTCCATGCAAAATGTAGTCTTCGCATCCATTCGTACAAAATCCTCAAACATCACTCTTCACACTTCACCTTCCTTTAATGATGTTGATGCATCTTAGTCCCGTTGAATACGTCACAATGCTTCTACCACTTACTATGTCTCACATCCCTTTTGTTTTTTGAGAGTACAATGAATTGGAAATACATACTCACACACCCAACTTCGTAAGTAGAGGCACCCATCATTAGCTACTCATGGACATATTCAGCAAGACTTGAACTCAAGACTTCCTCTGACAACTTCAAAACGTCAGCCACTAAGCTACGCGAGCTCTAACCTCACATCCTTTTTTAGGTTTTCTAAGTTTCTTGAAGGTGGAACTCGACTTCTTGATGAATCGTCAGAGATCTGAGTCGAATCTCCGTTACATCACATATCGTTGTAGGATGTCTTCCCCCTTTGAGGAAGGGTTGTAATATGAGCACACTATAAATAAGTCAACGCTTGTTATGGATCGAGAAGGAAAGTCCCTCCTTCAGTATGTCGCTATAGTGTCGACATCGTCGGCTCTCATGCGACTATGTCTGAACCATGTGCTCCTTCGCTACATAAATGCTTTTCGCCATCGCTGACGCTTCATCCATTCTCCTTTGAGAATCTGATACCATACCAAAGTGAGTCCCGTTGCTCGCTTTGTCCTAATTATATCCCAAGCATTCCCAACAGGCCTTGCTAGTTATCATGGCCATTGATGAATGTGTTAGGGAGATCGATGACTGCAGAGACAAGCCGTATGCTACAGACCTCAGATTAGGCGCCATCGCCACAATCCTTGCTGCCTGCATTCTTGGTATCTGCATGCCTTTGCTCGGACGTTATTTGCCAGCTTTCCATGCAGATAGCAATCTGTTCTTCGTCATGAAGTCCTTTGCAGCTGGTGTTATACTTGCAACCGCATACCTTCACATGCTTCCCGAATCTTTTGAATCTTTAAGCAATCCTTGCCTATCTGAGAATCCATGGGCCAAATTCCCCTTCGCGGGCTTCATCAGCATGCTCGCAACACTCCTCGTTCTGCTCATCGAATTCTCTGCTACAACGTTCTACGAAAATAAGAAGCATGCGCGAAGGTCCTTACGCTCTGCCGCTATGGCTCCTGAACCTATCAACGAACTGAAAATCAAAAGATCTGTAGCTTCTGTCGATGATACATGCAAATCTTCCGATATTGACGAAATGGACGTAAAAACCGTCGTCGACACCGAGCGAGCGCTGGAACGTGTAGCAAGGGACATTGAAGGACAAATCTGTACAGTTTCAGTACATGCGCATCCCATCTCTCATGCTCATGGCGGCCATCTACATTCCTCGACGATCGGAGGCGATGACTCCGCCGAGTTACGGCACCGTGTAGTAGCGCAGGTTCCTCCCTCTCTCGATTTATAGACTCGTTCTGCTCTCTCTCTGTATATCGTCCTCTCCTCCATCTCTGCATACTCCTGCCGCTCACAATGACCTTTGAATGCAGGTACTCGAAATGGGAATTGTAGCTCATTCCGTCATCATAGGAATCACATTGGGCACATCCGAGAGCCCATGCACTATAAAGCCTTTGCTATCTGCTCTCACCTTCCACCAGTTTTTTGAAGGAATAGCACTTGGAAGCTGCATCGCGCAGGTAATGTCACTTAAAGCAGTTTTAGAGTAAAGAAAGCACTCGAGATGCCGAAATGGTTTTTGGAATGTTAGTAGTTTTGTTCTGAGACTATGGATGCTATGCAGGCGGGATACAGAAGACGGGCTTCTGCACTAATGGCCTTCTTCTTCTCTGTGACTACGCCCCTCGGTATAGCAATCGGCATGGCCATCGCCTCAAGCTACAATGGGAACAGCCCAAAAGCCTTGATTGTACAGGGAGTTCTCGACAGCATGTCCACAGGTATTCTTCTGTATATGGCGCTAGTAGACCTCATCGCGGCAGATTTCCTCAGCAAGAGGCTCCGCTGCAACATTCATCTCCAAGTTTATTCCTTCACCGCGCTATTCCTTGGAGCTGGGCTCATGTCATTAATTGCCTATTGGGCCTAATAGTTCAGAAATAGTGAACTACTGTAAAATACAGATTGCTTCCTTCTTCAAATGTCCTTCTATATCCCTCTCAGCCAAACATTCATGTATACACAGAGCCGCACGAGTGCTCTGCGAGAAAAGATTATGGAGGATTTAGAGAACAAAATCAGGAAATAGGTTAAACTCAGGTTCTTGCATTGATGTACACATCTCGTGTGCGAGAAAGATGATTGATCAATTGGCGCAAGAAAGAGGAGCTTTAGACGCTTGACTCTCATATATCACTCTGAATACTCAGATTCAGTGGACTTTGTAAAGCTTTCTTTGCTCGAGCGAAGCTCATACTTTTCTGTTATGTGGGTACTTTCAATTATGCAAAGGGAAGAAGGTGTTGATTCCATAGATCATTTTCCACAAGCCACTTTTCTGTTATGTGGGTACTTCAATTATGCAAAGGGAAGAAGGTGTTGATTCCATAGATCATTTTCCACAAGCCATGCCTATGTGAAAATACCATAAAAGCTAGGTTCTTTAGAATAAAAATTATGACTACGGAGTTCATGGCTCGTGTAATCCATGAGATTTTATATTGACTTGATAGAATAAGTGAAGAGTATGCAGTGGCCCTGCACTTGCTTTGAGAAAAAAGCTTGTACCAAAAATGAGAATCGTCGTCCGAGCCCGTTCAACCTAGTGGTTTGACGTCTTGACTCTATGGAAAGAAATCCTGAGTTCAAGTGTTGGCTAGACATATGATGGATTCCTGTGCGAGTGTGTTTACAAAGGATGGGTGTGTGAGTGCATTTGCAATTCATTGTACTTTCAAAAAAACAAAAAAAAAGAGAGAGAAGCATTAACAAAAAAAAGAGAATCATCAAAAATCTGACAAAACTAGTGTGGCATATTATTTGTATAAAACTATAAAGGAAAATTGTAAGCATTGACAGTTCATGAGAACATGAAACGATGTAGTAATCCTTTCATGCTATGATGACTAATATGATTCACTAGAACTGAACGTCTTACAGCAAGTGTTACGGATGACTTATCTTCTCGCGTTCGAAAATATGAATTCGAATGAAAATTGATTATAAGTATTATGAACGGACATATTCATATGTTCGAATAGCTTTTGGGTGCATTAATGGGTTTTGAGAAGGTCAATATTTATAATTCCTATTTTATTTGCAAAATCCTGTATTCTATTGCAAGAATATAGATTATATATGTATATATATATATATATATATATATATATATATATATATATATATATATATATATACATACACAGTTCGATAAACTCTGCCGATATACGTTACAGACTAAAAAGTTTTGAAACAACAAAACATACTTGGGGACCTCGTTTGTCCCTCATTTTTAAGTTTTCACATGAGTCGCTTATGATTTTTGAACTTTGGGCCTTCAATCTCGATTCTCGAGCTCTTAAGAGATAACACTACATCACATCACCTCTACTTTTGATTCTAGTTTGCAAGGGCTGTTTACTTTAATTCGTAAGTATATATATATATATATATATATATATATATATGTGTGTGTGTGTGTGTGTGTGTGTGTAGTGTTGGCAATGTCTTGCTGTTTGAAATCAAGTGCCAAAATATGCCCTAGCTGTTTAAGTGTAACACAGTTCAGCTGTTTAAGTGTAACACAGTTCACATAGTTCATAGTTCCATCTGTTTCCGTTTTCACGACTCAAATTAAGTTTGATGGAATATTTTTAAGATTATTTATATATTTGAACTTAAGTTGGCCATTTATTCAGTGATTCCGAAGATCCCACCTCTCAATTCCCTTGAAGCAAGGATATGAGCTAATTCGTAGTCCATTTGTAGCACAGAGCTTGTTTATTTCTTTACTAATATAGACTATACTTCCGTACGAGATATATGTTGTTCGTAGTCACATTCATAGAGACTATAATGATTTTTATATTTGGTGTTTCTTCTTGCTTCTATCACACAAATAGTGGGAAAGAGTGTGGTGCAATCGTGTGAAGTATGCTAAGCCGATTTCCGCAAGAAGCTTATGGTTGAATCAAATTTGAAGGTAAACCAATTTAGAATCATGTGTTACAACATGAGTAGTGTGTTCGTATCTGCCAATCCTATGTTCCATTCTAGGAACAAGCATACAAAGGTACATTATAATTACATCAGAGGAAACATGTTGGCTAGAGAAGTGTAAGTCAAACGGATGAGTACCAAGTATTAGTGTACTCACATTTTTACCAAAGCATTGGACTCAACCAAGCTTATGAATATCACGAGAGGCATTTGAACGATGGAACTTGGATGAAGACTTGACGGTTTAAGCTTGAGGGGAAGTGTTGAAAATGAGGCTCCAAACTTCGAAGCATATGAACCACTTCTCTTGTTGACACTGGAGCGTCATGAAGAAAGGAGCCAAGCACAAGAACTCTTGCATTCTGAGTCATAGTATCACACCAAAGATGATCCTTCTTCATAATGAATACCATAATCATTAGTTCCTTTCACATACTTGAGTATCCACATGCTTTCCTTCCAATGAGTTTGGCAAGGCTTATTAGAGAATTTGCTTACTACTCCAACAACATAAGAGATATCTGGTCTACTATTGCACAAGTAGATGAGACTTCCAACTAGTTTCTTTTATCTTCTAATATACACTTCAAGTGAAGTATGTTCAGTAGATAATTTTGTGTTGACCTCCATAGGTGTAGAAAGTTCCTTGCAATTCTCCATGTGGAAGGTCTTCCATATCTATCTTGCATACTTCTGTTGAGAGAGAAAAATTTTCCTTGTTTCCTACCAAACATCGAGGCCTACAGAATAGTACATTAAGCCCAAGTCTTTCATTTCAAATTATGAACTTAGGGCATCTTTCGTTTGTGAGGAAGAGCATCATCATTTCTTGTAATCACAAGGTCATCTACATAGATTACAAGCATAATTATTTTCCCTCCTCTCTTTATAACATACAAGTTAGCATTAGAGGCACATCTTTTGAAACTTGGATCTAAGAGATATTTATCTATCCACTGGCATAATGCTCTAGAAACTTGCTTCAGCCCATATAATTCCTTATTCAGCTTATAGACCTTGTTCTTTGAATGGGGAGCCTCAAACCTATGTCATGGAGACACATTTACCTCCTCATGGAGGTCTCCATTCAAGAACAGTGATATGACATCCATACCATAAACTGGGCAATGCATATGTTTAGCCATACCTAGTACTACTCTAATAGTAGCCATGCTAGCACTTGAGGCAACTGATTCACAAAAGTCAATGCCTTCAACTTGTGAGTAGCTCTATGCAACAACCTTGTACTTTAGCTTCCAAACCGACTTGGTGCCAATGACTTTATGCTTAGGGGTCGATCCACTAGATCCCAAGTTCCATTCTTCATGATATTTTTGTATTTTGTTTGCATGGCAACCCTCTAATTTGGATCATGGAGTACCTCTTCCACATTGTTTGGTTCCTTTGCTTGTTCTTGAATGAGATCATCCATCACGACTGGGCGTTTACAATATGGGTGCTTTCCCATCTCTATTCCTCTATTCTCTATGATCACCTCGGTCCATCTGCAACCTATTCTAGTGAATGTGGGATAGCATTTGTAGAATCATAGAGATGCCTCACACAAAATGGCAATGAATTTTCCACTTGGGTGAAAGCACGTTGGTGACTTTCGGACTCATCATATGAAGATGATGCTTCCTTCTCTTGTGTAGAAGGGATAGTTCTTGGGCCAAGTTCATAGTGGATTACCCCTTTTCCTGACGATAAAATGCAAGCTCTCTTTTCATCATCCACTACATGTGGCTAGTTCTCCTTAAACACCACATCATGAATTGCCATGATCTTCTTAGCCTCAGGTTCATAAGGCTTATAAGCCTTCTTATCTTCATTGTATCCTAGGAATATACATTTGGTTCTTTTTGTTTGAAACTTGTTTCTCTCCCTATCTCGCTCACATACAAAACATTCACTTCCAAATAATTTGAAATGGGAAAGATAACGATTTTAACTAGTGTAGGCTTTTCATTGAGTCTTTCCATCAAGTGCCTTGGTGTAGCTTTGATTCAAGATGTAGATAGTAGTGTTGATAGCCTCTACCCACAATTGATTAGGCAAACCCTTTCCCTTCAACATGCATCTTGCCATCATCTCCATAATGGTTCAATTTCGAAGTTTTGCAACACCATTTAGTTGAGGGCTATGTGCCACTCTGAGCTGATGCTTGATTCCCTTACTCTTGCAAAAATCTTCAAACTCTGGTAATGTGAACTCACCATCATCGTCTGTCCTGAATTTCTTCATCTTCTTCCCTATTTTAATTTGAACAATGTGAAGCCATTCTTTAAACTTACCAAAATCTTGAGCCTTATCGCGAAGGAAGTGGCACCCTCATCATCCTACCATAGTCATCGACAAGTAACATGAAGTAGGAAGATCCACCCAAGGCCTCTATAGGCATTTTTCTGTAGAGGTCAGCATGCACCAACTCTAGAGGATAGCTTGCCCTATTTTTGCTTTCTTGTGGAAACACCTTCCTCTCTTTCTTGCCCATCATGCAAGCTTCACATAGTCCCTTCATTTCTACAATCAATGGTAGGTGTGCAACCATACCCCTACAATGCATCTCCTTGAGTACATGGTATGAGATATGAGTGAATCTCTCATGCCATAGCTTACTTGTGCCCAACTTGTAGTGGCTATAAGAGCACACAACTCATAGAGGTTGTTCCTCCTTATGCTAGTC
This sequence comes from Ceratopteris richardii, assembly GCA_020310875.1. NCBI lineage: Eukaryota > Viridiplantae > Streptophyta > Polypodiopsida > Polypodiales > Pteridaceae > Ceratopteris > Ceratopteris richardii. Next base: position 63,827,429 of record CM035419.1, read on the forward strand.
CCAATAATGTTGTTGTTACTATCCATAATCTTCGCTCTTGTTTTACTGAAAAGATACTTGATTACCTTGATTTGTTGTAGAAGTTACTATAAGTAGCTTTCGTTTGATTTGTGGAACATATGACACATTTGAAAACATTTTGACATCCGCTTTATAGTTAATGAAAGTAACCATACCTTTGCACTCTGTTGGACATCTTGTATTGTTTCCTATCTTTACTTTGATGGTTCCTATAAAGGCTTTAAGAAACTATAAAGGTCCTTTTTGCTCATCATGTGATGAAATGCACCACTATCGAACACCCATGATTCATCCATTCGTCAATAAATATCTCAAGCTCTATTTCTGCTGTGTTCGTAGACTCCTTGCCCTTTCCAACTTCTGAAAAGCCATTCTTCTCTTCTTCCTTCTTGATGCGATAGTCTTGGATTATGCATTAGTTCGTGCAGTGTAAACACTCTCCCTTAAACTTCTTTTTTTCATCCTTTTTTTATTCTACACCTTTTGAAGAGTCTACTTTGCCTCCTTTGGCATTTTCTGTGAATGGAGCATCTTCTTCGCCACCACCACTCCTCGCTTTCAGCAAAAGCTCCTCCTCCATGAGTAAGGCACTAAGTTCTTCAAATATTAGTGGTTGAGGTCTGATTTGAGTATTAATAGAACTAATCAAACCATGAAAGTTAGGTGGATAGATTTGAAGACAACATCGAACTAGCTCCTCACTTGAATTTTCTACACCTAATCCCACCATTTGATCTCGTAGATTCTTTATGAGAGTGATAAACACCTTTGAAGTCTCCTCATCAACAAACCTTTCTTCAGCTAGCTAATTCTACAATTTCTCAATATGTGTCTTATTATGAGTTTCATATTGATTTGTCAATATGTTCCATGCTTCACACACCTTGTTAGTATGGTGAATGAGAGTCAGAACAATATCAATAGTACATGTAACTAGAGCAAAGAGTGCATCTGCATTTTTATGTTTCCAAGCATGTAGAAGATCAGCATAAGGAGGAAGCATTTGACTAGACTTATTTGGATCAGGTGTTTCTTGGGGCTCATGATCAATCCCAAGAAGAGTCTCCAGAAGCTCATATGAATCAAGGATATAAGTGATTTTAAGGTTCCACATGGTGTGGTTCATACCATCAAGTTTATCTTCCATGAAGTTCGGTGGTTGTATCCGCAACGTTGGGATGACTTGCATCATTGCTACTTTTGTCTGTGCTCCACCTACTTGTGTTGATGAACCACCTTGATTCCCAATTGTAGATGATGACATACTACTTCAAATCTCTCTTTTGTTCTTCAAACCTTTGCATTTCTGCTTCTCCACCAGTCAGAGGCTCCTATGCTTTGATACCATGTAAGAAAATAACAACACAATGGAACAGATGAGTAGACAGACTTGAGGGAAAAGCTTAGACAAAGATAGATGTAGACTAAGAGATAGAGAACTCAAATTTCAGATTTCCAAGGGTAATGTAGCTACAACGATGGTGTTGTCCGCCCATCTACTCATAGTGTGGATCTTAGATGGTGATCTAGATAGGAGTCCATATAGATAAACGTAGTTCTGAGATAAAAAATAGTCAAAAAGTATATAATCCAACTAAGGGGACCATCATCAATCACACATAGACCTCATCTTACTTAGAATTTAGGGTTCCACAAATGTTCGAGCTCTCATAATGGCTTCTCCTCATAATGGGGGACTTACAACTTAGAGCACCATGGATCATTTTTGATCACTTGAGGGTGGAGTATTGAGCATATCTAAGAGATCACAGTATCAAATTACACCATACCCATTAATTTGCATTTCCGGAATATAAAATGTGCGAAGAGCAATGAAATAAAGTACACAATGTCTATATCACTTGGGATCAATCTACATAATTGATATTCCACTTTGTGTCACACTTTTAACTATGTAGACTTTTGAGATTTGAATAGAGAATTAAACGCCGAGTTATATCCTCCTCTCTTCAATATACACACAGACAATTAGAGAATTAGGTAGATAGACAAACTACTCAGGATATGCACAGAATAATGTGCCCAAAGCACCATTAGCTAGAAAATCTAGCACAGCCGAGTTGCCTCTCTCTTAGCAGGCACAAAACATTTTTTCATTAATAAGCAAAAAGTTACATCATACAATACACACACATATACAATACAAACAAATATATAAAAATAGTCCTTTAGGTATTTATGTTTTTTTGCATATATATAATTAAATATATAAAAAATAGGGTTTTAGGGTTTTTAATTAAATTAAATGTACATAAGAAAAAGATTAAGAAAAAATTAGAATACATAAATAAATAGGTATAAAAAATAGGATTTTAGTATAAATAAATAGACATGAAAAGAGCTATGGTTTCAAAAATGTAAATTAAATATATAAAAATACGATTTGAGGGTTTTTTATTAAGTTAAATATATATAATTCATTATATTTATTCAGAGTGTTTGGCTTAATATTAATATACATAATCACACACACACACACACACACACATATATATATATATATATATAGGGAAAAAAGTACAACATATAATCAAATATATCTAAAAAATAGGATCTATATATAGATAAATTAATATGAAAAGATCTATTTTTGAATTAAAATAAATATATAGAAAATAGGATTTTATGGTTTTCTAATTAAACTATACATATATAATTAACTCTGTAAAAAATAGGGTTTTAGGTTTAATATTAGTATATGTATATATATATATATATATATATATATATATATATATATATATATATATATATATATATATATATATATATATATATATATATATATATATATATATATATGTGTGTGTGTGTGTGTGTGTGTATGTGTGTGTAAATTTGTGTATGTGTGTGTGCATGTGTGTGTGTGTGTCTATGTGTGTATGTGTGTCTGCGTGTGTGTGTCTATGTGTGTATGTGTATGTGTCTATATGTGTATGTGTGTGTTGTATGTGTGTGTGTGTATATGTGTATATGTGTGTGTGTGTGTCTATGTGTGTATATGTGTGTGTTTATGCATGGGTACATGTGTGTATAAATCTATGTGTGTGATCATGCCTTTGTGCTTCCTTGACCCTCACTAGCTAGGAGGCTGTGTGCATGTGCTCGATCTCTCTTTCTCTCTCTCTCTCTCTCTCTCTCTCTCTCTCTCTCTCTCTCTCTCTCTCTCTCTCGTGTCAATCCCGACGCAAATGTGTCGGGAGAAATCAAATTTTTTTTAACATTCCAAAGTGTCGCTTATGTGATTCTATGAAATGTCACGACGTCGCTTATGCAATGCTCTAACATTGTAGGCAGTTTTCCAACGTAAGTAGGAGCGTCGTTAGATAGCGACACTATTTACGATGGTCAAAGTGAGCATCGCATAAGCAACGTTGTGCATCACTTATGGAAGGAGTCATCTTTTTTTTTTTAATAAAAAAGAATTTTGTACCTTATGCGATGCTTTCATCGCATAAGTGATGAAACCCGCTTTTTTCAATGGGGGGTATCGCTACGCCCCCTATTTATAGAAGTGCTAGAAAAGAGGATGAAAGCATTGGCTTAATCTTTTGACTAGCCAAATGCCCCTACGAAGTGAAAAGTTCAAGCTCCTCCAATGCTGAACTCACAGCAAAAAACATGGCAGATGGTCTCTTTACTTCTGGCCATCAGACTGCATAAACACGACAAACTCCTACCAAGGTCAACCTTCAATCCTCCTCCTCCAAGGATTCTTTTCATGCACCCTATGGTTCAATACATCAACCTCCAGATTCCCCTGCTTTGATGGTACCTCTTCCTTTCCCTGCTCATCCGATGTTGGATGCAATGCTACCCACTCCACCACCCTCTCCTCTAAGACATACTACTGCAACTACCACTACTACCACCCCTACCCTTTCTCCATTGTCTTCCAAGGCTTCCACCCCTTCCTCTCCCAATTGTTCGCCTCCTATCACTCCTGCTTCAAGTCACGGATCATCCCCTGCTATTTTTCCCCATGCAACCTTGGACTCTACCATCCTCTTCCAATGCTCCTGATCTCCTTCCCTCCCTTACCGTGCAAGAAGAATATTGGCCCTTCGCTGTTGATAATAATTGGGGCCTCCATGAGTTCTCTCATCTCAACACATCTCATCCACATGCAAGAACTCATTAGTCATGACATGGATACTATTACCCTTCTTTTAACAATCTATAGTGAGAAGAATATCTCTTGCAGCATCATCTCGAGGAACCCCACTCCGACTTGGATGTTCGCACCAAAGAATCATTCACCCTTGTGGTTTGGTACTTTGAGGAGTCTAAATAGATTCCTTACTTTAAAAGGTTTTTTGAAGAAGCCATGAAATAGAAGGAGCTTGTTGTCAAGCGAAAAAAATCTATAGGAAACCAACATGTACCATCTCCAAAGGATTCAAGAAATTGAACATGAAACGATGGTATAGAAAGCCTCACTCCATGAGGTAGATTGTAAATTATAGCAGGCTACACAAGATAGAGAGTTGTTGTCATAGGCTATTGAAGCCCTACAAGAGATGAACTCTAGCCTCTCTAGAGGGGTTCGGCAACTGACCACTCTATATCCCATCACCACACCAAACTCAAGAATCTGTAGCATCAGTTTGAACAAGCTAAAGCCTTGATATCTCAAACCCTACAAAAAGCTCAAGTCGAACGATGCGATCAGAAACATGTTTCTAAAGAAAAATTTTTTATTTATAAGAAGAATTCCGCCTCTAGCTTTTGGAGGCACAAAGTCAAGCTATGGTGTCCACTAGAGTCGACGTATGTTGGCTATGTGAGCTTCTGTAAGCTTTTTCTTCCTCTGCTACACACGAATCGAGGTCTCTGATGGAGCTATTCTATTTGACCCAGATGAGTTCTAAATGGTATTGAAGAGTCAAGAAGATATAGCAGTTGAGTGTGTGTGGCTTAGAGGTCTTATGACTGGTGTTGGTCAATCTTATGCCACCACCATCTTAACTAACACTCAAAGCGCATTGGAAATTAGGAGGAACCCTGTGTTCCATACTCGCACTTAGCACATTGAGGTGCACTACCATTATGTCAGAGAGAGGTTATTTGTTGGAGAGATCAATTTGGCATTTGTGCTCACACACAAGAACATTGTAGAACTTTTCACAAAGGCTCTACCTAGGGAGAAGTTTGAACAAAGCATTTGGCTTACTTCCTTTTGTGGATTGATTCCATATAGGTTGGCACTTTCTTATACATGAGTACCAGCTCCTTGTTCATCGCATCACTCCCAAGGGGGGATTTGTTGAGATATGTAGGTAGTGGTGTGTGAACACACTAGAACAGTTGGGGCACTTTTTTTCCTCTTTAGAAGGTTTTTTCCCCCATCTTGTATATATACCTATAAACTTAATGGGTAATTTATCTTTGTACATTCGCTTGGTAATACATTCAGTATTGTGTGTTGTGCTCCAAGCTTCTTCCTCTTCTTGTGCTATTCCCATGCTTCCACATACCTCAAACTCAAATACTTTTTGTGTTACTTTGCCCAATTAGAACCATTTGTTTTTGTAAGTTGATGCAAGGGATGCTATTCTCACAAAGTATAGTTGAGTGGTATAGAATACAAGTTACTTTGCCATTCGGTATTGTGAACAATTTATGATAGTCTGAGAGGAAAGAGAGTAGAGAAAACAAGAGACTGATAGTAATCTAGGTCATCCCACCCAAGATCCCATAGTTGACCTACTCCTATCCTTAATCGCAATAGAGGGAAGAGGTTAACAATACCCAATCTATATTCTGTTGAGTATCTTTGTTTTGTTTGATTCAATAGGTGACCTTAGCTTGCTTCAAAAGGACTTGCATAGGTGAAGCACGCTATGCATCTCTTCCTGATTTTATGGCATTTAGAACCATCTTGTAGTAGTTGTGGAGGTTGCAACGGGCCCTAATACATCTCATATATATAGGCCATCTTTGAAGAAAGAATGCAGTTGATTATGCATGGTCACATTGAGGCGTATGTCTACAAACCTCATGCAAGCAAGGGATCATTCTACTACATCTAGAACTCACTCTTTCCATATGCAGAATGAAGATGTCAATTTCTTGTTCTTGAAAAGACAAAAAATTAAGCCAATAGGAGGCAAAAAGAAGAAAGCCTTGAATGCCATAAAATGGCCCTATCAATTCAAACTACTATAAATTGTGTTTCTCCACATTGGAAAGAGAAGTTCTCAAATTAACTTTTGTTACTGTATTTGAAGAAATTAAAAAGGGGATCTACTTAGACGAAAATACCTCTTCTCTAGGTACTACCATATGAACATAGAACTAAAATTTACGCAGAAAAGGTTTAAGGTTTTCATTGAAGGGAAGTTAAGCTTAGAGCTTATACCCTTTAGGAAATTGTTCACTTAAGATATTAAAAGTTTGAAAGTTTTCATTGAAGGGAAGTTAAGCTTAGAGCTTATACCCGTTAGGAAACTGTTCACTTAAGATATTGGCTCTGCTTCTTTATGTTAAACACATTTAGATTACCATAATCCACGCATAGTTTTTTGTAGAACATTTTTCTTTAGGGTTTTCTTTAGCATGCTAGGTAAATGGCTTTCGTAAGACAAACTCTCTTAAAATCATTTACTAATGTCAACATAGAAGCGAATTAGTTAGTCAAGCTTTAAAAGCAGCGAAAGTAGTTGAGAATAAGGCTATAGTAAGATTAACTTCCTATGAGCTCCGCTTGTGAATGGTGGGAAAATTTTCATTTTCTCTATGAAACTTGAGGCATGAATTGGCTCGCACGTATGTTTATAGATAACTCTGTTCACTCAAACGTGAAACGTGAATGGGCTCATAGGTATTCACTCAAACTTATGCTTCTCTAAGTTCTTAACGAATGGGCCCAAGAGCTTTTGGCTACTCAAACAAAACACTAAAAGCTTCCTAATATTATACTAAAAAGACTTGCTTCTACTCTAACAACCAAGGACCCCAAGATAAGCTAGCTACTAGCTTCATTAGAGAGACACATAGAGCCCTCTATTCTTTCTAGACTTCATTTCTCTCAGTAGAGGTTAGACTCGGTAGACGTGCATGAAGGCAATACATTATTTAACTACCCGAAGGTGAACAAGGAAGTTGGTTTAACTGGCCAAGGTCCCAACGCATGTCTAGTAATCATAAGGATGGGTCCGACCCCCACCCCTACCTCAAGCGGCAAACGATTCTACTTTTTGACCTAAGATACACAAACACAGGTCCTTCAAATCCATGATGGAGAAATAATTGACATCAAATGAATGCACATTTGTTTCTAGTATAAGTCATTAAGAATACTCAAAGTGAATAATTGATGCAATTCTAGTAACAAATTAACGTGGCATTGAAATCCTTGTACATTTCTATATGTTAATTTCTATATGGTAAATGGCTTTCGTAAAACAAAGTCGCTTAAAATTATTTACTAGTGTCAACAAAGAAGTGAATTAGTTAGTCAAGCTTGAAAAGCAGCAAAAGTAGTTGAGAATAAGGTTTATAGCTATAGTAAGATTAACTTCTATGATCTTCGCTTGTGAATGATGGGAAAATTTACATTTTCTCTATGAAACATGAAGCATGAATTGGCTCACACGTATGTTTACAGATAACTCTGTTCACTCAAACTTGAAGCATGAATGGGCTCATAGGTATGTTTAGAGATACCTCTGTTCACTCAAACTTATGCTTCTCTAAGTTCTTAACGAATGGACCCAAGAGCTTTTGGCCACTCAAAGTAAATACTAAGAACTACCTCATGTCTCACTCAAAATACTTGCTTCTCTCTAAGAACCAAGCACCCCAAGATAATTTAGCTACTACCTTCACTAGACAGACACATAGAGCCAGATATTCACTCCAGAATTCATTTCTCTCAGTATATAGCATGAAAGTGCAATTGAAGGTGGCTAGAGTAACCATGGGATCCATTGTATTTCACAGGATAGGGGTTAAACTCAGTAGAATTGTATGAAGTCAATACATTATTTAACTACCCGAAGGTGAACTAGTAAGTTGGTTTAACTGGCCAGGGTCCCAATGCATGTCTAGTAATCATCAGGATGGGTTGGACCCCCACCCCTACGTCAAGAAGCAAACGATTCGACTTGTTGACCTAAGGTGCACAAACATAGAGCCTTCAAATCCATGATGGCGAAAGGAATTGACATCACATAAATTCACATTTATTTAGACTAGTATAAAATCATGAAGAAAGTGAATAATTGATGCAATTCTAATAACAAATTAACGTAGCATTGAAATCCTTGTATATTTCTATATGTTAATTTAAAAATTTCCTTTCATATTTGTGAACTAAAAAATATTGAAGAAATAGTTCGCATGATATGGACATGAGGGAGTTTTTATCATACATTGTTGAGTGACTTAGTGCATGTCCCTGTTGAAATACAATTGTGGTAGCATAGCCACAATTGATTCCTACTTTCCATGAGCTTGATTTAAATATGTGCATGTATCTATATATGTACATATTTATGTTTGTATCCAAGTACATACATGTATGTATGCATGTATGTAAGTATGCATATATATATATATATATATATATATATATATATATATATATATATATATATATATGTGTGTGTGTGTGTGTGTGGGGGGTGGGGGTACATTAATATGCATGTATTTTTGTGGGTATGTACACATGTGTGTGCAAGTATACACACACAAACACACAAGCAGGGCACAAACAAATATATATATATATATATGCATGTGGGGTACATTAATATGCATGTATTTTTGTGGGTTTGTACACATGCGTGTGTCAGTATATACATACAAACAGAACACAAACAAATATATATCTATATCTATATATATATATATATATATATATATATATATATATATACATATATATATATATACATATATATATATATATATGTATATATATATATATGTATATATATATATATATATATATATATCCTTCAAGAACATCAATATTGTAATTATTTGTCAATCGATGCTGACATTCACTAAAACGATCATATAATCTCGCGAAACGATCAACTTATTGAAAGAATGTTCTGTTTATGAGCTGATAACGTGACATGCCTCTCGCAGAAACAAGTCCCTTCGGAATCCTAGAGTGTGTGTGCTAAGAGCACGTGGGAAAAAAAGCTTTTGTTTATTCGTAGATTCTTGTCAAATAGGTATTGTGAAATTCGGATAGATTGAGGATGCCTATTTGAACTTCGTGAAAGCCAGCTTTGCAGTTGCGGAACGGGCAACGGCCTTTCAGAGAAGCCGAAATTCTGTGTTCTCCATGCGTGTTGAATAGTGGGGTCAATGCACGCCGACGATCAGTTTGTCGAAAGAGTGTCGACATGACCGTTGTTTCCGTCAACTCGCTTTTATGACGTCTGCTTTTGTTTTTCTACACTTTAAACATTACATGCTTTTATCATACAAAACTTCCCAACGAACGATATGAACATATCGAATGCCTTTGTGCATAACGATATGAACAGCATTGAGGTATTCTGGAGTTGTCTTGACACCTTTTGGGTGGCGTCAGGTTCAAAAATCAACCATGCTAAAATTGCTTTGAGAGCAATCCGGGGACCCCCACCCCAATTGTTGTTAGATCAGGGGTGTCAAGCTATCCCTAGAGGTCAAGTCTTCCATCTCCTCGGCATCCTGATGGGTTTCGACATCACAATGGACCATCGATGGAACTGGGTGCTGGTCAAGTTGGATAGCAAACTAAATCATTGGAAAGGTATGCAAGTCAACTTGGCAGGGCCTGCTATGGTTGTTAACAAATTTATGCTTTCAACGACTACTTACTTTATCTCGTGTTGGAGACCAAAGGAGAAAGAGTTGGCCAAAGTGGAAAGAATCTGCAGAAACTTCCTTTGGTTGGGGACCCCAACAGGAGGGGGATTCCCAAAATCAACTCGGAAACTTGCATTAGTTCGAAAGACTCAAGGGGCTTGAGTATTTTGGATATAGTTGGGTTGGCTGACAAGCTGGCCGTTAAGTGGCTTATCAAGGCTTGGAGCAATAGTGAGTCCTCTTGGGCTAAATTGATATTTAGAAACTTGAAAAACCTTACCTTTGTTGGTCATCCTAGCTGGAAGGAAATAGGGATTCTCATGCTTTTGTTCTCCCCCCTCCCAGTGTCCCCTAAAGGCTCTAGCCTCATGTGTTCTTTATGGAAGAGTTAGAATAAGGCCAAACAATTCATCAGAATCAGTGACGAGTGGAAGTGGGCAGCTAGGATAAGACAAAATGACTCTATCTCGTTCCCGATCAGTGGCATTAGAGGTGTGGAGCCTTGGAACCTCCAAACTGCAAAGCGGTTATGGAACAAGGGGTTCAAACAATGGAAACAACTCTGGAGAGAAGAGACCAACCAGTGGATTAGGTTTGAAGACTTAGACCCGAGACATAGAATTATCCTCGAGGAATGGACTCTTCTTCAAGGCAGATGTTTGGTGTGGGACCGCTCAACTACCCGCCTTCTCTCCGGACAGTATCTTCCTTGCCTAGAGGGCCTCAAACGGAGCAATGGTAAGAAAATATCCAGAATCCCCAAGTTCAAAGAGAACTTAGATGTTCATCACACCCTTAACAAGAGGTGGTGCCTTTCTTGGACCAAACTTCGATGGGAACTAAAGTTCATGTCTATTTGGCACCCCCTAATTGAGATCAAAAAGTATTTTCTCATGTGGCAGATCTTGCATAAGGGAATATGGTCCAATGAAAGGGCCAATAAAATTTGTGGTGTGCCACCATGGTGCAAATGTTGCCATCGATGCATCGAAGATTTAGCTCACCTGTTCTTCGATTGCCCCAGGTCCCGTGTTGTCTTGCACCACGTGACAAGGGTTTTGAGACTTATGCACCAAATCAATTGGCAACAGGTGTTGTTGGGTGAGGTGGTCAGCTGCTCATCAAGGCTGTGGAATGCCATCAGGAGTGAGACCCTATGGAAGATTTTGAGGGAGCGATGTGCTATCAATTTTGGCCAAACTCCTAAGGAATGGTCGATCAAGAAATCATTGTTTCTTCTAGGTAAAAGAATCTCCCGAGATAAGATATCTCCACTGTTTAGACATCAATGTATTTATCTCCTCGAAAACAACAAGTTCAAACCCAAATGGGTCCCACATGAGGGTGATGATAAATTTATCCGCCTCATTTGTAATGCCCTGTAGCTTGCCATACTCCTCCCCTACACTGTGGGATTTGGGGGGTCCCATGGGCACTAGTCCCATTCACTCGTAACTTTTCTTCTTTATTTTAATTAAAGTCTGGGAGAATAGGCTAAGGCCGAACTTCCTTTTATTAAAAAAAAAAACTTCCCAACGAGGTCCAAGTTGGTGTAACCAAGTGGTTTGACGTTTTGAGTCTCTAGGAAGAAGGCTTGAGTTCAAATCTTGACTCAATATGTATCTTTGACTTCCTCACAGATGAGTGCCCCTACCTTACGAGGTTGGGTGTGTGAGTGTGTTTTCAATTCATTGTTCTCTCAAAAAAAAAAGTTCCCAACAAAAGAAATAATGGAAAATCGTGCATAAGAATTTAACATAACTGGAAAGGAAGGAAGAGGCTAGTGTTTGAAAGCTTCTAGAACGATGGAAAACTGAATTAATAGAGGACATATTGAGTACGGGGCTATGTGCATGAGAGAGCTCCCAACTTCCAAGTAAAGAGTGTATATATTAAGTGAAGTATCTTCAGAGCAATTTAGAGTCATTTAAGTTCCACGCATGGTGCTATTATCTCAATATCTCAGTGAGTAATCCCTCCATTCTTGTCATTTCTATGTCTTCCATAGTTGAATAGAATAAAAACGTTTCTCCTTGTGTGTACTACTGCCTTGGATGGGAAGAAATGATAAAGAAAGGCAATACTTCTATCTTGGTTATGGCCTCATAAAATTCAAACATGCCTATCTATATATCTATCTATCTATCTATATATCTTTCTATATATCTACATGCCTTTCTATAATACTTGTCTATTTTTCTATATATCTACATGTCGGTCTGTCTGTCTACCTATCTATCTCTCTCCACCTAAAATTAAATAAAATATACATACGAAATGATCCAAGTACTTTTTAGGATTGCATTCGTGGATAGGGGTGCAAATATACCTTAAATAAGGAGCTAGAGTGCAAAATTAATTTCATGCTAATTATGTTGAGGGATGTGAAATAATGTCAAGATCTTCTAGTGGATGAATGTAGAAGAGAAGAGCTTTCCAACAACCTATTACTTGCTAAAAACTTTGCATTACCCACCAAGTTATGACCTTTGCAATTTGACCCTGAATGAGCTGCCAAAATAGGAAACCTTGCTTGTTTTAGCAAAAAGTATGTCCCTATACTGCAAATTTGATGGCTAGCATCAACTTGCCGCATAAAAGTCCACGTTTCAGCAAGAATTTGATGTTGGGCATGGACTTCCCGCATAAAACCTCATTTTTTTAGGCATGAAATCATCACGTGAATTATAGGCATAGGAAATAAGGAGTTATCAACTACAACTCGATGCCAAGCATCGAATTGGCCCAACACCCTCCTATTTTGAAAACCTTTACAAAAGTAGTTGAAACAGATAGATAAAACAATGGCTTATCATCTAAGTCTCCATGCCATGCATCAACTTGCTTGGGAAACTTGATCTTTTGAGATCATTACACAATAGGCAAAGTATGGAGATGGAGGAGAGAGTCTCATACACAAAACTTCTATTATTTCTTCTGGTAGCTATGGAAAACTCAAAACATTTATAGGTGCTTTCTCACTCAGCGAAGGCCGACTATACTTAGTCATACAAAATCTCTATTTCTCTCTCTCTCTCTCTCTCACTCTCATCATGTCAGTTGATACAAACTCAGCTATATAGACTTTCTCAATCTTGTGACTTTTGAAAACTCTAGAACTAAAGTCAAGTCTGACTTTACAAATATAATACATGTGTGAAATTGTCCCTTCACATAGGAATGTGCTTTTGTTCTTAGAATTTGACCTTCATATGAATGTCCAATTTGTGATTGGTTCTCCAAGACGACTCATGTCTGGGTTACCTGTTGGTGCATGACAATCATCAATTGATGGTTTATGAAGAAATGAAGTCAAGAAATAAAGAAGAGAACAAATTTAGAAGTTTGAAGGAAGGACATACTCAGAAACTCAAAGCTATGTACACATATGTACATTAGTTTAGATATAGTTAACTCACACTTATGATTAGTCATAAGCTTGTATATATTTGACTATAAATATGTTGGAAATGTCGGGACATATAGCCCTGAGACATAGAGAAGAGTGTATGAGATGAGTTAGTATGTACATTGTACAAACCATCCATCAGATGTATGAAATATAGAGAAAAGTGAAAGTTTCAGATATGGAGCATCGATCTTCTCTCCCATTCTCCTTCTGTGTTTAATCTTTTGTGAAATCCTTCTACATGTATCTAAGTCCATAGCTAATCCATCTATGACTAGATTTTGAGAGGCTAATTGCGATCAGGTTGAGAGAATTTAGTTTAGGAACATTCATATGTAATGATGTTCTGAGAGTCGACAAAACTGGCGCAGATTTCATGTTCAGAGAAATGAACATTACTCAGTGTGTGGTGTAAAGTTTTACACAAGTCAGGGCTTAAAATCTAAGTTGGAAGGCAAGCCATCTATGGCTAAAAGATCTTGATCAAACGGGTTCGACATTGTGAGAGCTGTAGCTAAGAAGTTGCAGGTGTCAAAGTCGCTACTACAGAGAAGGTGTTTTTACACATAGGTAACTTGTTTGTATGATTTCTGAGAGTATACTAAACCATTTGCAGAGATTTAAGTTGGAGAAGGTGCGCAACCTTAATGCAAAGTAGTCTACAAAGTTTTATCAAAAACTTTACACAAATGGTTAGTCAATTAAGGATTAATCTGCAGCAGACTTTTCTGAGAAGTTGAATTTTTTAGAATAATCAATTTTCTGATAAATTGGTGAATGATCTCTAAATTTGGTGGAGTCTAAAGTTGATCTTGATATAGAGGTGGTCTAAATTCAAGGTTAACTTGTTCTTTTGGAGATTAACACTCTCCATCAGTGGTATCAGAGCTGGATGTGTCAAAATTGAAGTGAAGAGGACTCCAACTACTGCAGAAATACAAATCTTTACATCTTGAAGGTGCAAAAGGATAAAGGTTGAAGAAAACTTGAAGGTAGACACATTGAAGCTATCAAAAGGATCAGAAGGAGCGAGATTCAAAGTCAAGGTACATTTATTTCTCATAAAGATTAAAGAGTTGACAATACAGGTAAAGAAATAATGGGAGATAGTCTCCAAATTGAGAAGCTGGATAGAGAGAACTATCCTGCATGGTCAATGAGGATGGAAGCTCATCTTATAAGCAAAGATCTGATAGGATACATCACAGGAGATGAAGAAAAGCCAGAATTTAGAGATCCTAGTGTTCCAACTAGAGAGGAGCTTGCAGACTTGAAGAATTGGATGAAGAAGGATGCTCAAGCAAGGAGCATAATCTACATGGCAGTCAATGACTATTTGCTTTCTCACATTAGAGGACTTGAAAGTGCATGTGACATTTGGAATGCTTTGGAGGAGCATTTCCAAAACACAACCAAATCAAGGAAGGCTTCACTATGGGCAGAATTTACTACCTTCAAGAAGAAGGCCTCACAATCAATCTCTGATTATGTGACAAAGATGAAGGACATTGCAGATTCTCTAGGTGCAGTGGATGAAGATATTGAAGAAGATAAATTGGTAAGACAAATTCTCACAGGGCTAAGAGGAGATGAGAAGTGGAAGCCTTTCATTTTATCTATAGAACTTTCATTAGATCACTTTACTCCTGATTTGAATCAATTGTTAGGTCATATGCTAACTTTTGAGAATGATGTCAAAGGAGATGTTGATAAGAGTGTAGGTCATGCAATGTACTCTAAAGATAAGAAGAAAGCTAACAAAGGGAAGCAACAATCAGGTGAAGAAGAAGGTACTTCAAACCAAGCAAATTTCATAAGAGGAAAAGGAAATGGCAGAAGTAGAGGAAGAGGCAGAAAAAATAAAGATAATGCAAGAGCTTGTTGGATATGTGGTAAGACCAATCATCTATCTCATGATTGTTGGCACAATAATCAGAATAATGGTAATTATCAGAACTTTAATCAAAGAGCAAGAGGTGGTAGATTTCAGAGAGGAAATTTCAGAGGTAGAGGTGGTAGGAATTCTTTTGGAAGAGGTGGAGGAAGAAGCTTCCAAAATCAATCCTATAATAACACCTATTACAACTATGCATCAGACCAGAAGGAGCACTCGACTCTCATTATGAATACATGTGAAACCTCACATGAGGACATGAGAGTGTTCTATATTGATTCAGGATGTAGTAATCATTTAAGTGGAAATATTGCTTTGATGACTGACCTAGATCATAATGCAATTAATCATACAGTTCAGACAGGTGATAATACAAAGCATAAGGTAAAGTCAATTGGTTCAGTCAAGGCTAAAGATGGGAGCACTCTTTTGAGTAAGGTACTTTATGTTCCCACAATTCCAAAGAATTTGATCAGTGTAGGTCAAATTGTGGAAAAAGGATATGAGGTAAGATTCACAAATGATGGAGTCTATGTTGAAGATCCTAGTCAAGGGTATAAACAGGTTGTTACAGGAAAGAAAGAAGGAAGGCTCTTCACATTGAAGGTACAAGGAAATGTTGGACATGCTATGTTCACATATGGAGAGCAGAAGGTGTCAGAATTGGATCTTTGGCATAAAAGACTTGGACATTTCAATGAGAGAGGTATTAAAGAAATGCTTAACAATGATTCAGTGCTTGGGTTGCCTAACATTGCAGGTCAACACATGACATACAGATGTGAGGCATGTCAATTAGGTAAGGCTCATAAGCAATCCTATTCCAAGCATGGGTTTATGTATTCAGAAAGACTTGAGTTAGTGCATACAGATGTGTGGGGTCCTTCAAAGGACTTTAGTATAAATGGTTCAAGATATTATGTCATATATGTTGATGATGCTACCAGATGGATCACAATTTATGTGATTAAAGAAAAGTCAGAAGTGTTTAATACATTTAAACACTATCATGCTTATGCAGAAAGGATTACAGGTCAAAGATTGAAGAGACTAAGGTCAGATGGAGCGGGAGAGTATTTTTCAAATGAGTTCAATGATTACTTGTGGAATGCAGGTATAAAGAGAGAAGTTACTTGCAGGTACTCTCCTCAACAAAATGGGGTAGCAGAAAGAAGAAATAGGACTCTTGTTGAGTTTGCAAGGTCCATGATGAAAGAGAAGAATTGCCCAAATTATTTGTGGGCAGAGGCTGTAAATACAGCTACATATTTGGTCAATAGATTGCCTTGTAAAGCTTTGCAAGGTATGACACCATATGAAGCTTGGTGGGGTAAGAAACCTACCTTGGATCATTGCAGAATATTTGGATGTTTGGCATATGCATATGTGCCATCTCAATTGAGGCATAAGTTGGAGCCTAAGGCAGAAAAGTATGTATTCATTGGTTATGATGATAAACAAATGGGATACAGGTTGTGGAGTCCATCCACAAAGCAATTTCTTGTATCCAAGGATGTTACATTTGATGAGCAAGGTACTTGGTATGCAGGTAAATATAATGTACATGCAGATGTTGAAGAAGTAGTGGATCAAAGGAAAGGTAAAGCAAAGATTCAATTACTTGATGAAAGTGAGAATAATGAAGTACAGGTTGAAGTTGAAGAGAGGCCAAGATTTGATCCAGAATGTGATGAACCAGAGACTTCAAGAAATGCAGAAGTTAGGAGGTCATCTAGGCACAAATGGCAACCTACAAGGTATAGCTATGACACCTCATTCTTGACTACTAAAGATTATGCTTATTTGATAAAAGCAGATGAAGATCCATCTACATATGATGAAGCCAAAGGCAAGAGAAATTGGGAAGAAGCCATGCAAGAGGAGTATGATGCATTGATAGAGAATTAGACTTGGGATCTGGTTCCTAAACCTAATAGCCAGAAAATTATTGGATGTAAGTGGGTTTATAAAACAAAAAGATTTGCAGATGGAAGTGTGTCTAGGTACAAAGCTAGACTTGTTGTGAAAGGGTATGCACAGACATATGGAGTGGACTATGATGAGACTTATAGTCCTGTGGCAAAGATGACAACAATCAGAACCCTCATAGCAATTGCTGCTTGCAAAGGTTGGAAGTTATCTCAATTAGATGTTAAAAATGCTTTTTTGAATGGTTACATTTCAGATGAAGTTTACATGGAGCAACCAGATGGGTTCAAAGATAAAGTGAGTCCAAATTATGTGTGTAAGCTCAAGAGAGCTTTGTATGGACTAAAGCAAGCCCTAAGGGCATGGAATTATAGACTTGTAAAGTTCTTGAAAGAACTTGGATTTCAAGCATCAAAGGCAGATAGTAGCTTGCTAGTCAAAGCAAGTGAAGATGGATTCATTTATGTTTGCATTTATGTTGATGACATAATACTTACAGGAACAGATGAAAAAGGAATACAAATAATCAAGAAGCAGATGGAGAAAGAGTTCAAAATCAGTGATTTGGGGAACTTATCATTCTTCTTGGGAATGGAGATTTCTTATACTCAACATGGAGTATATGTGACCCAAGAAAGGTATCTTAAAAATTTGCTAACCAAATTTAAAATGGAAGATTGCAGGGTTGCACCTACACCTTTGGAAGTGAACCATAAATTGTCTAGATTTGGAGGAGAAGAATTCAGAGACATGAAGCTCTATCAAAGTTTGGTTGGTAGCTTGATTTATGCTACATTAACAAGGCCTGATTTGTCATATGCAGTTGGTGTGCTTTCACAATTTATGCATTGTCCTAGAAAGGAACATTGGGTTGCAGGACAAAGAGTACTTAGGTACATCAAGGGTACACTCAGAGAAGGGTTGTACTATGGGTTTACTTCTGATACAAGAGTGAAGATATACAGTGATGCAGATTGGGCAGGTAATGTGGATGATAGAAGATCAACACATGGATATTTGTGTTATGTAGGAGACAAATTGATTTCATGGTGTTCTAAGAAGCAACATACAGTTGCCTTATCATCTACAAAAGCAGAATACAAAGGTATGGTGGAAGCTGCAAAGGAGGTAATATGGCTAAAGACACTTATGAAGGATTTTGATGTGATTCAAAGCACTCCTATAATTTGTGGAGATAATATGAGTTCTCTATACTTGGCAGCTAATCCTGTGTTTCATGCTAGAACTAAGCATATTGAAATACAATATCATTTCCTGAGAGAGAAGGTCATTGATAAAGAGGTTGAAGTCATACACACTCCTACAAAAGATCAACTTGCAGATATGATGACAAAAAGTTTAGATGGACCAAAGCTACAGAGATTTAAGGATATGGCAGGAATCAAGAAGATAGAGAAGAACCTCAATTAATGATTGAGGGGGAGCTGTTGGTGCATGACAATCATCAATTGATGGTTTATGAAGAAATGAAGTCAAGAAATCAAGAAGAGAACAAATTTAGAAGTTTGAAGGAAGGACATACTCAGAAACTCAAAGCTATGTACACATATGTACATTAGTTTAGATATAGTTAACTCACACTTATGATTAGTCATAAGCTTGTATATATTTGACTATAAATATGCTGGAAATATCGGGACATGTAGCCCTGAGACATAGAGAAGAGTGTATGAGATGACTTAGTATGTACATTGTACAAACCATCCATCAGATGTATGAAATATAGAGAAAAGTGAAAGTTTCAGATATGGAGCGTCGATCTTCTCTCCCATTCTCCTTCTGTGTTTAATCTTTTGTGAAATCCTTCTACATGTATCTAAGTCCATAGCTAATCCATCTAGGACTAGATTTTGAGAGGCTAATTGCAATCAGGTTGAGAGATTTTAGTTTAGGAACATTCATATGTAATGATGTTCTGAGAGTCGACAAAACTGGCGCAGATTTCATGTTCAGAGAAATGAACATTACTCAGTGTGTGGTGTAAAGTTTTACACAAGTGAGGGCTTAAAATCTAAGTTGGAAGGCAAGCCATCTATGGCTAAAAGATCTTGATCAAACGGGTTCGACATTGTGAGAGCTGTAGCTAAGAAGTTGCAGGTGTCAAAGTCGCTACTACAGAGAAGGTGTTTTTACACATAGGTAACTTGTTTGTATGATTTCTCAAAGTATACTAAACCATTTGCAGAGATTTAAGTTGGAGAAGGTGCGCAACCTTAAGGCGAAGTAGTCTACAAAGTTTTATAAAAAACTTTACACAAATGGTTAGTCAATTAAGGATTAATCTGCAGCAGACTTTTCTGAGAAGTTGAATTTTTCAGAATAATCAATTTTCTGATAAATTGGTGAATGATCTCTAATTTTGGTGGAGTCTAAAGTTGATCTTGATATAGAGGTGGTCTAAATTCAAGGTTAACTTGTTCTTTTGGAGATTAACACTCTCCATCATTACCAACTCACACCATAGAGGGGCCGGTGGCATAGCTATTCAAATAAATAAGTTTTGGTTTGGTAGAATAGTTGACTTCTATGAAGATTAGAAACATCGTTTAATTGCAGCTACCTCCTTTAGGGGCCCCATCCAATTCATTGTTGTCTCCATGTATGCCCCAAACAGGGAATTGGAGAGGATTGACACCTGGGCCTCTTTGGACTCACTTTCCCACAATGTTATGACTTTCAGAGACTTCAACCAACCTGGCCTTCAGAGCGATGGGACAACAGAAGGCGTACCATAAACGGTAAGGAGAAAGACATCTAGGATAAAATCAAGCTCCACCTAGAGCTAGTCGAGATTAAAGATACCAATGGCTTCTCTTGGTAAAACCTCCAATCTGGGGATGACTTGAGGAAAGCAAGACTTGATGGAAGCTATACTGTGCAAAACATTATCCATCAGTGGGGGCAACCCACCATTTCTCAACACATGGACCTCACCATATCACACCACTACCCTTTTATTCTCACTTTCAATCTAATTGCCAAACCGCTTCACCAGCCAAATGTTGGAGGGCCACGGTTGAGAAGACTCATCAAATTCTGTTCAGGACTCACAAGAAGCCTCATAGTGTTTGGCAGAGGTGGAGAGAAAAGATCTATTAGAGACTCTCATGTCTTGATGAGGAAGTGAGGAAAGGGAACCACCAATACCAGGAAGTACTACCAACATCAAAGGCATGGTGAGATATGAGGAAGAAATTCAAAGGAAAAATCTGCAAGTATACTTTAAAGATTGATGGGCGGGTAAGGTCAACAAACCAACTAAAAAGATGCGTGTCATCCTCAAGAGGAAGCAAAAAAGAGACTCAATTACCTTCTTCATAGGTGGTAATGGGGTCCAATGCAAAACAAAAGAAGAAAATAGTGCTATTATTGTTGACCACTCAACTCTTGGGGGTCTTGATGCCCCTTTCTCCCCATAGGTGGGATTGCATGGCAACCATCTCGAGAGTCTCTCCCTCATGCATATTGCATAATTTGAAGTCTCTTCTTGATGCACCCATTTTAGATAATGAGATTCTTGAAGTTATCGATACACTCCCCAATGGGAAAAGCTGTGGTCCTGACAGCCTGACAAATGAGTTTTTCAAATCGTTCTGATAGGTGGTGGCCACCTTGCTATGCTTGTTCTGGAAAGAGGGGTTGGCTTTTGGTGTGCTCCCCAAATGCCTAAACAATGGTACCTAAACAATGGTATCATCAAGCTTATCCATAAAAAAGATAACAAGAATAGGATTGAAAACCGGTGCCCTTTCATGATGCTTCAAACAGGGTACAAGATTCTTGCAAAAGTAATTGCCAACAGAATTTACTACCACTTGAAGAGGTGGCTTAGTGAGGACCAAAAAATATTCATCAAGGGTAGATCAATACTAGAAGCTATTATTGATATTTGGGAAGGTCTCAATTTTGTTGAAGAGTTTGAGCAAGATGTGGTACTCCTTAAAATCGACTTCGATAAAGCTTATGAAAGGCTAGAATGGGACTTTTTTCTCCAATCTCTTAAAGACCTTGGTTGTAGTAAAAAATTCACTAAGATGATCGCTACCCTATTGGGGAACGTCTATGCAAATAAATATCAATGGTCAATTATCGAAGGTTATCAGATTAAAATGCTCTATTAGGCAAGGGTGTCCATTGGCCCCTCCTTCGCTATCTCCATGGAGGGGATTAGGTGTCTTGTGCAACATCACATGGAAATGGGCCATATTAAAGTTTTCTCTCTACCTCTCAACCATGGCTAGATGATCATGAGGCTGTTTGCAGATGACATGAATGCATTTGTGCATAATGAATTGACTAGCATTGAAACCTTTTGAGGGTGCCTTGACACATTTTTTGAGGTGTCTAGTTCCAAAATAAACCACTCAAAAACTGTTTTTAGAGCCAGCATCTGACCGCCACCCCAACTACTAGTTGACCATGGTTGCCAAATTATCCCCTGGGGTCTAGTCTTCTGCCTACTTGGTATCCCAATGGCCTTCGGTGTCTCCATGGACCAGAGATGGAATTGGGTTCTTTCCAAAATAGATAGCAAGTTAGCGTATTGGAAGGGAATGCAAATCAAGCTAGGGGGCATGCCATGGTAATTAATACCTTCCTCATCTCCTTGACCATTTATTTTCTCTCTTGCTAGAGACAAAAAATTTGCAGAAGCTTTCTTTGGACGGGGGACCAGAATAGAAGGGGGGTTCCTAAAATTAAATGGTCTACTTGCATCAGCCAAACAAATTGTAGAGGTCTGGGCATTATGGATATTGAAGGCATGGCTGAAAAGTTGACGGAAAAATGGATCATCAGGGCTTCATGCAACTGGGAGAGCTCTTGGGCCAAGCTCATTTTCAAGAACAAGAACATGATTACACTAGCTGGCCTCCCTGGCTAGAAGGACTTGGGCCTCCTTAACCTTTTATTCTCCCCAATCCTAGTTTCCCCTAAAGGCTTGAATCTTGTGTGCTCCCTATGGAAGCTAGAGTTGGAACAAGTTCAAACAATTTATAAGAATCAGAGAAGATTGGAAATGGGCAGTCGGTATTAGAAAAATGACTCAATCTAGTTTCAGACATTGGAAACACCTCTTGAAATAAGAAATTGGCCAATGGATCATCTTTGAGAACATAGACCCTGAAATAAGAGTGAACTACGAAGAATGGACCTCCTTCAAAGCAGATGCATTGTCTAGGATCGATCAAAAACTTGACTGCTCTTTTGGAGGGATCTGTCGTGCCATGAGGGTCTTATGTGGCACAACACTAATTGCTTGTCCAAACTTCCTAGAGTCAAGGTGAACATGGACTATCGTATCATGCTTAACAAGAAGTGGTTCCTAACCTAGACAAGGATGCATTGGGATTTGAAGTTCATGCCTATCTACGTCCCCTCATTGAGATCAAAAAGTCGGTTCTCATGTGGCAAATTCTCTAGTGTGGTATCTGGACCAATCTAAAGGCTAGCTAATTTGTGGGGCTCCATCGTGGTGCAAGCGGTGTTGTCACAACTTTGAGGATCTTTGTCACATCTTCTTTGCTTGCCCCAAGTCTCTTTGACTTTGGTGGACCCTTGGGAATATTTTGAGACTGCAGAGGCAAATCACCTGGAAGAAAGCACTCTCGGGTGAAACGACCGACTTCTCAATGGCTCTCTGGAATTCTATAAGAGGGGAAACCCTCTAGAAAATTTGGAGCGAGTGGTTTGCCTACAATTTTAAAAACCCTCCTAAAGTGTGGTTGATAGAAAATTCTTTGTTCCTCCTTGGCAAAAGAATCTCCAACTACAAGAGGTACCCACCCTTTAGGCATCATAAGGTGTTGCCCCTATTCTTTGGTTCTTGCAAAGAGAACTTATCTAGTCACACACACTCGGGCTAGATTTGACATAAGAACATCCCCCAAGTTGGTGCTCAAAAGTATATAGGGATAGTTCGTCTCTTGAAGGATGAGGAGGAAATATATCCCACATGGAGATATTTTGCTAGCTATGGAGAGCATAAGAGGGAATAAAAGGCTTCTTATCGTTGTATCAACGTTTGATTGTTGTATCCAACTAAAGGAGAGCAAATATGAAGCCCTTATCGTATGGGCTACAATCGATTGCTATCGGCTCAAGTGGGTTTTTCTCCATGTGTGCATAAGTAGAGTAATGCGTAATATGCATAAGTAGACCATTTGTGGAGTGTAATATGCTCTGGAATCTTGGAAGGAAGCCTTTCACCTTTACAAATTCTCAAATCCAAACCTTTTTCCGTGTCTCTTTGAGGAAAACTCTATGGAGG
This sequence comes from Ceratopteris richardii, assembly GCA_020310875.1. Classification (NCBI taxonomy): domain Eukaryota; kingdom Viridiplantae; phylum Streptophyta; class Polypodiopsida; order Polypodiales; family Pteridaceae; genus Ceratopteris; species Ceratopteris richardii. Next base: position 63,850,805 of record CM035419.1, read on the forward strand.
CTTCTCCATATGTGATTACTACAATGGATTTGATAGACCATCAAGAATAGGTGCTCTTCACATCCCAAGCATCCACTACATAGTTTCATGCTAGAGGATCCCAACTTTGGAAAGTGTGCACATGTATATCAAGTGTCCAAGTTCTCTTGTTTGAATTGAGAGATAAGTCAACATGTGATTTACTCTAGTCAAGTTAACACATGGATACTTAGGTTAGATGCTTCTAGATGTCTTTGGAGCTCTTTGAACAAAAATCTCTAGCTGTTCTCCCCATTGAGGTTGAGACCAAGACCTCCTCCTTCCCATCTATGAAACTTAGCTAGTAGGTGAATTTTCTTACTTACATGTGACTTAGAGAACCATAAGCGTGTCTTTTCTTTAGCCTTGTAAAATGTCAGTTTGTCACAAACATCCTTCAATTAACGAAAGTATTTCAATGATTGAAGTAATTGGTGGAGAACCTCTAAAATATATTAAAATACGTATATGAAAGGAATTCTACCTATTCCAATTTGAGGCTATTTCCAACTTAGCATAGTTCTCATTAGGTAGCGGTAAACTATTATTATATAAGGTGCATCTACAATATCAACCCTTATATTTATAAATATAGATTTTGTTTTACATTATTATATACCAGTATATAGCGCTTAAATTCTAAGTTATGAAATTGATTTTGTAAATTATATCTGAGAAACAATACATTTGAATAAAACAGGCCACTAACTAGTCACTAAAGATAACTAGCCTAGGTTATCTATGTTGCAAGCATCAATTCGTAGAGTTTAAATATTCAATTTAGTTGGATAAAATTTGTTCTATTTTGACTCATTATTTACTCTAGTTCATATTATTAACTATGGTTGTGTCTCCTATTGAGACTAAAGATGAAAAGTAGTTGTGTACTTCCCATAGTTCTCGTAAGGGCATCTCAATAATTAACCGCATGCGAGAGTCAATTTTTCTGAGTAAAACTATTACGTTATTTGAAAGTGATGGAACATTAATATACGAAATATAGGGATCCATATAAGAACGGACAAACAACATTCAAGGGATTTCAAATTAATGAAACAATCAAACAGAATAATTTTATCATTGAGGGGAATATATGCATCCATTCATTTTAAAAAGACTTACAGAAGAGAGTAAGATAAGTAATAAAAGGATATTAGAATAAATTCATTTTATCATTGAGGGGAATATATGCATCCATTCATTTTAAAAAGACTTACAGAAGAGAGTAAGATAAGTAGTAAAAAGATATTAGAATAAATTCATGGTACAATTGATTACTCAAATAAAGAAAACAACATAAGGAATGTTGTCATATTGGGGGTTGAAGATCTCAAGAACCCCAATGGGAAAAGGCTGGGGAATTTCTAATGGAAAATAACACGTGTGAGCTCGTGCACAATTGAAAAACAAAAAAATTACATTGCCTGGAATGATAAGGATACAAAGGTGTTTTGAGCTAAAGGTTACAAATTCAACGAAGGGGTATGATAGAACTATATGTGAGTCAAGACATGTATCGGTTTACACTTTTTATACGGATTATGAGGAGAGAACATTCACTAAGTCTACCATTTAATTACAAAATAATTGCAGGATAAATTATTATAGTATTAGAGTTCAAAGTTTAAAGATACAAACTTAAAGGTGGACTTATAGGGAGGTACGTATGAGAAGTACTCATGGTTCACTATCAAATTATTTTTAACTTTTATTTAAGTTTCAGGTTTTGAAAGCTGGTATATTTAAAGCCGCACATACACACACATAACACACACACACACACACACACACACACATATATATATATATATATATATATATATATATATATATATATATATATATATATATATATATATATATATATATATATATATATATATATATATATATATATATATATAGTAGCACTAGCAAAGAAGATTGCTACTAACAATAAGTAGAAAGATGATGGCATTGTCCACCTATGCACTCTCAAGGTAGAGCTTAAATGTTGATTATCACAACTCTAGATAGAGAGTTAGAAGTTAGAGGTATGCTCGCTGAATATGATATCTATGGTAGTGCAGAACTCATGCATATATGAGAAAATGGAGATATGTGCCCTTGCACAGATGGCTATACATGGGAAAGAGAACATGGGAAGCTAGCACCTGTGTAATCCCCATATGTGGCTTGGGTTAGTTCAACTCACCTAACAATATAGATGATTTCTAGCTTGGTGAACTGACCTAACACTATAGATGATTTCTAACTTGGACAGGGAATATTCCATGGAATATTCCCTTTACCATTGTGCCAAGGGTGCTGCCCATGGACTCCCATGAAGGGGACCGTTGGCCTCTTGGGAGACCCTAGCCAAGGGGCTCGTTTTCCCCCTTGGATCCCCTAGCTAGTGCTCCTTCCCCATGCCTCGCACCCGACAATTGAGGACCCTATTAAATCCCTTTCCATAAAATACCTTACATGGTTCAATTTGACCTTCATCCAACTTGCAAGTTCGGATTTCCATCAATTGGGTAATGCACACTTGGCATCTCCTCATGGTGGGGCCTTGAAAAATGTGCATTGGTACATACAATCATGAGAGGTAGACATTGATCATATACTAATGCCCCCCCTTAATGTTTAACAAATGATAAAATAAATAGGATTTGGTCATATACCTATGTGTTGAAGATGTCTATTGAGCTGCTCTTTTCCAAGTGCTTGAATATTTTAGCACAATTTGCCTCTATTGAGAAATATTCTAGCTCCACAATATCATATTCAATCAACTCACAAACATAATGGTACTGTATTTATATATGCTTCGTTGCGAGCATGAAATAGTGTGTTCTTTGAAATGTAAATACACCTTTGATTATCACATTCAAGTAAGTCACCATTTGTGATGGAAAGCATGAATCAACGAGAATTCACCTTTGCTAGGTTGCCTCATAAGTGGCAAAGCAAGATGCTTTCTACTCTACTTTAGTAAAGGACAATGCAAGAGTTGGTTGTGTCCTACTTAACCAACAAAATAGTCCTGAACCAAGTGAGAAATAATATTCCAAAAGAGATTTTCTAGACAATCTCTAGCCTAATCCAAATTAAAATATCCTTGAAGTGTATCACCTATGGTATAAAGAACACCAAAATCCAATGTTCTTGCAAGTTACCTTAGAATTTTTAGACCCTCACTTCAATTACTATGGTTAGATTTTTTTGGAGAACTTGTTGAATACTCCAACAACATAGTAGATGTCTGGTGTTGCACAAAACAATAAGACTTCCAATGAGCATCCTATAGGTCTTAGAATCTACATCGAGCATGTTATCATCCATAGATAGCTTATGATTTACTTCCATAGGTGTGCCATTTGGGTTTTTTTCCATCATTCCAAATGTCTTAAAAATTTCTTTGGCATACTTCTATTCTGAGATGAAAATTCCATCCTTTGTTTACCATACTTCAATTCCCAAACACAAATGGAGTAGACCTAAGTCTGTCTCTTAAAATTCGGTTCCCAAGCTCATCTGAGTTTGATTGATGAGTTCTTCATGATCTCTTGTACTTATCAAATTATCTACATATACAATGTTGGGATAATTTGCAACTTCTCTATGTAGCATTGAAGCTAAGTTTCCTCACACGAAACCTCTACTTAATGAAATGATTGAATCTCTAAGAATATGGAGAGTAAGCGTGAGAATGTTTGCACACATAAAATATAGTCTCCAACCTTTCCAATGCAATGTAATTCACTTACATTGGTTACTCCTATTATAAGAACTAACACCTTCAAGATATACTAAATTTACTCTTCACTAGGTGTACACAAATAGACACTTGTTTACTCCTGAACTTGATTCTCTTAGAATATGGAGAGAACTGGTCTTAGAGTTTAACCAACTTTATATAACTTCATTATCTTTCTAAAACCAAAAGATTACAAGAACTGAGTGAGATATGGCTAATGAACAATTCTCAACACTGAGAGCAATCTAGAGTGTTCGCACAGAATTTTGTGCGTTAGCTATGGCTACATAGAACCTTATTCAAACTCACCCAAGCAAGCAACGAGGGGGCTGGCTTAGCTCACAGACCTACTAACTTGCTTCCAAAATATCTAGGAGCACACACATACATGAGATTTCTAAAATTCAAAGTTGCATGTGTGTAGATATAGAGATGAAAAGATTCCCTATAAGTTAGGAATGAACAAGGTTCAAGACTGAGGTTGAGAACAAGGGCTCAAGACACCAAGGTTGCAAACAAGAAGGTTCAAGACACAAAGGTTGAGAGCAAGGGTTCAAGAGACCAAGGTTGCGAACAAGGTTCAAGAAACTGTGCGAAGTTGAGGAAATCAATTCAAGGGTACCTAGGGAGTTCAAGAGGTTGATCATTGATGCTAGAGGGATACGAGAGCAGATCATTGAGGAAAATGATTGACCAAGGTGGGAAGAATGTAATAAAGTGATAGGTAGGAGATGGTTGAATCACAACTTTGAAAGATAGGAGATGGTTGTCAATGATCAAGGAATATAGAGGTTCCCGGTACTTCATGGGAGGTCACCCATCCCAGTACTGTTCCCCCCAGAGCTCACTTAACCGTGGCAATCTCTTTCCACTAAGCTATACTCTTGTGGTGTCTGAAGAAGGGGAAATACTAAGATTGACATTACCTTGAACAAGTTTTGGTCCCTCAAAGCTTCATTCTTTGCTTTAAAAGCCTATTTCGGAAGCATTTTTGGGGTGTCTTTTGGAGCCATTTTGGAGTACTTTCGCACATAGTTCTCTTCACACAGGTCCAAGAACATCAAGAAGAGTGTTCTTTGTACTTCTCAGAAAATAAATATCAACCTTTGGGGCTGTATCTTCAGCCACACTCGTAAAACTACAGGTTTCTCGAGAGGTTTACAGTTTTGGTGGGAGCAGCCGCAGCAAATTTATGCAGGTTTTTTAAGCCTAAAACATCAGAGTTGAAAGACACTTGCAGGTGTTATTGGCTAGTTTTTGGGCTGTGTATTTAGCCCTTTTTAGTGTCATTTTAGTGCATATATTGAGCACATACACACCATGTACGCATCTGTGGATAACGCTTATGTACATCCATGTGGTCATTAATATAGCGGTTACGTTCTTTGCATAAAGCCTTTTATGTTTGATAAAGAGGGTCGTGGTGAGGTTTTCTTAACTGGAAGACACCCAGATGTTGGGGTCTCTTTGATGATGCAGGTGGAAGACTTACCTAGCCTTGCCATAGGAGATGTATGATAGTTGTTCATAGGTTCTCGATAAGCCTAGTTGGCTTCTATTGGGTAACTGATTATATGCAGTGGAGTCAGTGATTCACTATGCAGGTAGACATGTCAGTACTTGCAATTTTATGATACTTTGACATTGGTCATATGCTAATTTTGCAGAGGATACTCTGGCAAAATTTTCCCAGATTTCTGGTTTAGTCAACTATATAGTGGTCGATTTACTCCTTGATACACTTATTTGTTGGTGTTTGGACTCTTCCAGCTCCATTATCATTCTATTCAGTTCTCTACCATCATGCAATGAGAGGTCTCAGGCACATCCAGTGGATCAGGGTCTAGTGCTAGTGTTCCAAGGAGGAGCTATAACTTGAAGGGCAAAGACCATTTTGAGATCCGAAAATTTGATGGCACAAACGGAAGAATCAGATTAAAGATGTGCTGATTCAAAGGAGGCAATGGAAGCCAATAAATGGGATTTCAAAGAAGCCTCCTGACATGGATGAAGATGATTGGGATGAGTTAGATGAAATGGACAGGTCTACAATTTGCTTGCACCTAGCAGATAATGTTTACTTTACATAATTAGACTGTGAAAGTGCACAGGAGCTTTGGAAGAAGTTATGCAATAGATATGAAAAAGAGACGTCATCAAATAAAAGTGTATCTAATGAGAAAATTATATGACCTTCGTATGAAGGACATAGATAGTGTTGCTGCTCATCTAAAAGTGTTTGATGCTATATTCTCCCAATTACAGTATCAGAAAACGGATATGGATAATGAAATGAAAGCAGTATTGCTCGTATGCACCCTGCCATCATCATGGGATACGTTTTGCACAGCTATTAGCAACAATGCACCTGATGGTAAACTCCTCTATGATGACATATGTGGAGCACTCTTGAGTGAGGAGATTCATAGAAAATCTATGGTTAGCTCTCAGAGTGGAGATGCATATAATGTTCGTGATTCTTACCAAGGAAAGAATCAACAACGTGGCAGGAGCAAGAACAAGGAAAAGAATGGTCAACGAAATAAGATTAGAAGTAAATCAAGGAAGAGGGATATCAAAAACCATATATTATTGTCATAAGAAAGGACACATGAAGAAAGATTGTTATGCATTAAAGAATGCTAAAGGTAAAGGACAGAATGTTGATGGGCATGTTAAACAGTTACCGGCACCATCTACTTCGACTGTGAAGATTGAAGAAATTAATGCTATTTTTGATGGTGCTGATGTGTTGACACTTAATAGTAATGTGCCATCGGAGGCACTTATGGCTGATTCTCTTTCCCACACCTGGCTGCTAGATTCTGGTGCTTCTTTCCATGTGACACCACATAAAGAATGGTTCTCTAATTATGCAACAAAGTCTCTTGGTACTGTGAGACTTGGTGACTCTTACCAGTGTGATGTTGTGGGGATTGGAGATGTGGTTGTGCAGTTCATTTATGGTCAAAATTTACTATGCATAATGTATGCCATGTACCTCAGTTATCACGTAGTTTGATGTCAGTTGTTGAACTTGATGACCTTGGTTACAAGGTGTTCTTCTATGCTCGATTCTTTCGTATATCAAAGGGCAATATGGTTATTGCAAAAGGAAGAAAAGTTGGCTCACTTTGTCCTTTATTTGTATCATAGAAAGAACACTTGTTAGCTGTTACTGAACAGCCTATGGCTTGTATTTAGCATGGTCGTTTGGGCCATATATCTCGTAGTGGAATGGAAAATCTTTCTAGTTCTAGCTACTTACCTGTGTTATCCTTCTTTGATTTTTCATTTTCTGAGCATTGTCAATATGGAAAGCAAAGCAGAAATGTGCATAGAATGCACATTGACTCTTCAATTCAGCCTTTAGATCTCCTTCATACAGATATGTGTGGTCCTATGCCCACTAGGTCCTTGGGTGGTTCTCTTTACTTTGTCACTTTCATAGATGATGCTACTGGAAAAGTTTGGGTATATCCTATCAAATCAAAGGATGATGTATTCCCTACTTTCAAAAACTCAAGAAGACAATGTCTAGGAATAGATATCTTCTTGAATTATCCTCTAAAATGGAAGAAGAATTTTTCCAGCAAGATATTAAAGATTCTATCTCTCAATAAACTTGATATAGACTCATAAACAAAATTAAATTCTTGTAGTTTGAAGGTAGACTCCAAAGACTAAATCTCTAAAAGCTTCATCCAAAGGTATGAATTGAAATTCAAAGAACATGATGATCTTAGGCCAAGCTTAATAGAAATCACAACAAGATCACCCTCATAATTCAAGTCAACAAGAAGAATAAGATAGATCTAGTTATGATGTCAATCTATGATATCTTAAAACAAGTCTAGAATATAAAGGAGAATATTCTAGAAGGATCAAGGAGACCTTTAAGGTTGAGATCAAAATAAAGATCCATAAGGATTAAGTATTCATGAAAATGTTTGGAATAATCCATTCCTACTTTTGACCTTTAAGATAGCATAATCTTTTACACTATGAGTTTGCATCTTGGGATGTAGTTATAAAGATCTTAATCTTTTTATAAGAACAAGTAAAATAGATATCAACCAATTAGAGTCTTCATTAGTTACACTAATCCCTATGGGCTCTAGTCCCTTAAAGTGGATTCTCAAAACTATGCAACATTTTGAAAGAAAATTGAACCCACTTTCTATAAGATATTCATATTCTCTCCAAAGTAAAGAGGATGTTCTATCATCTTATAATCACTCAAATAATCCACCTATACCATTTAATTGGGTAGGGATTATAAAATAAATTCCCCTTTATTCCAATCATTTTCTTTATAAAAAGGTTGAGAGTATGTGTAGGGTGATTTGGTTAGGGATTCTAAAATATTGATCTTCCTTTCATAACAATATGGGTTTTGACTTGATAGATGATACTATAGCAAAGTCTTAAAGAATATTCATCTATTTTGCTAGGATCATGGAGAAGTGTGCATAGAGATGAAGATAGAAATTTAACTAAAAAAATTTTGGATCCACCTAATTCACATGTTTGAGCCCCCGATTAGACATAGCTTAAACAATGAATTAGGTAGGAATGTTCTGTTCTAGAATTTTTGTTCTTTCCACACTTCAAATTCGATTAAGTTCTTTATTGTGTGCAAAACCAGATGGAGATTCAAATGATTGGGGCAAGGATTTGACCACACATGGATTCTCCTCTTTTAATACTTAGTTGGGATATAATTCCCCTTCTAAATTGTTGGAATTCAAGGATTGAGGAAGCACACAAACAACCCAAGGAAGATGAAGAACCTTGGAGCACAACACGCAATACTGAATGTATTACCAAGTGAATGTACAAAGAGAAGTAACATGTTGGGGTTATAGGCGTATATACAAGCTAGGAGAAAAATCCTCCTAAAGAGGGAAAAAGTGCCCCGATAATCCTAACTATGTTCACACACATCACTACCAACATATATGAAAAAAAATCCCCCTAGGAGTGATGCGATGAAAAAGGAGCTAGCACTTATGTATAAGGAAGAGCCAAGCTATGTGGAAAGAGATAAATCCACAAAAGGAAGTAACCCCAAAGCTTTGCAAAAAGCTTTAAACTTCTCCTTAGGAAGAGCCTTTGTGAAAAATTCTGCAACATTCTCCTTTGTGGGCACATATGTCAAACTGGTCTCTCCAGTAGAGAACCTCTCCCTGACATAGTGACAGTGCACCTCAATGTGCTTTGTGCAAGCATGGAACAAAGGGTTCCTCGCAACTGCTAATGTGCTCTGATTTTTAATGAAGACAATGGTGGGAGATGATATACCAACACCCAAATCAGCCAAAGGTGTGTGAGCCACATACACTCAATAAACATTATGAAAGTTTCCCTATCGTCAGCCTCACAACTAGAAGTGGCCAAAGTAGGTTGCATCTTGCTCAACAAAGATATGCATGAGCTACCAAGCATGAAGCAAAAACCACTAGTGGATACATCAATCTCATAGCAACCATCCCATTTAGAGTAAAAAACGCATGTAAATCTAGCGGTTCCCTTGGAATAAAACAATCAAAGTAGCCGACTAGCACTCAATTAGCGAAAGATGCACTTAACCACCTGCTAATGCTTCACCTGAGCAATGCATAAAACTGCTCATTTGAGAGATAGCAAAGTGTGTATGAGGCTGAGTTATGCATAAGTAAATCAAGCATCCAAGAGTCTGTTGATAGAGACCATCAACTCAATCTCCAACATCATGAAGACTAGATCATAAAAACTCCATAGGAGTGGCTATAAGTTTGCAATCCTCAAGTCCAAAATGATGCAATAATGTGTCAATATATTCAAAACCATTTCTACTTTTCTGTTTTCTTCTCATCTTTGTAATCCTTCTTTGATAGGGCATCATCAACATATTTTTTTTCTTGCTAGTAGATGAACTTCAGTTTCCCTTTCTCTTTTGACTAGCTAAGAGAGCATGATCTGAAACATGCATGATTGACCTCTTCTACCTAGACAAATCTTCTTGCAACAAAACACATACCAACTCCTCAAATGTTAAGGCATTTGGATTTCCTTTCATCATCAAGAAAAATCTAGAAGCAAAACTCGGATATGAATCTAAAATACCATTAAGAATAGTCTACACAAGTGAGCTATATTGTAAGACTTCATCAATAGAAATCAATTATTCCTTCAAGCTTTCATATTTATCAAAAAACTATCCACAAAATCTCCTTCTTTCATATGCTCACTCTCCAAGTGCTTTCAAAGTTAAGCAACATCAGCCTCATTCCTTGCGTGGTATAAAGTGGTAAGTGTTTCCCAAGCATCCTTTGTTACTTTGCAAGAGTGAATGTGAGGGATAAAGGAATGTTTGATAGAAAAATCTACCAATGCATGTTGTTGATCATCTCTCCCATCCCAATGAAGTTGCTCTATAGTAGGTGCAACTGGAACCACATCACAAATAGGAGCTTTAAGATCTTCAATGCCATTTGTATCACCTTTAATAACTATATTTGCAAGTGTGGTAGGATATTTTTCAACATCCTACATAATATTCCACAATCCTTTTGCTACGAATACATGACCCATCATATAGGCCAAAATAGGATAATTGGTACCATCCAACTTGTCCTCAATAGCCAATATACAAAATACATTATTTTTCTCAGCCATGGCCACTAACTAAAATACCTTGGTGTAGAAGAATGACTGTACCTCAAAAAAATGAACAGAACTACCCTATCAAGCTCCACTAAACCCGTAGCAAACTTCAAGGTGCTTATATTAGCGAACCAAAACTTGTATATAAGTTGCGCACAAAAAGACGAATTGCCTGCAGATGCACTGCAATAGTGTGTTCAAAGGCGAAAACGAGCTCAAGTCAAAATTTAGGCACCATAGACAAAAGTGGTTTTCGACTCCTAATTTGCCTTGAGTATGCATGGTAGTTTTCATATGATTCTAAGACTTTGACGGGAGGGGTGTTGATGACACCCTAGATGAAGCGATTACTTGCTTTGATAACAACTATTGGAGTTGGAGGACTCTGGAAGCACATGAATATCACAATGAAGAAGAAGAATCTTCGATGTATTACCAAGTGAATGTACAATGATAAGTAACCTATGAGGGTTATAGACGTTTTTATAAGCTGAAGGGAAAAAACACCCAATAAAGAGGGGAAGAAGTGCACCGATAGTCCTAAGTGTGTTCACACATGTCACTACCAAAATATATCAACACTAATAAAGAGTTTGATTAGAGAGATGAATACCATGATGATTGAGATTGATAATGGGGCATGGGGTAATACCCCAAGGTGTATATCGCCACTCATTTTTGAGGATGAAAATGCTTTTAGGGGCTGGGGGTGGGATGTTGTATAACTACATGAGTCTAAAAGGTAGAACCCTTGGGTTTCTAGGTGTGGAACCCTTGGAATTTAGGATCTATTAACCCTTTTTAGATGGATCATGAACCTTAGAAATAGTCCTTTAAGCTTGAGTACCTTAGGCTTGATTGGAAGGTTCTCTAGCCACTTGATTTGTAAGTGAGAGCTTGAAGGGCCTTATTTCAAAAGGCATGTGATTTCCTAACCTTGGAAACCATGTGATCACCTTGGGAGCCTAGTTGATGGAAGGCAAACATCTTCCCTTGAGAGGGTCTTATCCCCTTGATCTTGGATCTATATATTGGAGAGGTTGGTTGGATGGAAAGTGCATCTCTCTCCCTAGACTGGTCTTGCTAGTTAGAGCTCCAAGATACTACTTGATTGTAGTTTTTGAAGGCTATGGAGCTTCCACAACAAGAATCCTTTTGGATGATAACCTATATTATTTTTATACACGTACGTGTAGAATTAAATAAAAATATGTAGAAAATAAAGAGTAGGAGTAGAATACATAAATATAAAGTGTTCACAATACATGGTCATAATACAATGTGTGGCAAACCACGGCACCGTATTTGTTATTGAAACATAAATATGATTGTTTGACAAACGTTTCACCTTTCACATAAACACTAATCGTAGAAATACCCCACCAAAGGCCAATACGGATTACATGAGCCAAGAGAGACAAATAAAGGATTGCAAACTATTTCTCATTACCATTACATAAACTATTCCTCTCGTTCTATGGGCACCATGGAACCTTTCTTTGTAATCAAGAGTCCATTAGGTGCCAATATTGTTTAAAGCTTTGCATGGTAGATCCTTGTTCAAAGAATTTGTTACATAGTTCTTTTTTTGTTCCACGCGGATTTCAATTGTAAGATCTCCATGCAAAATGTAGTCTTCGCATCCATTCGTACAAAATCCTCAAACATCACTCTTCACACTTCACCTTCCTTTAATGATGTTGATGCATCTTAGTCCCGTTGAATACGTCACAATGCTTCTACCACTTACTATGTCTCACATCCCTTTTGTTTTTTGAGAGTACAATGAATTGGAAATACATACTCACACACCCAACTTCGTAAGTAGAGGCACCCATCATTAGCTACTCATGGACATATTCAGCAAGACTTGAACTCAAGACTTCCTCTGACAACTTCAAAACGTCAGCCACTAAGCTACGCGAGCTCTAACCTCACATCCTTTTTTAGGTTTTCTAAGTTTCTTGAAGGTGGAACTCGACTTCTTGATGAATCGTCAGAGATCTGAGTCGAATCTCCGTTACATCACATATCGTTGTAGGATGTCTTCCCCCTTTGAGGAAGGGTTGTAATATGAGCACACTATAAATAAGTCAACGCTTGTTATGGATCGAGAAGGAAAGTCCCTCCTTCAGTATGTCGCTATAGTGTCGACATCGTCGGCTCTCATGCGACTATGTCTGAACCATGTGCTCCTTCGCTACATAAATGCTTTTCGCCATCGCTGACGCTTCATCCATTCTCCTTTGAGAATCTGATACCATACCAAAGTGAGTCCCGTTGCTCGCTTTGTCCTAATTATATCCCAAGCATTCCCAACAGGCCTTGCTAGTTATCATGGCCATTGATGAATGTGTTAGGGAGTTCGATGACTGCAGAGACAAGCCGTATGCTACAGCCCTCAGATTAGGCGCCATCGCCACAATCCTTGCTGCCTGCATTCTTGGTATCTGCATGCCTTTGCTCGGACGTTATTTGCCAGCTTTCCATGCAGATAGCAATCTGTTCTTCGTCATGAAGTCCTTTGCAGCTGGTGTTATACTTGCAACCGCATACCTTCACATGCTTCCCGAATCTTTTGAATCTTTAAGCAATCCTTGCCTATCTGAGAATCCATGGGCCAAATTCCCCTTCGCGGGCTTCATCAGCATGCTCGCAACACTCCTCGTTCTGCTCATCGAATTCTCTGCTACAACGTTCTACGAAAATAAGAAGCATGCGCGAAGGTCCTTACGCTCTGCCGCTATGGCTCCTGAACCTATCAACGAACTGAAAATCAAAAGATCTGTAGCTTCTGTCGATGATACATGCAAATCTTCCGATATTGACGAAATGGACGTAAAAAACGTCGTCGACACCGAGCGAGCGCTGGAGCGTGTAGCAAGGGACATTGAAGGACAAATCTGTACAGTTTCAGTACATGCGCATCCCATCTCTCATGCTCATGGCGGCCATCTACATTCCTCGACGATCGGAGGCGATGACTCCACCGAGTTACGGCACCGTGTAGTAGCGCAGGTTCCTCCCTCTCTCGATTTATAGACTCGTTCTGCTCTCTCTCTGTATATCGTCCTCTCCTCCATCTCTGCATACTCCTGCCGCTCACAATGACCTTTGAATGCAGGTACTCGAAATGGGAATTGTAGCTCATTCCGTCATCATAGGAATCACATTGGGCACATCCGAGAGCCCATGCACTATAAAGCCTTTGCTATCTGCTCTCACCTTCCACCAGTTTTTTGAAGGAATAGCACTTGGAAGCTGCATCGCGCAGGTAATGTCACTTAAAGCAGTTTTAGAGTAAAGAAAGCACTCGAGATGCCGAAATGGTTTTTGGAATGTTAGTAGTTTTGTTCTGAGACTATGGATGCTATGCAGGCGGGATACAGAAGACGGGCTTCTGCACTAATGGCCTTCTTCTTCTCTGTGACTACGCCCCTCGGTATAGCAATCGGCATGGCCATCGCCTCAAGCTACAATGGGAACAGCCCAAAAGCCTTGATTGTACAGGGAGTTCTCGACAGCATGTCCACAGGTATTCTTCTGTATATGGCGCTAGTAGACCTCATCGCGGCAGATTTCCTCAGCAAGAGGCTCCGCTGCAACATTCATCTCCAAGTTTATTCCTTCACCGCGCTATTCCTTGGAGCTGGGCTCATGTCATTAATTGCCTATTGGGCCTAATAGTTCAGAAATAGTGAACTACTGTAAAATACAGATTGCTTCCTTCTTCAAATGTCCTTCTATATCCCTCTCAGCCAAACATTCATGTATACACAGAGCCGCACGAGTGCTCTGCGAGAAAAGATTATGGAGGATTTAGAGAACAAAATCAGGAAATAGGTTAAACTCAGGTTCTTGCATTGATGTACACATCTCGTGTGCGAGAAAGATGATTGATCAATTGGCGCAAGAAAGAGGAGCTTTAGATGCTTGACTCTCATATATCACTCTGAATACTCAGATTCAGTGGACTTTGTAAAGCTTTCTTTGCTCGAGCGAAGCTCATACTTTTCTGTTATGTGGGTACTTTCAATTATGCAAAGGGAAGAAGGTGTTGATTCCATAGATCATTTTCCACAAGCCACTTTTCTGTTATGTGGGTACTTCAATTATGCAAAAGGAAGAAGGTGTTGATTCCATAGATCATTTTCCACAAGCCATGCCTATGTGAAAATACCATAAAAGCTAGGTTCTTTAGAATAAAAATTATGACTACGGAGTTCATGGCTCGTGTAATCCATGAGATTTTATATTGACTTGATAGAATAAGTGAAGAGTATGCAGTGGCCCTGCACTTGCTTTGAGAAAAAAGCTTGTACCAAAAATGAGAATCATCGTCCGAGCCCGTTCAACCTAGTGGTTTGACGTCTTGACTCTATGGAAAGAAATCCTGAGTTCAAGTGTTGGCTAGACATATGATGGATTCCTGTGCGAGTGTGTTTACAAAGGATGGGTGTGTGAGTGCATTTGCAATTCATTGTACTTTCAAAAAAACAAAAAAAAAAGAGAGAGAAGCATTAACAAAAAAAAGAGAATCATCAAAAATCTGACAAAACTAGTGTGGCATATTATTTGTATAAAACTATAAAGGAAAATTGTAAGCATTGACAGTTCATGAGAACATGAAACGATGTAGTAATCCTTTCATGCTATGATGACTAATATGATTCACTAGAACTGAACGTCTTACAGCAAGTGTTACGGATGACTTATCTTCTCGCGTTCGAAAATATGAATTCGAATGAAAATTGATTATAAGTATTATGAACGGACATATTCATATGTTCGAATAGCTTTTGGGTGCATTAATGGGTTTTGAGAAGGTCAATATTTATAATTCCTATTTTATTTGCAAAATCCTGTATTCTATTGCAAGAATATAGATTATATATATATATATATATATATATATATATATATATATATATATATATATATATACATACACAGTTCGATAAACTCTGCCGATATACGTTACAGACTAAAAAGTTTTGAAACAACAAAACATACTTGGGGACCTCGTTTGTCCCTCATTTTTAAGTTTTCACATGAGTCGCTTATGATTTTTGAACTTTGGGCCTTCAATCTCGATTCTCGAGCTCTTAAGAGATAACACTACATCACATCACCTCTACTTTTGATTCTAGTTTGCAAGGGCTGTTTACTTTAATTCGTAAGTATATATATATATATATATATATATATATATATATATATATATATATATATATATATATATATATATATATATATATATATATATATATATATATATATATATATATATATATGTGTGTGTGTGTGTAGTGTTGGCAATGTCTTGCTGTTTGAAATCAAGTGCCAAAATATGCCCTAGCTGTTTAAGTGTAACACAGTTCACATAGTTCGTAGTTCCATCTGTTTCCGTTTTCACGACTCAAATTAAGTTTGATGGAATATTTTTAAGATTATTTATATATTTGAACTTAAGTTGGCCATTTATTCAGTGATTCCGAAGATCCCACCTCTCAATTCCCTTGAAGCAAGGATATCAGCTAATTCGTAGTCCATTTGTAGCACAGAGCTTGTTTATTTCTTTACTAATATAGACTATACTTCCGTACGAGATATATGTTGTTCGTAGTCACATTCATAGAGACTATAATGTTTTTTATATTTGGTGTTTCTTCTTGCTTCTATCACACAAATAGTGGGAAAGAGTGTGGTGCAATCGTGTGAAGTATGCTAAGCCGATTTCCGCAAGAAGCTTATGGTTGAATCAAATTTGAAGGTAAACCAATTTAGAATCATGTGTTACAACATGAGTAGTGTGTTCGTATCTGCCAATCCTATGTTCCATTCTAGGAACAAGCATACAAAGGTACATTATAATTACATCAGAGGAAACATGTTGGCTAGAGAAGTGTAAGTCAAACGGATGAGTACCAAGTATTAGTGTACTCACATTTTTACCAAAGCATTGGACTCAACCAAGCTTATGAATATCACGAGAGGCATTTGAACGATGGAACTTGGATGAAGACTTGGCGGTTTAAGCTTGAGGGGAAGTGTTGAAAATGAGGCTCCAAACTTCGAAGCATATGAACCACTTCTCTTGTTGACACTGGAGCGTCATGAAGAAAGGAGCCAAGCACAAGAACTCTTGCATTCTGAGTCACAGTATCACACCAAAGATGATCCTTCTTCATAATGAATACCATAATCATTAGTTCCTTTCACATACTTGAGTATCCACATGCTTTCCTTCCAATGAGTTTGGCAAGGCTTATTAGAGAATTTGCTTACTACTCCAACAACATAAGAGATATCTGGTCTACTATTGCACAAGTAGATGAGACTTCCAACTAGTTTCTTTTATCTTCTAATATACACTTCAAGTGAAGTATGTTCAGTAGATAATTTTGTGTTGACCTCCATAGGTGTAGAAAGTTCCTTGCAATTCTCCATGTGGAAGGTCTTCCATATCTATCTTGCATACTTCTGTTGAGAGAGAAAAATTTTCCTTGTTTTCTACCAAACATCGAGGCCTACAGAATAGTACATTAAGCCCAAGTCTTTCATTTCAAATTATGAACTTAGGGCATCTTTCGTTTGTGAGGAAGAGCATCATCATTTCTTGTAATCACAAGGTCATCTACATAGATTACAAGCATAATTATTTTCCCTCCTCTCTTTATAACATACAAGTTAGCATTAGAGGCACATCTTTTGAAACTTGGATCTAAGAGATATTTATCTATCCACTCGCATAATGCTCTAGAAACTTGCTTCAGCCCATATAATTCCTTATTCAACTTATAGACCTTGTTCTTTGAATGGGGAGCCTCAAACCTATGTCATGGAGACACATTTAGCTCCTCATGGAGGTCTCCATTCAAGAACAGTGATATGACATCCATACCATAAACTGGGCAATGCATATGTTTAGCCATACCTAGTACTACTCTAATAGTAGCCATGCTAGCACTTGAGGCAACTGATTCACAAAAGTCAATGCCTTCAACTTGTGAGTAGCTCTATGCAACAAGTCTTGCTTTGTAATTTTTGAGGATACCATCAACCTTGTACTTTAGCTTCCAAACCGACTTGGTGCCAGTGACTTTATGCTTAGGGGTCGATCCACTAGATCCCAAGTTCCATTCTTCATGATATTTTTGTATTTTGTTTGCATGGCAACCCTCTAATTTGGATCATGGAGTACCTCTTCCACATTGTTTGGTTCCTTTGCTTGTTCTTGAATGAGATCATCCATCACGACTGGGCGTTTACAATATGGGTGCTTTCCCATCTCTATTCCTCTATTCTCTATGATCACCTCGGTCCATCTGCAACCTATTCTAGTGAATGTGGGATAGCATTTGTAGAATCATAGAGATGCCTCACACAAAATGGCAATGAATTTTCCACTTGGGTGAAAGCACGTAGGTGACTTTCGGACTCATCATATGAAGATGATGCTTCCTTCTCTTGTGTAGAAGGGATAGTTCTTGGGCCAAGTTCATAGTGGATTACCCCTTTAGTTCTCCTTAAACACCACATCATGAATTGCCATGATCTTCTTAGCCTCAGGTTCATAAGGCTTATAAGCCTTCTTATCTTCATTGTATCCTAGGAATATACATTTGGTTCTTTTTGTTTCAAACTTGTTTCTCTCCCTATCTCGCTCACATACAAAACATTCACTTCCAGATAATTTGGAATGGGAAAGATAACGATTTTAACTAGTGTAGGCTTTTCATTGAGTCTTTCCATCAAGTGCCTTGGTGTAGCTTTGATTCAAGATGTAGATAGTAGTGTTGATAGCCTCTACCCACAATTGATTAGGCAAACCCTTTCCCTTCAACATGCATCTTGCCATCATCTCCATAATGGTTCAATTTCGAAGTTTTGCAACACCATTTAATTGAGGGCTATGTGCCACTCTGAGTTGATGCTTGATTCCCTTACTCTTGCAAAAATCTTCAAACTCTGGTAATGTGAACTCACCATCATCGTCTGTCCTGAATTTCTTCATCTTCTTCCCTATTTTGGTTTCAACAATGTGAAGCCATTCTTTAAACTTACCAAAATCTTGAGCCTTATTGCGAAGGAAGTGGCACGCTCATCATCCTACCATATTCATCGACAAGTAACATGAAGTAGGAAGATCCACCCAAGGCCTCTATAGGCATTTTTCTGTAGAAGTCAGCATGTACCAACTCTAGAGGATAGCTTGCCCTATTTTTGCTTTCTTGTGGAAACACCTTCCTCTCTTTCTTGCCCATCATGCAAGCTTCACATAGTCCCTTCATTTCTACAATCAATGGTAGGTGTGCAACCATACCCCTACAATGCATCTCCTTGAGTACATGGTATGAGTTATGAGTGAATCTCTCATGCCATAGCTTACTTGTGCCCAACTTGTAGTGGCTATAAGAGCACACAACTCATAGAGGTTGTTCCTCCTTATGCTAGTCCCAATAATGTTGTTGTTACTATCCATAATCTTCGCTCTTGTTTTACTGAAAAGATAAAAGATACTTGATGACCTTGATTTGTTGTAGAAGTTACTATAAGTAGCTTTCGTTTGATTTGTGGAACATATGACACATTTGAAAACATTTTGACATCCGCTTTATAGTTAATGAAAGTAACCATACCTTTGCACTCTGTTGGACATCTTGTATTGTTTCCTACCTTTACTTTGATGGTTCCTATAAAGGCTTTAAGAAACTATAAAGGTCCTTTTTGCTCATCATGTGATGAAATGCACCACTATCGAACACCCATGATTCATCCATTCGTCAATAAATATCTCAAGCTCTATTTCTGCTGTGTTCGTAGACTCCTTGCCCTTTCCAACTATTGAAAAGCCATTCTTCTCTTCTTCCTTCTTGATGCGATAGTCTTGGATTATGCATTAGTTCGTGCAGTGTAAACACTCTCCCTTAAACTTCTTTTTTTCATCCTTTTTTTATTCTACACCTTTTGAAGAGTCTACTTTGCCTCCTTTGGCATTTTCTGTGAATGGAGCATCTTCTTCGCCACCACCACTCCTCGCTTTGAGCAAAAGCTCCTCCTCCATGAGTAAGGCACTAAGTTCTTCAAATATTAGTGGTTGAGGTCTGATTTGAATCTTTAAGCAATCCTTGCCTATCTGAGAATCCATGGGCCAAATTCCCCTTCGCGGGCTTCATCAGCATGCTCGCAACACTCCTCGTTCTGCTCATCGAATTCTCTGCTACAACGTTCTACGAAAATAAGAAGCATGCGCGAAGGTCCTTACGCTCTGCCGCTATGGCTCCTGAACCTATCAACGAACTGAAAATCAAAAGATCTGTAGCTTCTGTCGATGATACATGCAAATCTTCCGATATTGACGAAATGGACGTAAAAAACGTCGTCGACACCGAGCGAGCGCTGGAACGTGTAGCAAGGGACATTGAAGGACAAATCTGTACAGTTTCAGTACATGCGCATCCCATCTCTCATGCTCATGGCGGCCATCTACATTCCTCGACGATCGGAGGCGATGACTCCGCCGAGTTACGGCACCGTGTAGTAGCGCAGGTTCCTCCCTCTCTCGATTTATAGACTCGTTCTGCTCTCTCTCTGTATATCGTCCTCTCCTCCATCTCTGCATACTCCTGCCGCTCACAATGACCTTTGAATGCAGGTACTCGAAATGGGAATTGTAGCTCATTCCGTCATCATAGGAATCACATTGGGCACATCCGAGAGCCCATGCACTATAAAGCCTTTGCTATCTGCTCTCACCTTCCACCAGTTTTTTGAAGGAATAGCACTTGGAAGCTGCATCGCGCAGGTAATGTCACTTGAAGCAGTTTTAGAGTAAAGAAAGCACTCGAGATGCCGAAATGGTTTTTGGAATGTTAGTAGTTTTGTTCTGAGACTATGGATGCTATGCAGGCGGGATACAGAAGACGGGCTTCTGCACTAATGGCCTTCTTCTTCTCTGTGACTACGCCCCTCGGTATAGCAATCGGCATGGCCATCGCCTCAAGCTACAATGGGAACAGCCCAAAAGCCTTGATTGTACAGGGAGTTCTCGACAGCATGTCCACAGGTATTCTTCTGTATATGGCGTTAGTAGACCTCATCGCGGCAGATTTCCTCAGCAAGAGGCTCCGCTGCAACATTCATCTCCAAGTTTATTCCTTCACCGCGCTATTCCTTGGAGCTGGGCGCATGTCATTAATTGCCTATTGGGCCTAATAGTTCAGAAATAGTGAACTACTGTAAAATACAGATTGCTTCCTTCTTCAAATGTCCTTCTATATCCCTCTCAGCCAAACATTCATGTATACACAGAGCCGCACGAGTGCTCTGCGAGAAAAGATTATAGAGGATTTAGAGAACAAAATCAGGAAATAGGTTAAACTCAGGTTCTTGCATTGATGTACACATCTCGTGTGCGAGAAAGATGATTGATCAATTGGCGCAAGAAAGAGGAGCTTTAGACGCTTGACTCTCATATATCACTCTGAATACTCAGATTCAGTGGACTTTGTAAAGCTTTCTTTGCTCGAGCGAAGCTCATACTTTTCTGTTATGTGGGTACTTTCAATTATGCAAAGGGAAGAAGGTGTTGATTCCATAGATCATTTTCCACAAGCCACTTTTCTGTTATGTGGGTACTTCAATTATGCAAAGGGAAGAAGGTGTTGATTCCATAGATCATTTTCCACAAGCCATGCCTATGTGAAAATACCATAAAAGCTAGGTTCTTTAGAATAAAAATTATGACTACGGAGTTCATGGCTCGTGTAATCCATGAGATTTTATATTGACTTGATAGAATAAGTGAAGAGTATGCAGTGGCCCTGCACTTGCTTTGAGAAAAAAGCTTGTACCAAAAATGAGAATCATCGTCCGAGCCCGTTCAACCTAGTGGTTTGACGTCTTGACTCTATGGAAAGAAATCCTGAGTTCAAGTGTTGGCTAGACATATGATGGATTCCTGTGCGAGTGTGTTTACAAAGGATGGGTGTGTGAGTGCATTTGCAATTCATTGTACTTTCAAAAAAACAAAAAAAAAGAGAGAGAAGCATTAACAAAAAAAAGAGAATCATCAAAAATCTGACAAAACTAGTGTGCATATTATTTGTATAAAACTATAAAGGAAAATTGTAAGCATTGACAGTTCATGAGAACATGAAACGATGTAGTAATCCTTTCATGCTATGATGACTAATATGATTCACTAGAACTGAACGTCTTACAGCAAGTGTTACGGATGACTTATCTTCTCGCGTTCGAAAATATGAATTCGAATGAAAATTGATTATAAGTATTATGAACGGACATATTCATATGTTCGAATAGCTTTTGGGTGCATTAATGGGTTTTGAGAAGGTCAATATTTATAATTCCTATTTTATTTGCAAAATCCTGTATTCTATTGCAAGAATATAGATTATATATATATATATATATATATATATATATATATATATATATATATATATATATATATATATATATATATATATATATATATATATATATATATATATATACATACACAGTTCGATAAACTCTGCCGATATACGTTACAGACTAAAAAGTTTTGAAACAACAAAACATACTTGGGGACCTCGTTTGTCCCTCATTTTTAAGTTTTCACATGAGTCGCTTATGATTTTTGAACTTTGGGCCTTCAATCTCGATTCTCGAGCTCTTAAGAGATAACACTACATCACATCACCTCTACTTTTGATTCTAGTTTGCAAGGGCTGTTTACTTTAATTCGTAAGTATATATATATATATATATATATATATATATATATATATATATATATATATATATATATATATATATATATATATGTGTGTGTGTGTGTGTGTGTGTAGTGTTGGCAATGTCTTGCTGTTTGAAATCAAGTGCCAAAATATGCCCTAGCTGTTTAAGTGTAACACAGTTCACATAGTTCATAGTTCCATCTGTTTCCGTTTTCACGACTCAAATTAAGTTTGATGGAATATTTTTAAGATTATTTATATATTTGAACTTAAGTTGGCCATTTATTCAGTGATTCCGAAGATCCCACCTCTCAATTCCCTTGAAGCAAGGATATCAGCTAATTCGTAGTCCATTTGTAGCTCAGAGCTTGTTTATTTCTTTACTAATATAGACTATACTTCCGTACGAGATATATGTTGTTCGTAGTCACATTCATAGAGACTATAATGTTTTTTATATTTGGTGTTTCTTCTTGCTTCTATCACACAAATAGTGGGAAAGAGTGTGGTGCAATCGTGTGAAGTATGCTAAGCCGATTTCCGCAAGAAGCTTATGGTTGAATCAAATTTGAAGGTAAACCAATTTAGAATCATGTGTTACAACATGAGTAGTGTGTTCGTATCTGCCAATCCTATGTTCCATTCTAGGAACAAGCATACAAAGGTACATTATAATTACATCAGAGGAAACATGTTGGCTAGAGAAGTGTAAGTCAAACGGATGAGTACCAAGTATTAGTGTACTCACATTTTTACCAAAGCATTGGACTCAACCAAGCTTATGAATATCACGAGAGGCATTTGAACGATGGAACTTGGATGAAGACTTGGCGGTTTAAGCTTGAGGGGAAGTGTTGAAAATGAGGCTCCAAACTTCGAAGCATATGAACCACTTCTCTTGTTGACACTGGAGCGTCATGAAGAAAGGAGCCAAGCACAAGAACTCTTGCATTCTGAGTCACAGTATCACACCAAAGATGATCCTTCTTCATAATGAATACCATAATCATTAGTTCCTTTCACATACTTGAGTATCCACATGCTTTCCTTCCAATGAGTTTGGCAAGGCTTATTAGAGAATTTGCTTACTACTCCAACAACATAAGAGATATCTGGTCTACTATTGCACAAGTAGATGAGACTTCCAACTAGTTTCTTTTATCTTCTAATATACACTTCAAGTGAAGTATGTTCAGTAGATAATTTTGTGTTGATCTCCATAGGTGTAGAAAGTTCCTTGCAATTCTCCATGTGGAAGTTCTTCCATATCTATCTTGCATACTTCTGTTGAGAGAGAAAAATTTTCCTTGTTTTCTACCAAACATCGAGGCCTACAGAATAGTACATTAAGCCCAAGTCTTTCATTTCAAATTATGAACTTAGGGCATCTTTCGTTTGTGAGGAAGAGCATCATCATTTCTTGTAATCACAAGGTCATCTACATAGATTACAAGCATAATTATTTTCCCTCCTCTCTTTATAACATACAAGTTAGCATTAGAGGCACATCTTTTGAAACTTGGATCTAAGAGATATTTATCTATCCACTGGCATAATGCTCTAGAAACTTGCTTCAGCCCATATAATTCCTTATTCAACTTATAGACCTTGTTCTTTGAATGGGGAGCCTCAAACCTATGTCATGGAGACACATTTACCTCCTCATGGAGGTCTCCATTCAAGAACAGTGATATGACATCCATACCATAAACTGGGCAATGCATATGTTTAGCCATACCTAGTACTACTCTAATAGTAGCCATGCTAGCACTTGAGGCAACTAATTCACAAAAGTCAATGCCTTCAACTTGTGAGTAGCTTTATGCAACAAGTCTTGCTTTGTAATTTTTGAGGATACCATCAACCTTGTACTTTAGCTTCCAAACCGACTTGGTGCCAATGACTTTATGCTTAGGGGTCGATCCACTAGATCCCAAGTTCCATTCTTCATGATATTTTTGTATTTTGTTTGCATGGCAACCCTCTAATTTGGATCATGGAGTACCTCTTCCACATTGTTTGGTTCCTTTGCTTGTTCTTGAATGAGATCATCCATCACGACTGGGCATTTACAATATGGGTGCTTTCCCATCTCTATTCCTCTATTCTCTATGATCACCTCGGTCCATCTGCAACCTATTCTAGTGAATGTGGGATAGCATTTGTAGAATCATAGAGATGCCTCACACAAAATGGCAATGAATTTTCCACTTGGGTGAAAGCACGTTGGTGACTTTTGGACTCATCATATGAAGATGATGCTTCCTTCTCTTGTGTAGAAGGGATAGTTCTTGGGCCAAGTTCATAGTGGATTACCCCTTTTCCTGACGATAAAATGCAAGCTCTCTTTTCATCATCCACTACATGTGGCTAGTTCTCCTTAAACACCACATCATGAATTGCCATGATCTTCTTAGCCTCAGGTTCATAAGGCTTATAAGCCTTCTTATCTTCATTGTATCCTAGGAATATACATTTGGTTCTTTTTGTTTGAAACTTGTTTCTCTCCCTATCTCGCTCACATACAAAACATTCACTTCCAAATAATTTGAAATGGGAAAGATAACGATTTTAATCAATCATCTACTAGAGTTAGATGTGATCGATCCTACTTTCTAACAAAAGAGAATCATCACTTCTAGGGAGTCTTTTCCAAGTTTCATATACACACTAAATATGTTAAACATAAAACCATCTAGAGCCAAAATCCAAGACTACAAACATTCAAACAACTTGGAGATATTAGAAAACCTAAGACTAGAGAGACTAAGAGCAAAACCAAGTTGTGAATGAACTTGAGATCAAGACATGTCCTAGGAAATAAAAGGAGTGTAATTTCCTTAGTCGAGAGTGTAACCTAGATAATCCTACACTCCACATTTTCGGATACCTTTAATGAATCTAAGAGCAAGCAAATGACAACCGGAGAAGACATGTATAACTTTATCCTCTCGTGAAGTCATGTCCTTATTAAAGGGATAGTATAGAACTTTCATGTAGTTTTTGTCTAGTAATCATCAAGCAGTTGCTATATATCGAGAGGGACTCAATAGATCAGATGAAAGATTGACAGATTTGTGAACCCAGAAGTCATTCAAAGACTAGTACTAAAGTTTCACAGTGGTGCTATGTAGATAGAAAATGCAGTTTATGCCTAGTAATTGACCTGCCTAAGTGAATCAATGACATTGGAGAAATTGAAGAGCCTAGTAATCCTATCAATGCCGAAAATGGAGAGAATATGAAAGCTCCTAGAGGTAAGTCAAAAGTAGTAAATTTGTTGAGGGGAGACACAATTCCTTAAGATAATGACCTTATGAGCTTCTCTCTAATTGCTAGCACTAACAAGATGTTGCAAGCAGCTATGCCCATAGAAGAAAGTAGCATGAACCTTACTACCATCTATGATTTTCACGATCCAAATGACTCTTCAAGAGTCCCTTACTTGGATCGCGATAAAAGAAGGTATTGGGAAAACTGATAGACTCGTAATGGTCAAAATGCAAATATATGGGATTGCAAGTCTTTCCTCAAAGGGAACAAGTAACTCCTTCTCACAACCAGCAAAGTTAGCAACAAAGCCAAGGAAACCCTAACCTAGGGCAATATAATTTTTCTAGAGACATCATGTGCATTTTGCAATGTCAAACACTAGGAGACCACCTATACCTCAGATGGGAGGTGAGACTATGAATGAATTACCCTTTCCTCAGAGACCACCACAAGGAAGAGGACAAGGTGTGCATCCTATAGTTCAACTTAGTCCTTGACCACCATATGTGGGTAGAAGGATAAGACCTTTCAAGTTGTGAAGTGTATGAAGAATCACTATGAAGGTTATGGAGATCCCTATGATCACATGTGTGATTTTAAATAAGTGTTGCAAGTTGAGCAAGTACATGAACTCAATATGAAGCATTTGGATTAACATTGCTTGGAGCAACTTTGGCATCGTTGCAACCCTTGAATCATGATGGATTTGCTAATATTGATCATTTATTGGATGAACTCATTGGTGAATTTGCAAATAGAGAAACTAAGCATAATAACTCTTCTTTAATTCATAGTTCCAAGCAAGAAAATAATGATTCTATAAGACTAGCAACCATAAGATTTAAAGGGTATGTTGATCAATGCCTAGCTTTTGAAAGGGGTACCCATCCAAAAATGATATCATTATTTCTGGATGGATTAGCTCACATAGGATTGAGAGCACTAGAGTATGTCAAATGACTCAAAACTTTGAATGCTTCTCTTAAAGAATGCAAACTTTTTGAGGAAAATTTAGCTAATGATGCGAGATTCCTCAAACTCCATCAAAGTCTGAAGATGTATCAAGTAGTGTATCTATGCATTATAAAAATGTGGAACAATTGGGTGAATTGATTGCCAAATGCTTGGAGTACAAAAGTAGCAAGGTTCATTGAAATCCCTATCACGCTCAACCCATGCAAATTTCAATGTTGAGATCATTTATTCATTATGGAGGAAATCACCCATCTCATGCTTGTGCAAGAGGAGGATCTCCCTAGCCACAACAATATCCTTATGGAAGACCATGAATGTACGGACCTAGCTTTTATTGTCCCATTGAGCAAAAATAAACTAATTATAACACAGAGAATATTACATACAACAGACATTCTAGACAACCTCAACTATATAGGTGAAACGGTTATCCACATTGAGAACAAGCTAGAGAGGCTCCAAGGTATGGAGCATATCTAGGATATACAATGGTTCAACCCTCAACCTCAACCTATATTAGGAAAACAAGAAGAGAACCTCAAGAGAGTTGTAGTGCTTGTAACTCCATTGATTCCCTCTAAAGACGCCACCCAAGGCTATTAACTCAACTATGGTGAGTGCTATGCTTATGATCATAATCCCATAGAACACGAAGCCACTTGTGAGAAACAATAATCTATGAGTATGATGGATATGGAGCCTCTTATAGGTTATAATATTCCAATATGATGTACACTGCACCTAGAGCCTGAGCTCCTATGAGGCAACCTATTAGACCACCCTCTCCAAGAGGACCTTGTTATCAATGTGGAGGATATCATTTCATTATGGAGTGTACCATGCCCCAAACTCCACCTCCTTAGAGTCCTTGGGAAGGATATTGTAATGCTTGTGGAGAGGAATGCCTCTTTCAAGATTTTCCCAAGAACCCTTCCAAAGATTACAAGGTGCCTCACCACCGGAGTGAAAAATTGTAGACAAGGTAGCAAATTTCAGTGAAGGTGATGAAGGAAACACATGTCTTCCAATTACTTACAGAGGCTACATGGTGAAAGCCATACTAGAGACATGTGTAGGAGTATCAATTAACACTAAAAAATTGCTGAAAAAATATGCATGAAGACCTAGTAGAAGAAAATTACATTTAGTATATGGCCATTTAGAATACCCCCTAGGAATCTTCAAAAAGTTACACTTGCCTACATGTGGATAAGAGTTTGAATATACCTTAGCCATGTGCCAATTTGTCAAGGCAGACAATTAAGAAATGATCCTATGAAAACCATTTATGCGGTGGTTGATGGTAGTGCAAGATTGAGGACGAGAAGTTTATATACCTTGAACAACAAGGCACTAAAAGCAAGATAAATCTCTAAAATTTTTCTTATAGAGGTGTTCCTCCTCTTGTTCACAATGTTAATGTGTTGAGCTCTAGGGACCATTTGAGCCATTGACATTAGATTCTTGTAAGGAAAAAGACGTTAAGCAAAAGAGGAAATAAAGAGGTCAAGAAGAAGTCTCCTATTATCAACCTCAAGAAGGCATGTAGAGAGATTATGGATGAGCTCTCAATTATTGTTGATTTCTTGTCTTACCTTTTAGTTGATGAAGAAAGGTTGGAAAAAATGGAAGCAATCAATGGTTCACATGAAGATGAACTCCTGAAGAATTGTACATACAATAGACATTCTAGACAACCTTAACTATATAGGTGAAATAGTTATTCACATTAAGAACAAGCTAGAGAGGCTCCAAGGTATGGCCCATATCAAGGACCTCGAATGGTTCAACCGTCAACCTCAACCTATATTAGGAAAACAAGAATAGAACCTCAAGAGAGTTGTAGTGCTTATAATGCCATTGAATCGCTCTAAAGACACCACCCAAGGTTATGAACTCAAATATGGTGAGTGCTATGCTTATGATCATAATCGAATGGAATACGAAGCCACTTGTGAGAAAACATAATCTATGAGTATGATGGCTATGGAGACTCTTATGGGTTAGAATATCCCAATATGATGTACACTAAACCTAGAGCTGGAGCTCCTATGAGGCAACCTATTAGACCACCCCCTCCAAGAGGAACTTGTTATAGATGTGGAGGAAATCATTTCATTATGGAGTTTACCATGCCCCAACATCCACCTCCTTAGAGTCCTTGGGAAGGATGATGTAATGATTGTGGAGAGGAATGCCTCTTTCAAGATTGTCCCAATAACCCTTCCAAAGCAACATGAGTACTTAAATCAATGTGATTGAAGTAACTATGTCCTCTAGTACTGACAAAAAGTACAGGGTGCCTATCAAAGCTATAACAAGACCTCAAACAAAGGAAAAAATAAAAACCCTAAATGATCACACGTCTAAAAGTTCAATGTGATAAGAGGGAAAAATTTTCACCTTTGGTACTAGAGAATTCTTAAGAGTTATCTCAAACTTTAAAGACAATAAAGGCTCAAATATGCAAGTTAAGAAGAGAAAAGATTAAAAGTAAACGGATGAAGAAATTGTCTAAACAAAAACAATTGTCAATGAAGGCTACAATTTCTACAAAAGACAGTCAAACCAAATAAGAAATGATGTGGCAAAGGGAGAATAAATTTAGGAACATGAAAGGTTTTTTCTAGCTGATCTCATGCTTGAAGATTTACAGATGATTTTAAAAGCCTATCACTCAAGAATAGAGGCAAGAATTGGTCTAAAGCAACATGATGGATGTTACCCTAGAGGAGACCTAGAAAATGAGAGATTGGAATTATTCAAGAAACTTCTTTTGATTTCTCAGATCATGCTAGAAAAAAATAGATTCCAACCATTCCCAAAACAAGAATATTTGAGAAGGAATTTTAGGAACGTCTAGAAAGTTATCACTCAAACTAGACATCACAAGAATAACCAAACATAACTAAAAGGGAGTTAGGATTAGAAACCACTCTCATTGATTCCTTAATCCCTGAAGTGGAAGCCACTTGGTGATAAGAAGTTTGGGCCTAAGTCGAAGAAGGCTGATGTAAGAAAACCAAAGGGGAGATCCATCCCTTTATTGATTTGGATGCTTCTATAAACCAACTAATGCAAGAGAAGGATGTAGAATTAGAAAACATGTCTAGTCAAGGCTTCAAGATAGAAGAAGATATTAACATGAAACACTTTGAAACTACATGGGTGAGTATGAAAAAAACTCTGATTTCTTCCATGCTCTCACATTTAGATGCAGAGAGAAGAGAATCTCAGATGAAAAACGCTAGAATCCACTCTTATTTAATCTTAGAAGAAATATTGAACATGAAGCCCCAATTTTGGGAAACATTATCCACACAACTTAATATTAAGGTTGGAATAAGCTTAGAAAATAAGAATGCTAAAGAAGAAACCACTAGAGTGAAAACTCTTGTAGACAAGGTAGCACATTTAAGTGAAGGTGATGAAGGAAGCACATGTCTTCCAATTAGTTATCGAGGCTACATAGTTAAAGCCATACTAGAAACATGAGTAGAAGTAGCAATTACCACCCAAAAATTACTGAAAAATAGGGAAAACGTGCATTAATACCTATCAAAATGAAATTACAATTGGTATATAGCCATGTAGAATACCCCTAGGAATCTTCAAAAAGTTAAGCTTGCCTACATGTGGAGTAGAGTTTGAACATACCTTACCCATGTGCCAATTTGTCAAGGCAGGCAATCAAGAAATGATCTTATGAAAACCATTTATGTGGTGGTTGAAGGTAGTGCAAGAGTGAGGAAGAGAAGCTATATACGTTCAATAACAAGGCACTAAAATCAAGATAAATCTCTAGAATTTTTCTTATAGAGGTGTTCCTCCTCTTGTCCACAATGTTAATGTGCTAAGTTCATTAAATTCTTGTAAGGAAAAAGACATTAAGCAAAAGAGGAAATGAAGAGGTCAAGGGGAAGTTTCCTATTATAAAATTCAAGAAGGCATGTAGAGAGAATGTGCATGAGCTCTCAGTTATTGTGGATTTCTTGTCTTATCTTCTAGTTGATGAAGAAAGCTCGGAAAAATGGAATCAATCAATGGCTCACATGAAGATGAACTCGTGAAGAGTTCACATATGATTAGGGTATTGTTGATTTTATAGGTGTACAATCAACCATCAAGTATGAAGAAAATATCAATGAAGCAAGGGGGAATGAGCATGCAAGGATTGGAAGATCCAAGAGGAGTGAAAAGAAGAGGAAGTGCAGCCATACGACCTTTAGATTGAAAGAGAACTAGTTACAATCAAAGAAGGAGTAAGAGCAGCCATTAAAGGTAATTTCAAAGCACGAGGAGAAACATCTATGAAGGATATGGTTAGAAGATAAAGAGCATTCATGATACACAAAAGAAATCATGAATACAAGTTGGAAGCATGTATCGCAACATCAAAAGGAGAGCAAAGAGCAGTCATAGGTAATGAAAAGCATTGTAGAGTGGATGAAGAAATGAAACTCACCACAACCACATATGGAAGAATACTTTCCAAAGTTACAAGAGAAGCCAACAACCTCTAAAGATTTCAAAATGAAGAAGGATCAACATTAGATCACAAAGAGAGACATGGGGAACAAGAAGATGCAAAACCATTACATCCATAGAAAAATTCAAACATGATCCCTTTATTTACCTCTTCATCATTTATGTATTTCATGTAACCACAAAAGGAAGCTAAGCCTTGAAAATATAAATACTATACTCATAACCTTAAAGGAGAGTGTTTAAGTTAAGGTGCAAATTTATTTATGGCTTGGGTAAAAGCCAAATTATGACTAGAGAGTTGAAATACTCAAAAAATGTGCAACCTTATCCATAAGAGTGATTTGGAGC
The DNA here is from genome assembly GCA_020310875.1 of Ceratopteris richardii. Lineage (NCBI taxonomy): Eukaryota > Viridiplantae > Streptophyta > Polypodiopsida > Polypodiales > Pteridaceae > Ceratopteris > Ceratopteris richardii. The sequence continues at coordinate 63,882,044 of CM035419.1, forward strand.
ACCAAAAGGCACACAAGGGAATGAGAAGGCAAAGGAGGTGAAAGTTCAAGAGGTGAGAGAAGATACAAGGTTAGGTGACGAGACATGAACTCCAATGCACACACACACACACACACACATATATATATATATATATATATATATATATATATATATATAAGAGTTTTGAACACAAACATTTGTGGAAATGAGAAGGAGATGGTGTAGAAGCATACGCTAGTCATTCTCTCACGAATGGATATGAGAAGAGCCCTCAATGGTGTGCTACAAGCACATAGGTATTCTAGCCACATACCTTTTCTATACACAAAAACATTTTGAAAGGGATACCTCTCTATGTACATATCCATTTAATGCATTTGATATCTTCTTGGAAAGTTCATCTCTTGAAATTTTATTATATTAAATATTGCTTCTAGATTCGTCTCTACTAGTTGTTGGAAATATTTATTGTGAACCTCAGTTGTCTCATTAAAATTGCATTTTTGAATGGTGACTTGCATGAAGAAGTGTATGTTTTTCATCCTTGTGCTTTTGTGCAGAAAGCACATGAAAACAAAGTGTGTAGGTTGAAAAAGGAATTATATGGTTTGAAGCAAGCACCACGTGCTTGGTATGAAAAGATACATGCCTAACTAAATGCACATGATTTTGAGAGGAGTCCCAATGAGAGCACCTCATATGTTAAGCGTGCGAATGATGTGCTTCTGATCATTGTTGTCTATGTTGATGAATGCTACCCACTTGTCTTGATGAGAAGCATATTGTTGATTTTAAGGTTCATTTGCATGCCTCATTTGAGATGTCAGATTTGGGGCATTTGCATCATTATTTGGACATTCAATATATTCACGTTGATGGCAAAATAGCTTTGTGTCAAACAAAATATATTGACACATTACTGTAGCATTTTGGCCTTGAATGTTGCAAACCTAGTGCCACTCCTATGGAAACAGGTTTACGATTGTGTCTTCATGATGCTGGAGATGCATTTGATGTTGTTCTCTATCATTAGGTTGTTGGATCCTTGATTTACTTATGCATTACTCTTTCAGATATCCAGTTTGTTATCCCACATATAAGCATGTTGATGCATTGCCCTGGTGTGAAGCATTGGTAGGTGGTTAAGCACATCTTTTGCTACTAACATTGACTCATAACAAATGTGAACAACAACATGTTCTCTTTTTAAAATTAGATGAAAACCATGAAATGTTGCAAAATGGCCTCAGCATTATTAACTCGAATTCCACTGGATTGGCACCACGGACGTGCAGGCAAGCTATCACAGATCGAGAACTACAAACCCAAAATGGGGACTAGGGCATCTCACCATGAGATTACCGAAATAACACCGTAATGTCACCAAAATAGCACTGTAATATCACCAAATTAGCATCGTAATAATGCAGAAGCAACTGTGTAGCAAAAGTGCAAGCACTCGTCATAATATTCAACGCGAAATCTGGGATTGCTAAGACCGGGGATAACTGGAATTGGAAACAGTGGATCACCAGAAGTGGAGAAGAGCACTGGGGGACACACCAAGAATTGCTAGTCAGACATGGACCCAACCAGAATGGAATGGACAGCAGTGGAAATTAAGTCAGGTAGGAGCGGGCGAGAGGACTAGGTCACTGAAAGCAGGATGAGGGGACCGAGGTAACTGGAATTAGAACTGAGAAGAGCGTCAAATAAACACAAGACTACCATAAGATGCAAAAATGCTAGAATCAGCCAGAGGTGAGCACCACATTAGCACCGAAACCAAAGCACTGGATGACAATTCAAGGAGATTATCACGGGACACTGGAAATCACCAAAATCTAACCACATGAGCCACCATGAGCACACCAGAAAGCAAAGAATGCCGACATCTGAGAGCAGCAAAATTACAAAACTATGGACAACACGGAAGATTACTCGGAGAGCACTGTGGATCACCAACGGAATGTGATAACTAGGCATAGCGGAAGGGACCGGGTACCAATTAAGAGGGCATCGCCAAACTGTACATCTGGGCCGACATCTGAGAGCCACGAAATTACAAAACTTTGGAGAACACTAAAGATTACTTGTCAAGCGCTGTAGATCACCAGAGGCACGTGATAACCGGGCATGGCGGAAGGGACCGGGTAGCAATCAAGGGGCTCGCCTTCATCAACGGATGAGTGGAGTGGAATGCGCCGGACAATCCAGCCATGGTTCAAGCTCGAGAATCAGAGCATCGGATTTAGAAGGAACAGTGAAAGTATATGGAATCATAACAGTGTGTCCGCGGAGCATTGCAATCGCAATCATTGCATCGGCACTCACAAATGATGAGATCGATCAACATCTCCAGAAGTAAGGGCGTCGCAAGTGCTAATGTGGAGTCCTGCAACAGATGCAATCAATATTGGCTTGAGGCCGAGAAAATGGGGTGGGACATGGTCAAGTGCAATGGTAGGATGTGCCTTGATGTGGCAAGGGCATCGTGATTCATCACACTCATGACCTAGCAGGGGCCTCACCAAAACAATCACAAATGCCAGAGCAAGAACGCAGGAGGTCTGCGTGAATTAGGGAAGGGGAGCGCAATCAACGGGGAAACACCGGCATACATCTATCAAGAGATTGTGAGCCACCATCGCTGTGAGCTTGCCAGTGTTACAAAGAGGAATGCATGTTCCACTTTGTATAGGGGAAAGGATGCGCCATGGCCACATGCATATGAAGAAGATGACAATCATATACAAAGCAATTGAGGAGGGAGAGAAGAAGTCATACCCGACAAAATAGGAGATATATCTTCGAAGATGCGCATTGTATTTCATTAGCAAAGTCATATATTTATACACATGTTCATCCCTATTCATATGGGACTTGTACATTTTCATTGCGCTCCTTATTCATCCCTTCAATGACACATTAATAAAACTATAAAATGTCAATGCATACATGCCACTCTAACACTTACAAATGGTATGTGACACCAAACACACAGGCTCAAAAAAGAAAAAGAATATTTTGAGTACATGAACTCTTGAAATGGATGATGTAGATATTCTTGTTTATACTTTTGCCTTAACAAAAGCAGGGCACTTGAGGAAATGGACCATCCATATGATAAAGCAAAAGTTTGAGATCTATGTGAGATAGCTAATCATAGGAAAATAAAAATATTTATGCATGATGTTGTAGAACTTGGTATGTACTTGGATGAGCATAGAGATCTTATTGATATAGAAGAAGAAGAAGAAGAAGAAGAAGAAGAAGAAGAAGAAAAACAGTGCTTGCAATAACTCACACGGAATCAAATGCATCCAATTAGGGGGGTGTAGACATAGATCAAGAAAGATGTGAGTTTATTTGAAAATCTATGATATTTTTGGTGCTTATACAAATGCTCCAAAGCAGTTTGCATAATGAAACCATGCTCTATTGAATTTTTGAATGACTATTTGAGATGCTCCATCGAACAGACCTTTAAATTTTATTTTCTATACATGATTTTTTATCACTTTTATAGTTGTCATATAGATTTTGGAGATGTCAATGTTAAATAGATTAAAATTTTGGGCACATTCTGATCTCCTAAATTTTCAAAGAATGACAAAAAATGTCAAAAAATCACATGTTTCCACTTGATTTTTAAAATATATGTATATTGCTATAAAGGGTTTTCAAACATAATATGTAATATGCTTAATTTTTGACACAGGAGTTATCTTTTTACGACAGTTCTCCTTTGTTATGACTCACTGTTTACTTGAGTAGCAACCAACTACTTGGATTGTTTTATCCCAAGGGGGATCACTACCACCAAATTTATATGCTTTTTCTAACTCTGACTAGGCTAGTTGCCATGACACTCATGTGTCCACTAGCGATTTTTGCTTCATGCTTGGTACCTCATGCATATCATGGTTGAGCAAGAAGCAACCTACTTTAGCCACTTCTAGTTGTGAGGTTGAGTATAGGGCAGCTTTCATAGCCAATGTGTGTGGCATAGATGCTTTATGGCTGATTTGGGTACTGGTCAGTGTTCTACCACCACCATCTTTACTGATAGTTAGAGTGCATTGGTAGTTGCAAGGAATAGTGTGTTCCATGCTCACACTAAGCACATTGAGGTGCACTATCATTATGTCAGGAGGAGGATACCTACTCGAGAGGTTTGCTTGGCATATGTGCCCATAGAGGAGAACATTGTAGAGCTTTTCCCAAAGGCTCTACCTAGGGAGAAATTTGAAGATTTTTGCAAAGCTTTGGGCTTACTTCCTTTTATGGATTGACTCCACATAGCTTGGGACTTCCTTATATATGAGTGCTAGCTCCTTGTTCAGTGCATCACTCCTAAGGGGATTTGTTGATATACTTAGGTAGTGATGTGCGTGAACACACTAGGACCACAGGGCACCTTTTTCCCTCTTTAGGAGGTTCTTTTCCCCTGGCTTGTATATACACCTATAACCGAAATAGATCACTCATCTTTGTACATTCTTTGGTTAATACATTCAGTATTTTGTGTTGTGCTCCAAGCTTCTTCTTCTTTTTCCTTGTTCTGTTCCCATGCTTCCACAGACCGCAAACTCAAACTATCCAATGATCATTGGCTTTTCAATGTCGCATGATATGCTTTGCGACGAGCCTTCCACCTCTTGTAGTCCTTGATGCCTTAGACACACTTTCATTTGCTTCACCTATCCTCTTTCAATCTTACAAAACAAATATAATGTTTCCCCCCAACATTGGGTATAGCATGAATGTTACAAGAGCACAATCATGTGCATATACAATGTTCATAGGGCACCTACATGCGCCAAATATACATTTATCAAACTACCTAAAGCACATCATGTGCTTTATATAAAAATTTAAAAGGCTAAGTAGGAATTCCCTACTTTTACAAGCTTAAAAGATGGTTTTTGGGAACAAATTTGTTATTTAGGCTAGCTAAATCTCATCTATTTCCAATTATCTAAATAGAATTGGAGAGCTTATGAGAAAATCTTTCTAAGAAGATAAAAATAATCAAAATCGAACACTCACACTTGAAGTTGACCAGATTCTAGGTTGCCATCAGCTACAAACATGTTTGAAGTGCCTACTTTGGATGCTCCCTAAAGTGAACTTGGAGACAGATTCTCTTTTTTTATTCTATATTCATATAGAAAATATTCTAAACAACGCATATAATAAGAAAACATCAATTTTGGACATCATATGATTCATTTTTCAAAGGGGTCAAATATGTCCTCTTGCATGATTTGCTCTTCTCTTTGTTTTATATTGTTTTTTGTTGTTCAAGAATTCTCCCATCAACACATTTGTCTACCTTCTTAGATAAGCCATAGATCCTCTCACAAAGAAGTCCTAGACTCAAAAACCCCATATATAATACTTGGCCCTTTTGTTATTCCATGCTTACATGTTGTTAATGGAAACTACAACTTCAATAGATGGTGGAGATTTATGCTCATGTCTGTGCATGCTCTTGTTGGATAGGTTGTATATCTTTGTAAGAATAGGTTGCAACTTTGATATCTATGCAACTCCATATGTGTATCCATTTTGAAAAAAATTCAGATTGGACATGAAGTCACTTGCTATAAATCAAATATTATGCGAATTCATTTTTGATAACGCATGTAACTATGGCACAAGGATTGACTATTCTTCTATTAACCATGAGGTCAACGGTTGAATACTCAATCTCAGCACCTAATGTGAAGCTATTGACCACTTCTTTCTTTTGCAAAAACAAGTGCAAGATATTGAACACAAGGAATCGAAATAATATGCATAAGATGTGAGATGAGGGATAGGAGATGGTTGAAGAATAGAGGCACTTATCTATGCATCAAATTCTCTATAGATCTTATGATTCATATCAAAGCTTCGAGAAGAAGATGATAGACCCAAGGTCTCCATGGAAGCTACTTCATACTCTGATAGAAATGAAGCATTAGGACGACCACATCGAGGATGAATCTCTTTTTCCTCCCAACCATATGCCTCTATATTGCTCTCTCGAAAGGACTACTCACTATAGCATGTGGATACTAACCATCCAAGTGTTAGACATGTAGTTACATGTGTGCCAAGTGTCCTAGTAAGCTAGAGTTATTAGAAGCCTCTAGAGCTCTTGGGGCAAATCCCTCTCCCATGTCTCACATATGACTTGAACCCAAGACCTCTTCGTTCTCATCCATATCACTTATCCACTAGCTCAAGCACCTTTCCTTGTCTAGAGAGCATAAGCACCTTCACTTAAGTCTACTCTCGTGACTTCTACCCTACATTTGAATGAACAAATGATGTACGATCTCAAAACTATATGAACCTATCGAACCCTCATGTCATAAACTTCCTTTAGAACACCACCTATGCTTCAAGTGCATTTGGGAAGAGTCTTCTCCCATCATTACCTCCATGGTGAAGATTCTTCTTTGCTTCTTTACTTTTGATATGAGATTCTGGTCCTGCATGGGGTCTCTAACAAAACATTTTCTTTTTATCATTGAACCTCCCCTCATCACATCTTTCAACAATTTGACATACTCAAACCAAGTTCTTGGTGGTGCCTCCGTCAGTGCCTTGAAGCTTTGAGATCCATTCAATGGAGCATTTCCCACCTTTATAATCTTTTTCTCAATTTCATCCCTTATCTCTACATGTCCTGGAGTGGTGGGCGAGTGTAATTAGAGGTACTAAAATAATCACCTTGATTCATTTTGTTCTTTGATTGCCTCCTCTTTTGGAACAACAATTTCATGCATAATAGTTGCATTTTCTATAACTGTAGCATTCTAGATTGGATGAATCTCTTCCTTGTGATCTTCCTCTTCCTCTGCTCCTTCCTTTTCCTCTTGATCCATTGCTTTTGTTGGAGTCTTCTTCATTGCTTGAGCTTGATTTTTTCTTTCCTCCCTCTTTGACTTTGGAATTTATATATATATATATATATATATATATATATATATATATATATATATATATATATATATATATATATATATATATATATATATATATATATCTGTGTGTGTGTGTGTTTATGTATGTATGTACATATGTATGCATGTGTGTGTGTGTGTGTGTTAGGATATGACCAATGTCTAACCCTCATGATTGTATGTACTAATGCACATTTTGTAACACCCCATTGTGAGGAAAAGCCAAGCATGCATCACCCCATTGATGGGAATCCCAACTTCCATGTTTCATGAAGGTCAAATTGGATCATCTAAGGTATTGTAGGGAAAGGGAGTTATCAAGCTCCCCAATTGTGGGGTTTGAGGCAATGGGAAGCTGCCCCAATTCGAGGGGTCAAAGCTACAGAAGTTAAGGGAATATTCCATGGAATATTTTCTATAAAAGTAAAAAAAACATTCATATTCGTAAGTCCATTGATTCCGCCTAAGACGCATATGGGGATTATGTAGCAAATCAATCCCCACATTCTACTACCCATGTATAGCTTTCCATGGAAGGCCACATCTCTCTAGTAGCCTATATATACATAATGTCTACACTATGCGAGATATCAAATGGAGACAACATACCTCTATCTTGTAAGTCTTTATCTTGAGTATTCTAGATCACCATTTAGGCTCTACATTGAGTACACATGCATGGAAAAGACCATCATCTTTGTGACTGGTGTTAGTAGAAATTTTCTAAAATTATACTATATCTCTTATCTTCTCTACTAATGCTCTTCTGTTCTGTTGGGTAACCTTACATGGAATGAGAGCCCTAAGGTTCAAATAGATTGAGAAGTATTACTATTTTAGCCTACCAGCATACTAGAATATCACAAGATTATCATAGCGATTATGTGTTGGTTTCATCATCAAACAATATTCTTGGTGCTCTATTTAGTGTTAATGTTATTGGACGAGATAGTGAATAGATTCTAGAAATGAGATGGTGTTGCAAATCCTTGCCTCACACCAACCAAGAACAAGTTGGGAAGTGTAAAGTAGACCTCTTGAGCTTCCCAAGAGCCACAAATAATCACCTAAGTGCTTAGGAGTATGATCCTCTAAACAATGGATCAAAACACATGACATGGAATGCTCATAGTGAACAAAAAATTACTATTTTGGCCATTGCACATGCTTAGTAAATTGAATAGTAGTCTTTACCTGCTAGAAATTGATCAAATTCCTTCTTGGAGTATCGAATTAACTTAGATAGCTACCAATCACAAATTATTTAACTTGAAATGGGCAAGTGTACTCAAAGAATTATGCTCAACAAGTTAGGAGTACATCCAACCAATTTCGGGTTCCAATAGTATGTAGATCAGTGAGTAGAGTTTTGAAGATATCTCAAGATTGACTGATGCAATGACAATGAAACTATGTAGTAAGAAAATAGATATGTGTTGAATCTATACCAACTTAAATCACATCAAATGATCAACTATGCATTGAGAACCAATTTTGAGAAGTTCAGTGTTGTGAGTTGAACATGACAGAGAAGTGAAGTAGAGATGTGGTCAATGTATATGTATTGAATCACATAGAATTACAATGACATTGGCAATTTATAATTTCACAATGTGAGGGTAGTGATGGAGCTATAGAATGAGATCACTAATCATTGAAAATCCATCTCAAATGATCTTCAAATTGGGCTCATTTTGATGTGAGATTTTGATGCATCTTTTATAGCTAGAGTTGGAGCCACCTTTTTGAATTTAAATTCAAGCTCTTACCATAAAGGGAATCTTAGGCTTTAGGACTTGCTTTCCATCAATCAACTACCAAATAACTCGTGATTGTTGGAGATAGATGTCTGCGGAAGCACACGAACAGCACAAGGAAGAAGAAGAAGCTTGGAGCACAAACACACAATACTGAATGTATTAACAGAGAATGTACAAAGATAAGTAGCCCATTAGCGCAATAGGCATATATACAAGCCGGGGGAAAAAAACCTCCTAAAGAGGGAAAAAAGTGCCTCGGCGGTCCTAGTGTGTTTTCACACATCACTACCTAAATATATCAACAAATCCCCCTTGGGAGTGATGCGGTGAACAAGTAGCTGGCAGTCATGTATAAGGAAGTGCCAAGCTATGTGGAAATCACTCCACAAAAGGAAGTAAGCCCAAAGCTTTGCGGAAAGCTTCAAACTTCTCCCTAGGCAGAGCCTTCGTGAAAAGGTCTGCAATGTTCTCCTGCGTGGGCACATATGCCAAGCTGATCTCCCCAGCAGAGAACCTCTCCCTGACATAGTGATAATGCACCTCAATGTGCTTAGTGCGAGCATGGAACACAGGGTTCCTCGCAACTGCCAATGCGCTCTGACTGTCAGTGAAGATGGTGGTGGAAGAAGACTGGCCAACATCCAAAACAGCCATAAGGCGTCTGAGCCACACACACTCAATAGTCGCTGTGAAAGCTGCCCTGTACTCAGCCTCACAACTGGAAGTGGCCACAGTAGGCTGCTTCTTGCTCAACCAAGATATACATGAGCTACCAAGCATGAAGCAAAAACCACTGGTGGACACACGAGTGTCATAGCAACCAGCCCAATCTGAGTCAGAAAAAGCATGCAAATCTGGCGGTAGTGATCCCCCCTTGGGATAAAACAACCTAAGTACCACTCAAGTAGCGAAATATGCGCTTAACCGCCTTCCAATGCGTGACTCCTGGGCAATGCATAAACCTGCTCATCTGTGAGACAACAAACTGAATATCTGGCCGAGTAATGCATAAGTAAATCAAGCATCCAACAGCCTGCTGATAGAGAACAGCATCAAATGCATCTCCAACATCATGAAGACTCAATCATAAACCTGTCTCCATAGGAGTGGCAATAGGCTTATAGTCTTCAAGGCCAAAACGATGCAATAATGTGTCAATATATTTCGTTTGACACAAAGCCATTCCACCATCAACTTGCATAAACTGAATGCCCAAATAGTGATGCAAATGCCCCAAATCAGACATCTCAAATGAGGCATGCAAATCAGCCTTGAAATCAGCAATATGCTTCTCAATAAGACCAGTGAGCAGCATGTCATCAACATAGACAACAATGATCAGAAGCACATCATTAGCACGCTTAACATATAAGGTGCTTTCAGTTGGACTGTTCACAAAACCATGTGCAATTAGATAGGCATGTATCTTCTCATACCAAGCACGTGGTGCTTGCTTTAAACCGTATAATGCCTTCTTTAACCTGCACACCTGATTTTCATGCCCTTTCTGCACAAAGCCACGGGGCTGAAAAACATACACTTCTTCATGCAAGTCACCATTCAGAAATGTTGTTTTAATGTCCAACTGATGTACATTCCAACCATGATGGGCTGCAAGTGCACAAATGCTCCGAACAGTAGTCATACGGCATGTAGGTGCAAAGGTCTCATCAAAATCAATGCTTAACATATAAGGTGCTATGACTTGGAATGTTCATAGTGAATAAAACTTACTATTTTGGTCACTATACCTAGTCACTAAATTGACAAATACTATTTACCTGCTAAAAATTGATCAAATTCCTTTTGGGAGTATCTAAATAACTTAGATAGATACCAATCACAATTTATTTCACTTGAAATGATCAAATTTACTTAGAGAATTATGCTTAACACGTTAGGAGTACATCTTGACAATTTTGGGTTCCAACTGTATGCAGACCAGTGAGAACAATTTTGAAGATATCTCAAGATTGACTGATGCAATGACAATGAAGCTTTTTAATAAAAAAAGACAGTATGTTGAATCTATACCAACTTAAATCACATCAAATGAGCAAGTATGCACTGAGAACCAAGTTTGAGAAGTTCATTGTCCTAAGTTGAACATGACAGAGAAGTGAAGTAGAGATGTGATCAATGTATATGTATTAAATCACATAAAATTACAATTACATTGGCAATGTATAATTGCACAATGTAAGGGTAGTGATGGATCTATAGCATGAGCTCACTAATCCCTCTCAAATGATCTCCAAATTGGGCTCATTTTGATGTGAGATTTTAATCCATCTTTTATAGCTAGAGTTGGAGTCACCTTTTTGAATTAAATTCAAAAAAATTCCATAAAGTGAATCCTAATATTTAGGAATTACTTTCCATCAATCACCTACCAAACAATTCGTGATTTGACTCCTAATTCCATGTGAGAGTAAGTGATATAACATATGCACTTTTACAAGGATAAAAAGTAATTGCTTTTTACAAGAGAATAGTTATATGTGACTTTATGAAGTGAATGCTAATTGTCCAAGTATGTAGGCTTGGACTCATTTGCACCAACAAATATTGCACCTTTTCAAATTCATCCATATGCATTCACTGAAGGGAAGCTGGGTGGAACGAACTATATGCAGTAGAAGTTCTACATTTTGCAATTTCGAACTCTTACGATTTACTTGACAATGTCATGGGACAAAGGTGATTGGATCTAGAGCCTATACCAATTGAAGATCCAACAAATTCAAGATGATGGTTCATCCAGATCAAGATCTTCTACGAGCTTGGAAGAGGTGGAGTGCTAATGCATTATGTGCAATTGTCACTTGTGTAAGTGATTTTGTGCTTACTTTAGTTCAAGAATCTACTGAAGCACATGAGGCTTGGTGCATATTAGCTCATAAATATGAGACCAAGAACCACACACGGATATAGAATCTCATAAACCAATTAGCAAATGAGAAGCATTTTGATTCCAAAAAGGTTGACTATCTTATCAAATGGATAAAACCACTTCAAGATCAATTGGTTACACTTGGTGTTGCTATATCACAAGAAGGGCTATCCCCAAGATGTTCCAACCAATTATGATGGATTAGTTATAGCCTTTAACACTCACACAAGACCAACTACCCTTACATTTGAAGATTTATGTGCTATGATCTTAGAGAGGAGATGCGGTTGAAGAATCGACAAGGTACAAGTGATGTTTCTTTCTTACCAATGCAAAAGGAAAAGGATCTTTTGATGGATCAAAAAAGAATCCAAAGTCAAAGACATTCACATGATGTTGCTTATATTGGGAAAAGAAAGTTCATGCCATCAAGGATTGTAGAAAGAAGCAAGTTGATGAACAAAATGGGACTTTCAAATGATCTTGGAAGACCAAAGAGTGAGAAAACATTACATGGTTAGAACTATGGGTAGCTATTGAAGAGGTGTGCTCATCATGTCAAGCTCATATTGATGAACCATGGATTCTAGATAGTGGAGCTTCTCTCCATATGACTAGTAAAAAGAATTTCTATAGTTTTGTAGTGCCTCTATGGGAATCCATCAGCATAGTGGTGGAAAATGACTCCAAGTGTCGAGTTGAAGGAAAATGAACCATCTCTTTTATCATTCTCATGGTGTTGAGAAGACGTTATTCAATGTTCTCTATGTATCTACACTTAAAATAAATTTCTTGTCAATTTTTGCAATAACAGATCGTGGAATGGAAGTTCACTTCAACAAGAGTGGTGCAGAACTCATGGATTCATCACATAATGTAGTAAAAAAAGGCATAATATGTGATATCTAATATGAGTTAAATTCCTTAGCTACTATAAACAATAGAGATGTAAGCAGGTTATGGCATCAATGTTTGGGCATCTTGGACTTGCACTTTTAAGGGAGATGCAAAAAATAGGCATATTCACTCACTTGCATACATTTTCATAATTGTAGAAACCTTGTGAATCTTGCATGATGTGAAAGCAAGAATGAAAGGCATTTCCATGATAGTCTTGCAATCAGGTTCATGCTTCTCTAGAGTTGGTACATGCTGATCTTTGGGGTAAAATTTTTACACCTACTTTAGGAGGATCTTTCTACTTTTTGATGTTATTCGAGGATTATAATAAAAATATGTGCATTTATTTCATTCAAGAGAAGGCTGATGCTTTTGTTGTTCAAAAGAGGAACAAAACACTAGTAGAAATTGCTCCTTGTATGTTAAAGGCTCAAAATATGTCTCATTCATTTTGGGTAGAAGTAGTCAACATAGAAGCCTAAATCATCAATCAAAGGTACACAAAAGCACTAAAGTTGATGACTCCTTAAGAAGCATATTCTAGTAAAAAGCCTTTAGTTTTACATTTTGGAATTTTTTGTTGTTTTTGATATGCACATATTCGAGATGCAACAAGATCAAAGTTGGATATAGAAAGCAATTAGTGTGTCTTACTAGGATATAGTGAAGAGTCTAAATCATATAGGTTGTGGGATCCTAGGGCAAGGAAGGCTTCTGTCAACCAAGATGTGGTGTTTGATGAAGGATTACATTTTGTAGAAGATAAAGGTAAATCTACTATCACATCAAGAAGAGAAATATCTCACCTTGTGCCTATCAAAAGAGAGGTCTAAGCCACCACCAAAGCGGTCACAAAAGCTCTTTGATGATCACAATCCTTACTTAGATGTACCAGAATCATCCTTGGATGGATTATGTAGATCAAAGTGAATAGAGGAGCAAAGAATATCCTTTGAACACATTGTTAACATGGCTCTTATGGCACATATGATGGGACTGATAAAGGTACCTACCAGCATTGAAGAAGCCCTTCATGATCTAGGTTGGAAAGTGGCAATGCAATTTGAGTATGATAGTATAGATAGAAATCATACATGGGAGCTAGTTGACTTGTCACCAAAGAAGAAGGTAATCGACACTAAATGGATTTGAAATGTTCAATATAAAACAAATGGCACAATAGAGAAGTATAAGGTTGGATTAGGTGCACAAGGTTTTTCACAAATTGAAGGTTTTGATGTTCAGGAAACCTTTGCACCAAGAGCACACATGACAACTATTCAAACAGTACTTACAATACATGTACAAAAGGCATGACCGATTTTTTGGATGGATGTCAAATCTATATTCTTTAATGGTGACGTCAAGGAGGAGGTATATGTATCTCAAACACAAGGTTTTGAGGTGCCCTATTTAGAAAATAAAGTTTGCATGTTGAAGAATGCTTTGTATGACCTTAAGCAAGTACCACGGGCTTAATACCAATGGACAGATAATTTTTTCATAAATATGAGCTTTGAAAGAAGTACCTCTGATGCTAACCTATATGTAATAAAATAGCATAAGAAGCTAGTTGCTTGTATTATGTATGTAGATAATCTAATCATTACATCAGATCATGAAGAGCTCATCAATCAAACTTAGGTGAGCTTGTGAATTGATTTTTAAATGCTAGACTTAGGTCTACTCCATTTTTTTGGGAATTGAAGTATGGGAAATAAAGGATGGAATTTTCATCTCACAACAGAAGTATGCCAAAGAAATTCTTAAGGCATTTGGACTAATGGGCTGAAAACCATTCTAAGAAATATATGAAGCTCGTTGGAAATCTTATTTTCCTATGTAGCACTAGACTAGACATCTTCTATGTTGTTGGAGTACTAATTAGGTTTTCCAACAAACCTAAGGAGATTCATTGAAGTGATGGAATGCCAATTCTAATGTACATTGCAAGAACCTTGGATTTTGGTATTGTTTATACCAAAGTTGATACACCTCAAGGATATTGTGATTTAGATTTGGCTAGAGATTGTGATTCTAGAAAATCACTTTTTGGATATTGTTTCTCACTTAATTAAGGAATATTTTATTGGGTAAGTACGAAGAACCAACTCTTGCACTCTCCTATATTGTAGTAGAGTACAAAGCAGCCTGCTTTTCCAATTGTGAGGTAAACTGGTTAAAGAGAAATCTTGTAGATTCACAAATTCCATCACAAATGGTGACTATACTTAAATGTGACAATCAAAGGTGTATGTACATTTCAAAGAACCTAGTATTTCATGCTCCCACCAAGCATATAAAAGTACAATACCATTATATTTGTAAGTGAATTTTGAAGATGAAATTTTGGAGCTAGAATATTTCCTAATAGAGGCCAATTTTGCTAACACATATACATGCACTTGGAAAAGAGCAACTCAACAGGTAACTTCAACGGATGGGTATAGGAACTAAACCTTCTTGATTTATCATTTAGTAGACATTGAGGGGGTGGACATTAGCATATGATCAATGTCTACCCCTCATGATTGTATGTACCAATGCACATTTTGAAAGGCCCCATCATGAGGATAAGCTAAGCATGCATTACCCAATTGATGTTTAACTTGCATGTTGGATGAAGGTCAAATTGGACCATGTAAGGTATTGTAAGCAAAGGGAGTTAGCACGGTCCTCAATTGTGGGATGCAAGGCAGTGGAGAGGAGCTCTAGCTAGGGGCTTCATAGGGTATAATAGGCCCATTGGTTGGGGTCTACGAGGGGGCCATCAAGCCCTTTCGTGGGGGTCCAAGGGAATATTTTATGGAATATTTCCTATCAAAGTTAGAAATCCTTAATATTTGTTAGGTCAGTTGAACTGACCTAAGCCATATATGGGGATTACATAGGTGGTGGTTGCCCATGTTCTCTTGCCCCTGTATAGCCATCCATGAAAGGCCACATCTCTTCATTTTCCTATGTATAATAATCTCTCCACTACCCTAGATATCGTATTGAGGGAGGATACCTCTATCTTGTAACTCTCTATCTAGACTTGTCAACATTAGCATTTAAGGTCTACCTTGAGAGCATGTACACGAACAATGCCATCATATTTGTACTTGCTAATAGTATCAATCTTCTTTCCTAGTACCCCTTTCTTCTCTTGTGTAGCTACTCTCTCTCTCTCTCTCTCTCTCTCTCTCTCTCTCTCTCTCTCTCTCTCTCTCTCTCTCTCTCTCTATATATATATATATATATATATATATATATATATATATATATATATATATATATATATGTGTGTGTGTGTGTGTGTGTGTGTGTATGTGTGTGTGTGTGTGTGACTTTAAAGATACCAGTTTTCAAAACCTGAAACTTAAATAAACGTTTAAAATAGTTTTATAGTGAACCATGAGTACTTCTCATAGGTACCTCCCTATAAGCCCACCCTAAAGTTTGTACCTTTAAACTTTTGAACTGCAATACTATAATAACCTATCTTGCAATCATTTGGTAATAAAATGGTAGACTTAGTGAATGTTCTCCCCTCAGATTCCCTATAGAAAATGTTTACCGATACATCTCCTGAGTCACATATAGTTCTATCATAGCCCTTCGTTGAATTTGTGACCTTATTTAGTTTTCTTTTTTCAATTGTGCATACATCTCTTGAGTCACATATAGTTCTTTCATAGCCCTTCGTTGAATTTGTGACCTTATGTAGTTTTCTTTTTTCAATTGTGCATAAGCTCTCGCTTTTGGTTCTTTCCATTAGAAATTCCCTAGCCTTTTCCCATTAGGCTTCTTGAGATCTTCAACCCCCAAATATGACAGCTGTCCGTATATTTTTTTCTTTATTTGAGTACTCAATTGTACCATGAATTTATTCTAATATCTTTTTTATGGCTTACCTTACTCTCTTCTCAAAGCTGTTTTAAAATGAATGGATGCATATATTCCCCTCAATGATAAATCTATTCTGGTTGATTGTTTCATTAGATGCGTGTTAACTCTTGTATTAATGCTCAAATTCTTACATGGATCCCTATATTAAGTTCAAATTTTTATATTGATCCCTATATTTCTGTTATTAATGCTCCATCAGTTTCAAATAAGACTAAAAATAACGTAATAGTTTTACTGAGAAAAATTGACTCTCCCATGCGGCTAATTATTGAGACAACTATGGAAAGTACACACCTATCTTTGATATTTAGAAGGCGACACAACTATAGTTAAGAAATATTATTCCCAACAACTGACAATAAGTGAAAATAGAATAAATTTTATCTCACTCAATTGAATATTTAAGCTCTAGGAATTGATGCTTGCAACATAGATAACTACCTAGTAACCTGTTTTATTCAAAAGAATTTTTTCTCAAATATAATTTACAAAATGAATCTCATAACTTAGATGTATATAATAATGTAAAACAAAATCTAGATTTATAAATATAAAGGTTGATATTCTAGATGCAACTTATATAATAGTAGTTTATCACTACCTAATGAGAATAGGACTCCTTTCATATACGTATTCCAATATATTTTAGAGGTTGGCCACCAATATATTTTAGTAGGATGTTTGTTACAAAGACAGATTTGTCAATGCTCAAAAAAAAAATAAAGACACGTTTATGGTTCTCTAAGTCATACGTAAGTAAGAAAAATCACATACTGGTTAAGTTTTGGGTTCAACCCCAATTGGAAGAATAGGAGAGCACAAAGAGCTCCGTAGACATCTAGAAGCATCTAACTTAAGTTTCCATGTGTTAACTTGACTAAAGTAAAACACATGCGTTAACCAAGAAAACTTGGACACTTGGTATACATGTGCACATTTTTCAAAGGTGTGATCCTGTAGCATGAAATTATACAATGGATGCTTGGGATGTGAAAAGTACCGATTCTTGGTGGGCTAGATCCATTGTGTGACTCGCAGATATGGAGATTTTGTACTCTTCATACACGGAACATTCCTTGATTCATAGATATGGAGAAGAAGAAATATGCCTGCATGGATTTTTCCTCAAAGAAACAAGGAAAAGGGTTTGGATTTGAGAATTTGTGAAGGTGCGAGGCATATTACACTCCAAAAATGGTGGCTAGGCGCATTACTCTACTTATGCACACATGGAGAAAAACTCACTTCACAGCCAATAACAATCGATTGTAACTCATACGATTAGGGCTCTATATTTTCTCTACTTTACTTGGATAGAAAAATAAAGCTTTTATACAACAATAAGAATCCTTTTATTCCTTCTTATGCTCTCCATAGCTAGCAAAATATCTCCATGTGGGATATATTTCCTCTTCTCATCCTTCAACACACGAACTCCCTACATTGTCGTCACCAATATGTGCCAATCCAACCCAAATTGGGGGATTTCGTGTGCTAAATCCACCCTGAGTGTATGTGACTAGATGAGTTCTCTTTGCAAGAACCAATGAACAAGGGAAAATCTTATCTATGTCCTCAATTTTGGATATGAGAGCAAAACCTCTGGGTTTTCTTTTGCAATCTCTTCATTCATAATGAAAGAATTTGTCCATAGAATATATTAGAATATATTAGAATATATTCCATACATACATATTAGAATATATTAGAATATGGAGTTATGGAAAGGTAAGGCACTCTTCATATTCCATACATGGGTTTTGTTCTCTTCATATACATTATATGTAACTAGTAGTGATTAGAATGCATATCTTTTAAGCACATAGATTTATTGCATGTCTTGGACAAGGAAGTATTGAACTTACACATGTAGAGAGAGATATGTGTTTGTAATGCCTCCACAGGGAAAGAATGTGAATGTTTGTTATACCTACACAAGGCAACGACAACATTGCTTGACTTGGACCTAATTTCTTGCATGAAACATTAGGAGATATCATGTGCATAAATGAAAACGAGGATTACATAGTTCTTTGTCTACATCAAATGAGCATGCCATTTTATAATTTTCAAGTAAAAACATAATTGCAGCATATTTTGACACGTACTATCATTAATTTCTTATATGAAGGGATTGCAAAAGCACAAATAATATACATAAGATTAAAGGTTGCATTTTATTTGCATCCAAAAGAGCATGCTTTTGTTATTAGCTTGTATTTAACACTTAAAATGCTTGAATATTTTAAAATCCTATCATGCGAGCAATGCTTGATCCCTTCAGGAACCATAACTGGTAGTTTAATGATTTGAGAAGCATAAAAGTGTAACAAACATAAGAATTGTTTAGCAAAAGATGAAGAGGCATGTTTTCTTCTTTAGAAAATATGATTAATTTAGTGATAATTGGATCACATAAAGGAATGAAATTGATTTTCGATGGCCCCTTTCCAAATTTATGGAGAACAAAAATCCACGTATAATATTCTCGTAAAATTATAAACATAGTTATTTAGAACGATCCAAAGAGGTCTTTTAGAAAGATAATTGTTTGGATATTCCAAAGAGATCTTTTAGAAAGTCTGCTTAAGATAGCTAGACATTATGTAGGCCAACGTCTCATAGCCCTCTATTCAAGATGGAAAGTCGATGTTCTACACCTTTATCTCTAATTAGCTCCTTTATAAAAAGTATTATACTTGTTTTGTACATTAGATTTGGTATCAATGATTAGTGAAAAACAAAGGATTCCATTACTTATTATTTAGACAACAAAAGATCCAAAGCTGAGTTTGGATTAGAATAAAGACTTGAAAATGTTTTCCTTCAATACATGAATGAAGATTTCATAGGATAAATCCCACTCTTGATAACCCTTAAAGATGAAAAAACTTAAAGAAAATAATCTAGAACCTTGTAAATAAGTGTATGAAATTTGGTCGCCCAGAACTTAACAGATACTTCTACACAAGTTGAAGCGCTACTATTACCACAAAATTCCTAATATTTTAAGTCATATTATAATTACTTCTGTGACTTAAATCTATAAAACAAATCAGTGGAATCACAAGCCAAGAAAAAATATGGAATAACATCCATTTTGAGAACTCCTAGATGATCCGTTGTATGGCATGTTTCATTGGATACTATTTTTAGATAACCTTGTTAGATATGGGCTTAAGAAATGAAATCAAGTGATAGCGTTTAGTACTTCAACCTTGAAGTATGCCTAATCACTATTCTTCTTTTTTTTCAAAAAAAAAAAGATTTTCATATGCTTCCAAGTTACATGGCACTACAAGAAATAGGAGGGCATAGCGATGCCCCCGAATCAGAAAAAAGATGACTACCGTCGCTTATGCGACGCTAGCGTCACATAAGCGACGGTGGTGTTTTTGAATTTTTTATTTTTAAGTGGATACCTCGCATAAGCGATGCTTGCGTCGCTTATGTGACGCTAAATCTTTGCGTCCCAGATAGCATCGCTATCGGGCGATGGTATTGGGACGTGGACAAACTGGATAGCGTTGCATATGCATTGTCCTTTCCAAAGCGTCGCATAAGCGACGCTCTGGAATGTTCAAAAAAAATTTTGATTTCTCCCGGCACATTTGTTCCGAGATCTGGACGAGAGCAAGAGAACGAGAGAGAGAGAGAGAGAGAGAGTGCAAGAGAGAGAGAGAGAGACCAGGTATGCAGACACACACACACACACACACTTACACACACATACAATATGCATACACACACATATACACACATAGAAACACACACACACACATACACATATACACACACACATACACACACAAATACACACACATATACACACATACACACATACACACATAATGTTGCATACACACACATATACATACATACACACACATATACATGCACACACACATATATGCATACACACACATATGCATACATAATGCACATGCAAACATACACATACATAATGCATACACATGCACACACATATACACATACACACACACACATACGCACACACACATACACACACATACACACACATACACACACACATACACACACATACACACATACACACACATATATGCATACACACACACATAGAGAGACATGCACACACATACACATACATGCATACATGATGCATATGCATATGCATACATACATACATACTTACATGCATACACACACATATGCATACATAATGCACATGCACACATACACATACATAATGCATACACACACATATGCATACATAAAGCATACACACACATACACACACATATGCATACATACATGCATACACATACACACATAGGCACATACACACACATAGACAAATACATACACATAAACAAATACACACTCATAGACACACACACATACACATAGACGTGCACACACATACACACACATATACACATACACATACACACGTAGACACACACACACATAATGATGCATTCACACACATACACATGCATAGACACATACAAATGCATACACACATACACACATAATGATGCATTCACACACATACACATGCATTCACACAGGGATACAGGTCTTAAATATGACCTTTCCCCCTGGTGTAGAGTACACATATTTAGGCAGTGTAGTTGTGCATGACAGCGAGATAATACAGTGTCCTGTTGGCAATAAATGGTTAACAGATTGCCATACAGGAATTGTCCCAAGTCTTTGCTATAAAAAAGGGACTGAAACTACTCTTCAGTTCCTAACATGCCTTCAAAATGTTCTGCATGAATGGCTTTTCCAAACAGGGTTCAGTGTTGGCTTGAAAGACATGTACTTAACAGATGAAATCAGAACATATAAAAAACATCTTGAAGAAGTTCATATTGTTGTAGATGATGGTAGATTGTCTTCTCAGAGAGTTCTCACTTTGGAAAGGCATATCCGATTAGTCCTGTTAGGAAAAGAGGAACTCATTCCAAGAACTTTTATCAATCCATGTCATAGTGATATTCTTGACTATGGTCACCAAGAAAATTTTCTTACCTTAGTTGAAGAAATCAGTGCTAGAAGATCAACAATTTGTGAATTTCAATGTGTTCTTAGGGAAATACCAACCGTTGTTGAGAGGCATAGTTGTCCATCCAATTCCATGATGGCAATGATAAGGGCTGGAAGCAAAGGATCATTGTCAAACTTGATACAACAGTGTGCATGCTTAGGTTTACAGTTTGCACATGATTTAACTCGAATAGGATTTTCTCGTGTGAATAATTCACATAATTCGCTGCTAATGCTCCTATGTATATGCTTTCTGTCAATCGTGCACACTGACATCTCACCCGTACACATGCCTACATGTAACCAAAACCTCATTACGCCTCAGACAGTGACCTAATGTAATATCAAAGATTATTAAATCTAAGCAAAGAACCTGAGCTGGAAACTGTGTCTTCTCCTTCCCATCAGTCCAAGCATATGGATTGATGTTCATCTCTCCATAGCTGTCTGCCTCAAAAATACCATGCAGCTTTTTATCAATGTAATTAAAAAAAAATAGTGGCATCCCTAATCGGACATTCTTTACATAGCTGATATGAGAAGCTCGAAGGCCTGGACATGCACAAAAGCTAATGATCAAGCTACTGTTCAAGCCTGCAACCATCAACATCTTCTCCTTTGTCCCCTGACATGGACCCACGTTGTAAACCCACAACCTGTCTACTCATACTCAACGAGTTTCTCATGAAAAGAGATATAAAATTCTCTTTCTGCACATGATTTAACTCAAATAGGATTTTCTCGTGTGAATAATTCACATAATTCACTGCTAATGCTCCCTTAATGCTTCTCCTTTGTTGATGTACCCACATTGTAAACCCACAACCTGTCTACTAACACTCAACGAGTTTCTCATGAAAAGAGATATAAGCTTATCTGTCTGCACATGATTTAAGTCAAATAGTATTTTCTCCTATGAATAATTCACATAATTCGCTCCTAATGCTCCCTTGTATATATTTCTCCTTTATTGATGGACCCACGTTGTAAACCCAGAACCTGTCTACTGACACTCAACGAGTTTCTCATGAAAAGAGATATAAGCTTATCTGTCTGCACCTGAATTAACTCAAATAGGATTTTCTCTTGTGAATAATTCACATAATTCACTGCTAATGCTCCCTTGTATATGATTTTTGTCAATGGTGCACACTGACATCTCACCCGTACGCATGCCTACATGTAAACAAAACCTCATTACAACTCAGATTGTGACCTAATGTAATATCAAAGATTATTAAATATAAGCAAAGAACCTGAGCTGGAAACTGTGTCTTCTGCTTCCCATCAGTCCAGGCATATGGATTGATGTTCATCTCTCCATAGCTGTCTGCCTCAAAAATACCATGCAACGTTTTATCAATAGTGGCATTTCTAATCGGACATTCTTTACATAGCTGATATGAGAAGCTTGAAGGCCTGGACATGCACAAAAGCTAATGATCAAGCTACTGTTCGAGCTTGCAACCATCAACATCTTCTCCTTTGTCCCGTGACATGGACCAACATTCTAAACCCACAACCTATCTACTGACACTCAATGAGTTTCTCATGAAAAGAGATATAAGCTTATCTATCTGCACATGATTTAACTCAAATAGGATTTTCTCCTGTGAATAATTCACATAATTCGCTGCTAATGCTCCCTTGTATATGCTTCTCCTTTGTTGATGGACACACGTCGTAAACCCACAACTCTGTCGTTCCTTATTTTATTTAATGTACGTTTGCACCCCTAAGCATGAACGCAATCATAAAAAGTATTTTGATAATTTTCTATATATATTTTATTTAATTTTAGGTAGGGAGAGATAGATAGATACACAGGCATGTACATATATAGAAAGATAGATAGGTCGATCCTTTTACATGTTTGTATTGTATGAGGGCATAACCAAGATAGAAGTTTTACCTTTTCTTTATCACATCTTCCCATCCAAGGCAGTAGTATACATAAGTGGAACCTTTTTTATCCTAATCAACAATTGAAGACATAGAAATGACAAGGATGAAAGAAGTACAAAACAAGTCGCTATTAGATGGATATGAAAGATAAAAGTACTCGGTGAGATCTTGAGATAATACCACCATGCATGGACCTTACATGACTCTAAATTGCTCTAAAGCTACTTCACTTTATATGTACACTCTTTCCTTGGAAGTTGAAGCTCTCTCATGCACATAGCCCCGTACTCAATATTTCCTCTATTAATTTAGTTGGAAGCTTTCAAGCACTAGCCTCTTCCTTCCTTTCCATTTATGTTAAATTCTTATGCACGATTTTTGATTATTTTTTTTGTTGCTAATTTTTTTTTTAATATAAGGAAGTTCGGCATTGGCCTACTCTCCCGAACTTGAATTAAATAAAGAAAGAAAAGTACAAGAGAAGGGGACTAGAGCCCACGGGACCTCCGAAATCCCACAAAGCAGGGGAAGCTTTTACAGAGCTTAGATGGCATTACAAAGAAGGTTAATCACCCCCTCATCACCCTCATGAGAGCCCACTTGTGTTTAAGCTTGTTATTGATCAAAAGGAGAACTTGATGATGCCTGAAGGGGGGGGGGGGGGATTTCTTACAGTTAACAATCCTTTTTCCAAGGAATAACAACGATTTCTCAATTGACCACTCCTTGGGGGAGTCACCGAATTTTTGTGAGATAAAGTCATGTGGTCTTTAAAGTGTAGAAAAACAAAGCAGAGCTCATAAAAGGCAGTCATGTCGACACTCTTTCGACAAATTGATCATTGACGCCACTTTTCAACGCGCATGGAGAACACAGAATTTAGGCTTCTCGGAAAGGCCGTTGCCCATTCCGCAACTGCCAAGGTGGCTTTCACGAAGGTCAAATAGGCATCCTTGGTCTATCCAAATTTGAAAAAAACCTATTGAACAAGAATCTACGAATAAAAAAAGCTAAAAAAGAGTCAGAGACGATGTTGATGCTGAAAGGACCCATATAGGTAATACTCACCCGATTAGTCTTAATGTTGAGAGTAATGTTGAGGATAGGGATGAAAGTAACCTTGTTATCGATAGAAATACGCTTAGTAATTGGCATAACCATCTTTATGAACAGGTTATTGTTGGTCTCTGTCATGGACCCCAGCCTACTTGAGAAGTTTTAAAGAAGTGGATAAAAGAAAATAGGGAAAGTAGAGGTTTGCATGTTAATCATGTGTAGTATTTTCCAAATAACTTCTTTTTGTTCTTCTTTGATGATGCTAAAAATGCTATCGAAGTTCTATATGAAGGACATTGGCTTATTAAGAACACCCCCTTTCCATATTTAAATGGCAGCCTGGTTTTAACCCTAGGAGTCCCAAGCCCACTAAGATTCCTATGTGGATTGAGTTCTCTGACCTCCCCATTGAATATTACCTTGGATAGAACAACTAGGTAGAATTCTTTGGAAAGTCATAGGGCAGAAACCTAGAAATGGATTTGATCCCAATTGGGATCCTCAAACTTTGATTGAAATAGAGATTGCTAAAGAATTAAAATCCACCCTTATCATAAAAGATAATGATGGTATCAAACTGCATGAACAAAAGGTCTTATACAAAAATCTTCCAAATGCTTGTTTCAGTTGCTTTAAACAAGGTCACTTAATTAAAGATTTTCCTCTTTTGGTGTCCAAAAGTGAGCCCAATATCTCTACAGGTAAAAATCAAGAGAACAACACAAGGACCAGTAAGGGTAACGTTGACATTGCTGGGAATAGTTTTAAGAAAGTGGTATATAAAAATAAAAAGAAATCTTCCTTTTGGATGAATAAAAATAGTGCTTTGCTACATAATGTTAGTAACCCTTTTGTAGTTCTGGATTATTCTAATATTGATTGTGCAGATGACTACAAGGAACAAGAAACTTCTATAGCTCACAAAGCTTCTCCACAAGCTGATAATGGTTTAAAAATCAATCCCATTCTAACGAAGAGTGGTCACATAAAGAAAAGGTTACCCAAACACAACCAAGCAAATCATGTAAGTCCTCTCAACATTCTTCTTCAAAAGAAGAAGATACTGACTCTGATAATTAGGATGACGTGATTTTCACTAAACTTAATCAACATGATATGGATAAGATTAAATTAGCTCAACAATAGCAAAACTATACTATAGATGTTAAAATGTAGCAAGAACCTGACTCTAAGCCTAAGAGTAATATTAAAAGTAAAAGTAAGAGGAAAGGGTTATAGAGCAATTTCAAAATTTTTGTGTGAACTTCTTAAACTTAATAAACAAAAACGCTTTGGATTGCCTAGACCTCAACATTTAGGAAAGTATTGGGGCCCTCAAGGTCAAGTGGAAGGTGCAGGAACGTGTCAAAGAAGTGGATGCACAAGAAGAGGGAGCATGTAGGGAGCTCCAAGACATATATGTCAAATTTTCAGAAGAAATCCCTATAAAAACAATGATTTTTATCACTAAAAACCATTGTAAATATCATTTCACATTTTTGCAACTCCATTTTGTTCAAGTCAAGGAGTCCTCAAGCTTGTAGAACATTAGAAGTAGCTACTTACCAATTTTCATCATTTTTTAACTCAATTTGAGCCCCCAAATAAGCCCTAGCACCTAATTTTTAACTAGGCTGAACACTAGGTGTGGATAGGGTCAAAACAAGTAAAATGGACTATTAAAAGAACTAGAGAGCTCATTTTTGGGGCTAGCTAGTTGGAGAGTGAACTAATTCTTGGGTATTGTATACTTTCTTTGAGCTTGCTAATAGAAGATTCCATTGTTCCACTTTTTCTCTTGCCATGTGTGTGTTTTGTGTGTGTATGTGCGTGCATGCTTGTGTGCTTCTCACTCACACACTTGCACTCTCACTTGCTCATGGTCATGGTCATTATACCTTCCTCACGTCTTCCCGGATTGACAATTATGAGGTGGATCTCCTCACATTGGTAATTGCCATTGTGCTAGAGCCACACCAAATTTGGTGCCATTGTTGGGGATAAGGCTTTGAGGACGAGCGTGTGATGGTAATATGTAGAGACGTGAAATTAGAATCGTAGGTAAGTAGGTAATTTTTTTATTTTATTTACTTTCTTCATCATCATCATCATCTCCATCATCTCTACTCTCATCTTCTTGCATCATCATCATCTTCATCGTTTCGGTCATACCTCCATCTTCCATATCCATTCCCTCATTTCATTTGTGAATGTGAGAGAGGATAATTTTCCATCAAATCTTTAAATTTTATCACATCTTATGAAGCTTATTATGCGAAGAAGCCTAATGTGACTTATTTCAAAGTTATTGGTTCCACACATGTTCACATTGAGAGGAAGGATTGTGGTAAGATTGATGTAAAAGCCATTAAATATGTCTTTATTGGTTATGCAATTGAAAGCAAAGGATACAAATTCTATATTCTAGATATAGGTGATATCCTACTCTCATGCGACACATATGTTGCAAAAAGTCAGATTTATGATAAGAAGGAAGAGATTACAGAATTCATAAAAGAATATGACTATGCATTTATTAGAAGGAACTCGGATTCTTACATTTATTCATACAAGGGGGATGATAAAATTTCTCAAAACCTAAGAGATGCAGAAGAAGAGAGAGCTACATTACCTACATGAGCACCTAGTCCATCATCACTACCTCTTAAAGTTTTGACTTACGAAGTTGGAGAAGGTTCCACAATTCCAAAGGAAAAGGATATGGAAGAACAATAAATGATTTTGCCACTTTTCAAGGATATGGAAAAGTGGTTATATCAAACCTAGAAGGACAATGGTATAAAGGAATAGACTGGAGAATCAGAAGTGAAGCAAGAAGACAAGAAATAGACGAGGTAAATTATGAAGAGAATTTTGAGATTCATAACATTTTCGCTCTTTCTTTAGTTGTGAATGAAGCTGCTAGTGTTCAAGATGGACTACAAAGTCATACGATTATCAAAGGTCCGAAGTATTCAGACCTTTAGTTGTTTAAAAAACAACTGAAGCATACATTTAATGTAAATGACTTAGATATTTTGCGTTATTATTGTGGGATTGAATTCAAGTATAGAGATGAGTGTATCTACATGCGATAGTAGAAATACATTGAAAAATTATTGGAAATGTTGGAGATGATAGATTCCAAGCCTATGCATACACCTATGAATGTCAATATGTCATTACACTGGAAAGCAGATTGAGAACCGTTTGATGCTGGATTATATATTCAAGCAATTAGTTACTTGATCTATTTATGTAATACATGTTAGAACATTCAGTTTGCAGTTTCTCAAGCATCCAAGTTCATAGTGGAAAGATGTCAAAAGATATATTTCAAAGTCATAGGAATTTTTGTAGGTTATTGTAGCTTTTTCCATTTTGACATTGAAAGAGGGATTCTTAGATAGAATGTCAATATGTCTAGCATATGAGTGTTTTTTTATTAGAATCCTTGAAAACATATTGGGAAGGAAAATGGGCTAAAAGAATCACCTTTGAAAGATGAGATGTGAGCTCAATCACCATCAGAACCATAGTGAAACAAATTCATTATTGTGGATTTTTTTTTTGGTATGAAAATCAATGCTATGGATGGTGGATAGCGATCTTTTTTTTTTTGTTTGCACATGCTTTTAAAAGTGTGATTTTGATAGCATTTGAAAGTGTCAATTGATTTTAAGGTATGCTTTTAGAGGCTGCACAAAACTATATGAAGAAGGGCTAAGCTCATAGTTGATTATCATCACTCAAGGTAACCATTTTCTCAAGAAGAGCTCAATGCAAGGTTGAAGCTAAGGAGGAGATCTTGGAGGTCCTCTATGTGAGGAAGAGTTTCTACACTTGGAGGAGGTGTGCTCGAGATATGGAGACATCTGGAGGAGTTTATGTCAGCATCATATTGTGAATAACAAGTCTACATCTATCTTCACTTGTTCATTCACTAGTTTCTGGTTTAGGATAATTGAAATTTGGTTTTGCTTTAAAACAGTTCTAAATTGTTCATATTCTCCATATCCTCTCACACACTCTATTCATACCTCTTAGGCAGGTAGTGTCTTTTATCTAATTCCTATTTCTCACTAGATTCAAATATTGTCAGCTTGTATCATATTCACACATTATAATTTGATATTGGAATATAAGTAAGTGTAGGTGAGCATTCTAGCTTATCGTAGTGTTTGAAAATTTTTCTATCTCTCACTCATCATCATCTTGAGTATTAATGTTTGTATGCTAAGGTTCATGTGTTTGGAAGATCCTCTAAACCTGTGATACATTGTTATTGAGGCCCACCCCACTTCCAACAGGTGCTTACCATTGATAGATATGGGTTTTTTCTCTATAGTCAAGAACAAAACCCTTTTCAACTAAAGAAAAAAATAAAAAAATGGTCCTAGATCTTATTTCACCTTCCAAATTGTTACACTTTTCTGCTCTTTGCATAGCTTTGATGTGAATCTTTTCCCCATACAGTAGATCTAGACTAAAAAAGGAAAAAATAAAAAAAATGGTCCCAAACCTTATTTCACCTTCCAAATTGTTACACTTTTCTGCTCTTTGCACACTTTTTACTCTAGTGCTAGCTAGAGGTTTTTTCCCCATGTTAGGACGTACATGATACACTCATATGTGGTGGTATTTTTTGCTTATGGCTATTATTCAGCTCTTACTTTAGTTCAGTTCATCATCGATAGAAAGAGCTATTCCAACCATCCATACTCAGAGTGTGTCTTGATGTGTTTGCGCTCCTTATGTATGCTTCTTCTATGTCTCTAGCAATTCTAAGCACACCCAATAGTGCATTAGGGGAAAAAATGAACCTTGAATGGGCCTTTTAGATTAAGGAGTGATTAGTGATGGACCAATCAGATGAGGGTGGTGGCCACAGTCTATGCCCTATAAAATACTAGGCTGAAGGGGGAAGAAGGGACATATTTCTCCCTTATTTAATGAGCTACCTCTAGAGAGAGAAGGAATCTCGTAACTCAGTTGGGCCTAAAAATTCAAAATTTCTAAAAAGTTAAAAAACTCATCATAACACCTGAAAATGGACTCCCCATTACTTTTTAGGGTCAAAAGTACTCTTTTTGACCCCAAATTCAAAATCTATGCATGTTTTGAGCTCTAAAAAATGGGTTTTTTCAAAAATACTCAAAAAAGAGTTATTTCCCTCCTAAACCTCACATTTTCATACCCACGTCCCAAAAATTCATCTTTTCCCACTACTTTCACTCTGTAGCACACCATTGAAGCTCCCCTTTCTACACTCCAACCTACCTGCAACTCCTATCTCAAATTAATGTTGTAGCTTGAAGACTTTTAGCTTCAATGGCAACAACTAAAGCTTCTCGGTGACCGAAAGATGAAATCCTGACATTAAGATGTCACAATATGAAAGCCACAGATGGATAGTGGCTATCACATGAGTACTCCAAAGGTGCATGGGTGTACATGCAACCCTCTAGAGTTGGGCCTCATCGAGTTAGAGATCGTGGAAACTTAGATCTTCATTGGAAGGGAAAGTTACTTGGCTTCAAGAGGCACATAGACAATGGGATGGTTGCTATTGTACAACATGTTTCTACAATGGCAACTATGAAACTTGAAAACTCTAGTAGAATGTGATATCCTGTGAATTGTAAGTATTACTCTACAATATTTTATGTTTTCTTGTGTCGGATATATTTCTGAACTATTTAGATATGTTTTTGTTTGTTTCATATATATTTCCTTCTACTTTGGTGGAAGAGCAACCACTTCATAGTCTTACAGGTACTTTCCAGGCATTGCATTGAGATGTTGGTGTACTAGTCTTTCCAGAAATATCTCCTGCTCAACTTTACCATGATAGAGTTTTCTTTTACACACATAGATATTTTGTACCCTCTACAATGAATGGTTTTGGAAGGTTAGAGAGAATTGAAGTACATTCTCTTCTTAGCTTGGAGTGGCCAAAACTTGATATATGGTCCGTATCATCTTTGAAGCAGAAGATGGTAATGGATATACATAACTCTTTGAAATTGATCACAAAAGTGTCTAGGTCTATAGGTTTGCACTGGTCTTTTCCCATTCATTGTTTTGTATATTTATTCCAAGGATTCTCATTCCAAGAGACTTCCACCATGTTCATGTGTTAAGATATCACATATGAGCAAGTCGAAAGTCTTCTTGGTGAAGATTGGGGTTTGATAGAATGAAAGGCAAAAGGTGATAAATATCTTTGTAAAATAGGTGGAACAGGTATAGGATTTCGATATTCGAAACAACGTTATTCATTATACATCAGATTCTACTATGATCGTTGGATGTGCAAACTTGGAAAACTTGATCTTTACATTCATTTGAAATAAATCTTAGATTGCCCAATAATGAAACAGAAACTATTTTAGTGAATAATCATTGGACCTTGGTTAATCTAAGAGAACACTTGATGATTATGGGGTTTGAAGGACTAACTCAATCCAAATTCAAAGTTCAAGGATATAAGGTAAGAAATGTTTCGTGCTTTTGTTAAAGTAATCTTTTCATTATTGTTTATTTTACTTTAATGACTTCAATTTCTTGCAAATTGATTGCAGGTGGGCAGAAGAATGGAATACAAAATGAAAGTCCTTGTAGATTGGAGCAAAGATGGAATAGAACTCTCATTGTCATAGTTCTTTTGCAACCTGATAATGTCACTTCTTGGGCCCTAGTCATTGTATCTCACGGTTTTTGCACTTTCAAGAACCTTGTAAAAAGTAGGACAATTGATTCATGTTAGATATTGTATATACCTTCTTCTCTGATCCCTTCTCTCCTACTAAGATATCTAAAAATCCTCTTGATCTAGAATTGGTCTAGAAATACTTTACATCATGGATGAGCATCGCAAATTTTGTGATGCGTTCTTGCATTTGCAAGCACTTCAAGTTGTACAATAATTGATACCAATAATTTGTAAATTTTGTAGGATTTGATATTTGTAATGAAAACATGTCTACTCTCACATTTTTGTAGTCTGCAACTGTGCATTTACAATTTCTCTTGGTGATTATTCAATTTTCGCTTTTATATAGAGTATGTTCAAGTTCACAATAATTGACATTTTATTGGTTAATTTTCTCAATAGATGATCATTTATGAAGTTTGAAATTACAAAGGATATAACTAAAAAAGGTCATTCCTGTTAGATATACTCAATACTTACTCCTCAAGTACCACAAATGATCCATGGTGCTCTAAGTTATAAGGCCCCCATTATGAGGAGAAACCACTTTGAGAGTACAAACATCCATGGAACCTTAACTTCTAAGCTAGATGAGTTTTATATGTGAAAATTTATGGTAATAAATGGTCTTTGTGATTGATGCCATGAGATAAGTGGGACATAAAAGTTTTGCCAATTTGAATGCCATTCAAGCTGAAAATAAAGGCCCTCAGGTGCCATGGAATTTTCCCTTAGAACCTTAATGGGAGGAGTTCAAAGGGGGATTTCTGCCTTATGTGGGGTATAGAGGCACAACAAGAATGCTCGACATGAAGATATTATCCTAAATTATATTTTGCAAACTATTTTATCTCATGTGACTATGTTTGTTTATACTGGCACCCATTGTAGAAGTTGTATATGCATGGATCATTGTAGAGTAAGTGACTTGTTAGAAATAAGTTCCACGGCTCTAAAAATATAAATAATAAAGTTTCATATCCACTAGAAATAACCTTGCATGGCCTCAAAAGTACCAAAAAAGAGGAACCATAGAAACATGGGATATGTCTTTGCAAAAGTTTTGTAGAGGCCTATTGTGTGTTTCTATGGATGAAATTTTTTTGTGCTTTTGAGGCCATGCAAGTTTATTTCTAGTGGATATGAAACTTTATTATTACAAATTAAAGGTCCATGAAACTCATTATGTGCTCAACTCCATTTACCAATGGAAAAATGAGTTTATAACCATAAATTATTTGCTCTGCACACATAGCATGTTGACTTGAGTGCATATGCTTGTGAACATATGATATAGATCAATGTGGAGTTGAGCATGTGTAAGAAAGGTTATGAAAAAGTATATTACCAATGAGATAATTTCACATTTCAAAACATCTCTTCGAGAAGAATGATCACATAGTCATATATGCTCCTATCTAGTTCTTGGGTTGCATAATTTCCCTAAAATTTGCAAGAAGTAATACTTATTTCCACCATTCGATGACCTTGCATGACCTCAAAGCACCAAAAAAGGGTTTATATCTCATGAATGGTTTATGTTTTGGAGAAATGGATGCTACCATCGCGTCCGAAACATGCAAAAACCCTAAGATTGATTGTTTATTTGTCTAATTCTGACATCTAGAGCCTTGGTAACCTCAAAAAGCACCAGGAAAGGGGCAGCCACAGAAACACGGGATAGGCCTCTGCAAAACTTTTGCAGAGGCCTATCCCGCGTTTTTGTGGCTGCCCCTTTCCTGGTGAGTTTTGCAGAGGCCTATCCCGCGTTTCTGTGGCTGCCGCTTTCCTGGTGCTTTTTGAGGTTACCAAGGCTCTAGATGTCAGAATTAGACAAATAAACAGTCAATCTTAGGGTTTTTGCATGTTTCAGACGCGATGGTAGCATCCATTTCTCCAAAACATAAACCATTCATGAGATATAAACCCTTTTTTCATAGAATTTATGGTTTTACAATGGTTTCCTTTGTGTTTATGACATCACCTCCCTCTCAAAGTGATAAGTTCCACGGGAAGTAGCTATGTAACTGTGAGATTTTTTGGAAATGGAATCTTCATAGTTATTGGTCTTTTTAGAGTTCTTTATATGTTGTACTGGAACACGATGATGATGGATATCCATGATGGTACTAGAAAGGGTTTGTAGTATATCTAGCTAAAGAATCAAGGGTATGATTCTCATGATCGATAGTACTCCTTTTCTGACTCAGATGATGATCTTTTGATGTGGAATCGTGATCGTGGAAGTCTTAAACCCAGCTTGTATCTTCTTCCTAGGACATTTGAATATGATGTGGTTAGTGACAATACAACTCCTTTCTTTCAAATTTTAGGTTCATGGACCTTATTATATGCACAACCTAATTGAACAATGCAAATACTAGTTTTGATTCTACGGGATTTGTTTTGCACACATACCATCTTTACGCAAGTGGATACAATTATGAACATATGATATAGATCAATGTGGACTTGAGCATGTGTAAGAAAGATGATGAACAGTAGATTATCATCATGGAAATGTGATTTTACAAAATGTATCTCTTCAACAAGAATGATTACGTAATCATGTATGGTCCCATCTAGTTTCTTTGGTTGTATGGTCATCATCTTTCAAAATAGAAGTAAGGAATGCATCTCCTTCCTCTTGGATGGCTTGACGTGCTATTGATTATATACAAAGTCTAGTGCATTAACTTTTTATCACTAAGAATCGATAACCTTTGCTCACTTTTTTGTTGCTTTTGCATTAGGAGAAACTTTAGGTTGTGTGCTACATATAATCTATGATGTGGTTGGTAGTTCTTATCCATTTTACATCTATGCCTTGATTGACATTGTGACACAATTTATGGCATATGTTTCTTTTCTCATATGTGGGTAGTGTTCTTTGACCTTATAGTAGTGACTTTATAGCCTGTACTTGATATGATGTTGGAATATGCATATGTTTCATGATGATTCCTTGAAGCTCTCCTTTTTGGATGACTTGGAATGGTTACTTCATGCATGTTTCATCAGCCATGTTCCGTTTGGAGGTAGATTGAGTTCAAATGGTTCATATGATTAGTGGATCTATTATTCCCCTTTGTGCATGTCCTTAGAATCTTTTTACGAATGGTCACATCTGTGGCACTTGATCTTCATCATGCTCACAAGAATGATTCTATGGATGAGGGTATGAACTATTTTGGTATTCTTAATCGACTTCACTCTGTCATATTGAGCCACTCTATGATTGTATGGTGACCTCTGTTGCATGTAGACCACTTCATCCTCTGTGATGGAGCTTCATCCAAGGTGGGCATTATGTACCTTGAGCATGGATAGGATATACCACAAAAACTTGTTAGTATAAAATAATCAATGATGCATCTTATGTAACTTGAGTTCCAAGTTGAACCCTAAAACACTTTTTAAGCATGACATTGATCATGATGCAAAGGACTTGCTAATAACCTCCAATTTTCACTTGCAATATTGTGTTGTAATTTCATGAAAACATTTCTAATAGTCAAACTCTTGCAAAAGTTTTTTGAAGAAAAGCAAGTGAGTATTATTCCAACTAGTCAACATGCATAGAACCACTAATATGACATGTACTTTTTAAGAAATTACTATTAGATCTATAGTGGGACTTTTCCATCACAACTGTACTAGAATCTTGATTGATAAAAATCGATACATCAAAATTCTCCATATGACAATACAACATGTAATATTTCAATGAATAAAATGAGCACAATTTAAAGAAACAAACAACATCTGAATGTAGAATGTACCTTACCTTTCACTATTCCAAGTCATTGATGATTATTATCTTTAATATGAATTTGAGCCTATCACCACAACATGTAGAAAAAAGATAAACATATATAAAAAGAAAATTAGTAGAGGTAGATTTTATTCTAGAAGAAGAACATTGATTTTTGAAGCCTCTATAGATTCAAAAATTATTTATTTATTGTTTTGTACAAACAGAAGCATATGTATATGAGTTCTTCATAAACTAAGGATATGATTTCTTCTTTGACTCCTTAGTCATGGTTGCATGCTAAACATACCTAGGCATATTTTCTTTTATGTGTAAGTACTATGTGGCAATATCAATCATGTCCTCTTTATAATTCATGTTCCTAATGAGTAACTTCTATAATCATGGAGAAATGCTTCCACACACATTTTCCTATGCATATTGTGTAATATTGGTGTCATTCTTTTGAAAAGAAGGAGAAGTAAGAGAAACTATTACCAATTTAAAGTGCTTCTTTGGTGTTGATGAAGCACTTATTTCTTAGATGAATTACCTAGGCAAAGGAAATATTGGTTTAATTCTTTTGCAAATATGAGAATCAAGAAAAATATATACCTCATTAGAAGAATATGGTGTCTGTGTCCTCCCACTCCACATGGAAGAGCTTCCAATGATGGTATTGTGTGCTTTTCCTCCTGAAAAAATAGTAGATGAATACTGGAAAGTAAAATGAATAGTACATCTTTGATCACAAAGAAAGAATGAACCACCTACTTGGACATGAATATTGTCATCTCATGGGAGAAAAATTTCTTTGTGAGTGATTCTATTATTGTTACATCTTCTCCTTGGAGGAAATTGTTCGAGTACCCCATGGCTGCTAGAATTCAAGAGGTAAGAGAGAGAAAGATAGAAGAGAATCAAAATAACATGTATAATGGACTAAGAAGTATCTGTACATAGAAATAATTACTTTTTTGATATGTGTATGGGTCAGGGTGAGGTTTTCCATTCTATGTGAGTGAAAATGATAAAAATTTGAAAAACTCATTTTTTGAGGTAGGGAAAGTTACGAGTTTGATGATGTGGCACTTTACTTTTGGAGCAGTTTGAAAAAAGAACTATTTTGAGTAAATTTTTAAAAAATCCATAAAAAAAAGTAACTTCTGACATGTATATTAAGAAATGGGCCCTTTTTAGTAAGCAATAACTAATTGTGTGACTTAAAAAAAAAAAGTCATTTTTTTATTCACAAAGATGGACGGATTTGATGATGTGTAAAGTGGAATCTCTCTCTCTTTCTTTTACAGAAGAGAGAGATTACCCTACTTGGGCCTAAAAAAAAGCCTAGTCTTGCCTACTAAAAAGTGCTCTATTAAATGCACTTTGTTCCCTCAAGCAAGAACAAGATTAGGCTTAATCCCTTAAAATTAGAAATCCTTACAAGGCCCATGCAGGGTTCATTTTTTCCCCTAATGGTTATGATAGTTAGTTCAATGCCTTTCCTTGAGTTTTTCTGTGTTGCAGCGCATGCACACTTTTAATAGTGCAAATCCACTTAGAGAAATAGAACAATGAGTATCGGTATTAAGGAAACATTTCCATGAGTTGAACTAGGGTTTAACCCCCATTGTGAAGCCATTCAGATAGTCAAAGTTTCCATCAAAGTGACGAATTTCAAGTTGAAATTTTAGCATTCATTTTAGCTTTCCTTGAAGTAAACATCTTATCATATTCTTGTTCTTTAGTGAAAAGGGGTGCATAAATGATTTGTTTGGAATGATTCAAGCTGAAGATAAGCTTGATGGACCAACTTTACAATGTGATCTTACATGATGAAACATGTTCTTGTTGCAAAAAAACTATAGAACATAGTGGTAGATGTAAATTGAAGACACATACATTCTTCTACTTCATAGTCTACTATCACAAATGGAGCTTCTTCTTAAATTAGAGTCTATAATCATTCTCCAGCTACACAAGAGCTAATTAGATGGGGTGGAAAGGATGCTCAACCTCATCCCATGATTGCGCTTTCTATGAAACAACATATAGTTCCACACATTCGATCATGTTCTACATGAAGACATGCATGTGATACTCTTGTTTCTTTGTATGGCATGCATAATAAAGCAAGTGTTGCATATTTTTGAAAGCAACTTGAGGATATATGTATGGATGAAAATGAGTCTATGGATGTGTATGTGACACACATCAAGGACTTGAGAGAGCAATTGGAAAACATAAACGAAATTATTCTCGATGCATCACTCATCTCTACATTGTTGAAAGGATTACCATAA
This sequence comes from Ceratopteris richardii, assembly GCA_020310875.1. Classification (NCBI taxonomy): domain Eukaryota; kingdom Viridiplantae; phylum Streptophyta; class Polypodiopsida; order Polypodiales; family Pteridaceae; genus Ceratopteris; species Ceratopteris richardii. Next base: position 63,919,199 of record CM035419.1, read on the forward strand.
TCATTCCAAAGCTTTGCCAATACACTCGGTTTGGTTGCAAGAGGGAATCCCAATATTTATGCATTTGATGAGGTTGTGTCTCTTCTTTTGATAGAAGATCAATCTAGAGTGAATAGGAGTGGTTTGATTGATTAAACACAAGCACTTGCTATCTCACAAAAATGGAAGAGTGAGTATGGTTCAACTTTGGGTTCATCAAAACCAAATTCTAAACCTTCCTCTTTGACGCATTCCTTTAATGATGGTGATTCTTAAAACAACAAGAGATGCAAAGATTGTTGAAAGGCTATTCATACTCTTGATGAGCGCAGAAAGCTTGCTAAGTGCAATGAAAAGAAGAAGGAATCTAGCACGTCTATAACTGAAAACTCTTCAAATGCAAACAATGATGAAGCCAACATGGCTCAAGACTTTTGGGCATGTAATGTTACATGTCATTATGATGCATCATTACATTCTAAATGTCTTGTGGTGAGCGAGGGTGATAAGTTGAATTGGTTCTTTGATAATGGTGCTTTAAAGCACATAGCTTCATGCAAAAGATTTTTTGCATCTTTAGAAGATGCAGCCAAAGGAGGACATGTGGTGTGTGCAAACAATGCCTCTTATCCTAGCATTGGATTAGGATAAATTGACCTCAAGGCTGCAAACGGAGGTATGATTCTTTTAAGAATGCCATTCTATCTACCCAGTATCAAGAAGAACTTAATTTGAGTTTTGTTGATTGCCAAAGCTATACTTCATGTACAATTTGTTGATGATAAGTGTATGGCTCATATTTTAGCAATGGTGATATAACCATGGCGTATGATACTTTATATAATGGTTGGTATTGCTTAGATACATACAAGAGGGCTGCCTCAAATGCCTTGGTTGTCCATACTTCTTCCATGGCTAAAACAGAGCTTTGACATGCTTGTTTTGGTCACTTGAACTTCAATAAATTTCTTTACTTGCAGAAGAAGGAAATGGTTTCTGGTTTGCCAACACTCGATTCCATTCGAAAGGATGCATGTGATTAACAATTTTTGGATGGAAGCAGTCATGTGTGTTACCGTTAGTGTCCATGTGAAAGGCCAAATGGCCACCGAAAAAATTTGTATATTTTCCTCGATAAAACATATATTCGCTTGGTTAGCCAAAGATGGTAAGTTCCATCCCAATTGTAACACCTAAAAAATCTAACTTTGTGCTCCTGTGTACTGTGTTTCTTGTCTATTCTATAGCCTATGTTCATACTACTGTGTGCACTTCCTAGAGATTGGTTTTCTACTTTGAGGGTATCATCGTGGAGATCTTGAGAAGGAGAGTTCAACATGGTGCAATGCTATGTAAATATCTCTTCAATATCAAATAATTTTGAGGAAAAAGTTTTGTTCCTTTTGTGTGAGCCAAGCAAGCATCCACCCACCCACCCAAGGCTTTCTCCAAGGCTTATGACCAAAGTAGTGTGCAAGGCATAGATCTTGGCATACCTTTTCATCCGAGTTATTGAATTCACTATTAGCACCATTGGTTGTGTACGACGAAAGATCTCAACTATCAAGGAAGATAGAGGTTCTTGACACTTCTCAAGAGGTCACCCATCCCATATTGTTCTTCATGGAGCTAGCTTAACCAAAAAGCTCTTGTGCCACTAAGCTACACTCTGGTGGTGTTTGAATAAGGGGAAAGAGTAAGTTTAACATTACCTTGAACACATAGCAAGATGTATAACTCGTATCATCAACACTCCGTAACCATTCTGCATCACTCCATGCTTTGAGGTGTAGATACTCTCCATACCTATCAAGAAATCCACAATTGACTGTGATCTTCACATAGCATAGTATCTTCTACGACTGCATTTAGCTGCACATGTATGGATACACTCATTTATTGTGAGAGTACTCATACTGTATAACTATAATTAGGTCTTGTGAGAGTTTCATATGTCAATGAGGCTACCAACTTGCTATAGAATGTCAATTCATCAAGCATTTTACCATCATCCTTTCTCATCTTCATGTTTATATCCATGATTTGAGCACTTGGCTTGCAATTTGCCATGCCATATTTGTAGAGCATATCAAGGAGGTACTTCCTTTGGAATAGGTAGAACACTTCACTTGCATACAAAACTTCAAGGCCCAAGAAATACTTTAGCTCACCCAAAGCATCAAATTTCTATCTTTCACACCCATATGATTATTCCTTAGGTATAGGTATGGATTTACATTGGTCCTCTACTTGGATTCATATGACTAGTAGTATATCATGATCCTTCCTTAGGTATAGGTATGGATTTACATTGCTTGGAGAGTACCAAAAACTACTCAAGTAACTCATCAACATTTGATTCCATGGGCTTGGGGATTGCTTAAGACCATAGAAGGCCTTCTTGAACCCAGATACATAATCTATGTGTTGTGGATCCTCATAACCTTGAACCTAGATACATAATCTATGTGTTATGAACATAGAAGGCCTTCTTGAACCTAGATACATAATCTATGTGTTGTGGATCCTCATACCCTTGAGGTTGGGCCATATACACTTGCTCCTTCAACTCAGCATTTAGAAAATAATTATTGATGTCCATTTGGTGGATTCTTCTTTAGCTACAAATATGGCTATCAAAGACCTAATGTTGGTGTTGTTAGCAAGAGGGTTAAAAGACTTACCATAATCTATATACTGAGCCATAGTGAAGGACTTTGACACCAATCTGGCCTTGTGTCTAGCTAGGGTTCCATCTGAGTTTATTTTGACTTTGTATACACATCTCTTTTGGACTATCTCATGCCTTCTTTCTTGGGCACTAGATCCCAAGTGTGTTTGTCCTTTGGTGCATTAATTTCATCATACATGTAGCCCTTCATTTAGGTTTCTCCTTAGCTTTCTCGTAGGTAGCTAGATCCTCAATTGCAACAACTTGCATCATGTATGAAAATTCTTTGCCATGGAATCAAAACATAACCTTTTAATGGGGTTATTATTCCTAGTTGACCTCCTCTCACTATTATTCGGGTACTAATTCTTGAGCATTGTGAGATTTACCATATATCAAACCACCTCTTTGAGATCATTGTCTTCACCTTGGTCAGTAGCTTCATCTAGCTCATAATATCCTTCGCTGGTAATCCTCTATCTTGAACTAGGGGAATAGTCATAAATTTTACCCTCATGAAGGAGTCCATCGGCATGTCCCTTTGATGTTGATGCCTCTCGTCCACTCAATGTGGTGGACACCTGAGGTTTAACCTACAAAATATAACCTACATGGTCATCATAAACAACATCAAGCACTTTCCCCTTATCATTGTCTTCATATCATGGCCTTATCACATCAAAGACCCCATCCCTTCACACATGGAGCTTTGTGGTAAGAGTATTATAGCACAGTTACCCTTCTTTTTTCTATGTGATTTCCACTAAATACAGGTTCCTTGTTATTCTTGGTGCATACAATACCTTACTTAGGAGGTTCATGTTACCATTAGATGCCTTAACATTTTCAATCTTCTTTATAGAGTGTCTAGTGTCATCACATATCTGGGCTTCATGCTTCATTTAGATTCTTCAAGATCAAACAACAATGCTACATTGCCTTCTACATGATAGGAGCAACCAAAATCAATATAGAATAGGTACTTATCATTTTTACCTTTCTTGGCTGTCATATTCATTAGTAGTAGAGAATCCTCTTTATCATGTGTATAGTTGTTCTAGTCTCTTCTACCTCTAAAGCCTCCTTGGTAGTTGTTGTTGTAGCCTTGCTTGTAATTGTGATGGTAGTTGCTTCCTCCATTATTGAACCTGCCTCTTGATTGTCCATAGCCTCCTCTATGGAAGCCTCTTCCTCTATGTTCCTAAAGCACTCATCTGTGGTATGATTGATCAAGCCACAAATGTTGCAAGGTGAAGAGTTGTATGATCTCTTCGTTCCTTGCTTTACTCCTCTGCCCCTTCCTCTTGTACCTCTTCCTCTACTTGTGAAGTTCACTTGAGAGGTACTTGTCTCTTCTTCATTCCTCTTACCTTTGCCTTTATCTTTACTTTTATCTGTGTAAAGGGCAAAAGATTGACTACCTCTAGAAGTATCTCCATTCTTGTTGAGCTTTGTCTCATGTGTGCAGAGTTTCCCCATCAATGTTTTGAGATAAGGTATCTGCATGTCCATATATAATTCCATTGTTGTGGTAAAGGATTGCCATTTGTCATCAGCCTTGATGCTATTTATGATATGCCTCACTATCTGCTCCTCTTCTATTTCTTCTTCAATAATCCCAAGTTGATTAGCTACATCCTTTACCTTGGTCACATAGTCAGCTACACTTTGCTTTGGTTGCTTCTTCAAGGTTGTGAATTCCATCCAAATTTGGTTCTTCCTAGCCCTTGTATTTAATGAGAAGTATGAAGAAAGTACTTCCCAAGTCTCTTGGGAGGTCTTGCAATTCCTAATATGAGGTAATAAGAAATCAGATATTGAGTTAAGTATATAAGACCTGGCTAGAGCATCCTTTGCAAACCATGCAGCTAGTCTCTCGTGCTCTTCTCTTATAGGTTGATGTTTGTTTCTAAATATTGGCATTTCTTCATCTCCAGAGATGTATCCATGCAAGCTTCTTCTTTGGAGGGAAGCCTTCATTCTTACGGACCAAGTGTAACAAAGTAAGTCTATGATCTAAGGGTCTTGCCGATTCACACAGATCTAAAATTGGACACCGTTTGGTCACTCTTGTATGGCCAAAGATCTCAAGAATAGACCCAAGCATAAGTTCATGTGCTCTCATATTCAAGTAATCCACTTAGCCTAGTGGTTAAGTCTCATGGTTGTGAAGGAGGAGGTCTTGGGTTCAATCCCCATGGGGAGCATGGAGAGAGTTTTGCCCAAGAAGCTCTAGAGCCTTCTAACTCAAGTTAACGTGAGTTAACTTGAGACTTGAGAGACTTAACTCGAGTGGCGAGTACAACCACCACTAGTGGACTCTAGTGGAAGGTACTAAAGCAGTGGACGAGATCACTCCAGCCACTAGTGGACTCTAGTGGAAGGTATCAAAGGAGTGGAGGAGATAAGATTGCACATGCACGTGTGGACTCTAGTTACAATTGTGGTCCTCGTTGATTCGAAGAGCTATATATACAGGCATAAGGTTGGGAGGAAAGTTATCTCTCTAGCATGTGGTGGTCATAATCATTAGTTTGTTACATTGGTATCAAAGCTCTAAGCAAGCTCTAATGGTGACCTTGATGGCTCATCATCTTCCTCACACTCTACAGTAGGTTTCATGGATACCTTCATGAGATTTCATCATCCTGTAGACTTTGTTTTCATCATCACATATGTGCCCTTCTTCATCTTCCTCAATTTAGTTTTTCATGCCGATGTGCAGAAAATATGATGCAAGTGGAGATCGACGCCCGATTTTGTGTGCTTGGGGAAGCATAAAGATGGAAGAAAAAGAAGTGGCAATTCGTAACGGACCAACTATGTCCCCCCCCCCCCCCCCCCCCCCCCCCTCGCTTCATCATTGTCGCTCTACCCCTCTCAATAGCAGTTAGCACAACCATATTAAATCACAATAGTGCAGGTTTTCGTGTCTTCCCCTCCCTCTCTTAGCCATACATGTACAATATAAGAACAGGGAATGCAGCCCTTAATTTTTCCATCACGCTACTCTCTCGTGATTTATTGCTTTGCACTATCACATTCCACATCTAGGATATTAATTAATTGCACTATCTATTTTGACAGCAAAAAACGTAAAACACGTACAAAAACACATAATCTCTCTCTCTCTCTCATAGTTGAAAACATCTTTCTCTCTCTCTCATAGTTGAAAACATCTTTCTCTCTCTCTCTCTCTCTCTCTCTCTCTCTCTCTCTCTCTCTCTCTCTCTCTCCGTTTGCTTTGAATGCTTGAATGAATGCAGCCCTTATTTTTATTTTGACTTTACATCTCTTATACTTGAAAACCATTTTCTTAATCATATTTGTAACCATATTCGTAACCATACTTGAAAACCATATTCGTAACCATATCCTCGCATTATTAAAGAAAACATGCTATACATGTACTTTGAAATATTGGGAGATATTGTGAGATCGCAACGCATGTGATGACCCTTTGGAAATTGTCCACATGAGGGACACTAGGTTGAACACTTGAAAAAACCAATAGGTTTATATCCTCCTGGCCTAGGTATATGTATGGGTGCCATTGGATGGATGAAGTGGTTCTCTCTCTTTACTTTGGTGGTTCTGAAAGTTGATTGACTTTGGGCTAGTTAGTTTTGATATTTAAATTTCTTGAAAGGTAGTTTAGTTCTTTTCATCACGACAAGGGATGGTCTAAATGCATCATTTTGAGTCCCAAGCGTTCCTTTGTGAAAGACTTATCAAGTTTCCTTTTCATAACAAACACTATAAATGCACAAAAGCATGCTCATTAACATCACAATGCATTTAAGTTTCCTATTCATAAAAAACACTAAAAATGCAGAGAAGCATGCACATTAACATCACAATGCATTTAAGGGAAGCACATGTTTCTACACCTTTTTGTTATTTCTTATGTGTAAGCACGTGCATTTAAGTCAAAATAATTCACTTTTTTTATTTTCCGAAGTTGCAAAACTAATTATGTGACATGTACATAGCAATCCTTATTGGCTTCTCCCTAAAAAAACCACCAAAGAGCATGAATAATGATATATCCCCCAAATTGAAGGTCCCATGAAGCCCTCCACCTCGACATATCCTTCTTGTTTCTGCTAGATCATTCAAAATTTATTTTCTTTCCCATATGTTTCCACATATCATTCATTCCTATTCCAAGATTCCTCTCTCTCTCTCTCTCTCTCTCTCTCTCTCTCTCTCTATATATATATATATATATATATATATATATATATATATATATATTTACACGCACACACACATACATACATACATACATACATACATATATATATATATATATATATATATATATATATATATATATATATATATATATATATATATATATGTATATATATATATAGAGAGAGAGAGAGAGAAAGAACTAGAAAATTGCATAACGTGCATCTAGTTGTACTAGATGAACTTCAAATGTCAATCAGCGTATGTTTGCCATCTTAAAGTGTACGAAAAGTTATCAGACAAAGCTATGGAGATTAAACAACCACTGTTTTAGTATATCTGCCCCTAATACACACATAAATGGTGTGAACTAAACACCTAAAGCATGCAAGAGAACTGTTGGATACAATGTCAATATGTGTAACATATGAGTAGTTTTTAGTAGAATCCTTCACAAGATATTGGTGAGGTGCATGGGCTACAAGAATTTTCTTCCAAAGCTCAGGTGCAAGTTCCATCATTGTTAGAACTATATTGAAACAAATTCATTATTGTGGATATTTTTTTGTACGAAAATCAATGCTACAAATGGCAGATAGCGATCGTATTTTCTTATTGTTTATGCATGATTTTACAAGTGTACTTTTCATAGCAATGAAAAGTTGCAATTGCTTTTAAAGTATGCTTTTAGAGGCTACAAAAAATTATATAAAGGATGGCTAAGCTCATAGTTGATTAATATCACTCAAGGTGATCATCTTCTCAAGAAGATCTTAATGCAGGGTTGAAGCTAAGGATGAGTTCTTGAAGAGTTTCTACACTCTTGGAGGAGGTGTGCTTTACATGTAAAGACATGTGGAGTAGTTCATGTCAGCAACATACTATGAGTAACAAGTGTACATCTATCTTCACTTATTCATTTACTAGTTTTTTATTTAGGATAATCAAAATTCATTTTTGATGTAAAACACTTATAAACTATTAATATTCTCCATATTCTCACACTCACTCTTCATACCTCTTAGGCACACAATTCTTGTATCTAGTTCCTACTTTTGCCTAGATTTAGATATTGTCAATTTGTATCATATTCACACATTGCAATTTGACATTGGAATATAAGTAAGTGGAAATTTTGTACTATTTTGAACACCCAGATTATCCACAAGTGAACCGAAGTGAACTGGTGAGATATTCCACCAAGGAAGGAGATAAGGAAGAGATATCACACACATAGATTGAGGCAAGGAAGAATGATCTTCTTCTTCTTCTTCTTCTTCTTCTTCTTCTTCTTCTTCTTCTTCTTCTTTTTCTTCTTCTTCTTCTTCTTCTTCTATTACATAAAAAGAATGTACAAGAATGACCTAAAAAAATAGAAAAAGTGCGATATATAAAGAATACTACATAAGGAAAATCCTAATGTCCACGAATGAGTGAGCTAGAAAGAAACAAATGTGCCATCACTCTCTATAGATAAATCTAGTAAGTCTCAATGAAGTATCGTTGACATATACCAATGTGACCATTATACATGGTCAGAGAAATGAGAACATGATATGTGTCATCTTGAGCATCAAATGTTGAGCTTGATATTTCAACACTTGCCCTCAAGCTCAACATCATGTCCTCTAATCCAACCATATTTCAAAACTTCTTTAGCTTTTCTTCTCCAAGTGCTTTAGTGAAAATATGAGCAACCTGCTCATCTGTTCTCACATAAACAAGATCAATATCACCTGCTAATACCTTCTCTCTCTGATGAAGTGATAATGTACCTAGAAAGGTTTTCTTCTAGCATGAAACAATAGGGTTCCATGCTAAATGTATGCTGCTAAGATTATCACAATAGATGGTAATAGGATTTTGCACTTCGACACCCAAATCTGCAAATAGCATCTCTAGCCATGATGCCTCACATGCTGCCATTGTAGCACCTCTATACTCAGCCTCTGTACTCAACAAAGCAAGAGTGGATTGCTTCTTACTACTCCATGTAATAGTTGCACTTCCAAGTGAGAATAGAAAGCCACTAGTAGATCTTCTATCTAGAATGCTACCAGCCCAATCTGCATCAGTGTATCCATGAACCTGCAAATCTACACTAGCTTCACAAAACAATGCATATTCCAAAGTAGCAATCACACAGCGTAGACTGCACCTGAGAGCATCAAAATGTGGCTTCCTAGGAACCTGCATAAATTGATTTTGAAGTCGAACAATGTAGCGTAGATCAAGCCTTGAATGTCTCCTCATAATCAATGCCATATGTCTGTGCATGTCCTTTTGCTACCAACCATGCTTTGTACCTTCTTATGCTACCATCTGTAAGAAATAAAACAGCACAGCGGAATAGACCTGTAGACAGAGTTGAGAGAAAAACGTAGACAAAGATAGACGCAGACTGAGAGATAGAGAACTCAAATTCTCAGATTGTCGAGCATAATGCAGTTACAATGATGGTGCTATCCACCCGTGCGCTCCCACTATGGAGGTTAGATGGCGATCTAGACAGACTCTAGATGAAGGGCTTACTAGTGTGCAATGCTATGTAAAGCTCAACCTGGACCGTGCTTATATAGCTTTTACAACGCGGTTCGGTATAGAAAAACATAGTCGAGAGATACAAAATAGTCGGTAAAATATATGATCCGACAATATCTCCACGACGAGAAGTCCTACCGTCTCGGCACTACAGGCCGGGGGGATAGGCCCCCCGGACCCCGCAAAAGGGGGCAAGCCCCCTTCTGCACTCCCCCCATTAAGGTTCTATGGGGAAATCGCACGACGCCACAGGGCCTTTATTTTCACCTTACATGGCCACCCAATGGCCTGGAAGTTTATGCCGTACCTAATCTAACGGCTAGGCTCACAAAGATCATCTTCAACCATCAATGGTCACACATAGACCTCATCTAACTTGGAAGTTAGGGTTCCACAAATGTCTGGGCTCTCATAATGGCTTCTCCTCATAATGGGGGCCTTACAACTTAGAGCACCATGGATCATTTGTGGTCACATGAGGGTGGAGTATTGAGCATATCTAACACCCCCCCTCAATGTCCACCCGATGGTGAACTACCTCCTTGGTCCAATCCCAAGCTTTGGAAAGTGTCGAAGAAGTTGCTCTCTCCCAAGAGCCTTGGTGAAGATGTCTGCCCCATTTTCTTTAGTAGGGCAATAGGTTATCTCCATGACCCCGTCCTCAATCAACTCACGCACATAGTGATACTGGATTTCTATGTGCTTGGTACGTGCATGGAAAACAGGATTTTTGGCAATGGCAATGCAACTTTGGTTGTCACACTTCAACTTTGTAGCCTCCTGTCCTTGTATTCCTATGTGCCATAGGATCCTCCTTAACCATACTGCAGCTTTGTACTCAGCTTCAATAGAAGATAATGCTACAGTCGGTTGCTTCTTACTGATCCAAGAGAAAATCCCTGATCCTAAAGAAAAGCAATATCCAGAAACTGATTTTCTGGTCGCATGCAGCTTTGTACTCAGCTTCAATAGAAGATAATGCTACAGTCGGTTGCTTCTTACTGATCCAAGAGAAAATCCCTGATCCTAAAGAAAAGCAATATCCAGAAACTGATTTTCTGGTATCAATATCTCCTGCCCAATGTGAGTCACAGTATCCGACTAGAGATGATCCTTCTTCATAAAGAATATCAGTGGTTCCTTTCACATACCTGAGTATCCGCATGCTTGCCTTCCAATGAGTTTGGCAAGGCTTATTAGAGAACCTGCTTACTACTCCAACAACATAAGAGATGTCTGGTCTGCTATTGCACAAGTAGATGAGACTTCCAACTAATTTCCTGTATCTTCCAATGTCCACTGGAGGTGAAGTATCTTCAATAGATAATTTTGTGTTGACCTCCATAGGTGTAGAAATTTCCTTGCAATCCTCCATGTCAAATGCCTTCAATATCTGCCTTGCATACTTTTGTTGAGAGATGAAAATCTTTCCTGGTTCCTACCAAACTTCAAGACCTAAGCAATAATGCATTAAGCCTAAGTCTTTCATTTCAAATTCTGAACTCAGGGCATCTTTTGTTTGTTGAAGAAGAGCATCATCATTTCCTGTAATCACAAGGTCGTCTACATAGACTACAAGCACAATTGTCTTCCCTCCTTTCTTTAGAACATACAAGTTAGCATCAGAAGCACATCTTTTGAACCCTAGATCCAAGAGATACTTATCTATCCATTGGTACCATGCTCTAGGGGCTTGTTTTAGCCCATATAATGCCTTCTTCAGCTTACATACCTTGTTCTCTAAGTGGGGAGCCTCAAACCCTGGTGGCTGAGACACATACACCTCCTCCTTGAGTTCTCCATTCAGGAACGCTGACTTGACATCCATGTGATAGACTGGCCAACGCTTATGTGCAGCCATAGCTAGTACTACTCGGATAGTAGTCATTCTTTCAGTTGGGGCAAATGATTCACAAAAGTCAATGCCTTCAACTTGTGAGTAGCCCTGTGCAACAAGTCTTGCTTTATACTTTTCTAGAGTACCATCAGCCTTGTACTTTAGCTTCCAAACCCACTTGGTGCCAATGACTTTACGCTTAGGGGGTTGATCCACTAGCTCCCAAGTTCCATTCTTCATGATATTGTTGTATTCTGTTTGCATGGAAGCCCTCCAATTCGGATCATGGATTGCCTCTTCCACATTGGTTGGTTCCTTTGCTTCTTCTTGAATGAGATCAGCCATCAAGGCTGTGTTTACAATATGGGCGCTTGCCCGTCTTTGTTCCTCTATTCTCTGTGATCGCCTCGGTCCATCTACAACCTGTTCTAGTGACTGTGGGATGGGGTTTGCAGAATCATAGAGCTACCTCACCCAACGTGGCAATGGCTTTTCCACTTGGGTGTCGGTAGGTTGGTGACTTTCAGACTCATCATCTGAAGATGATGCTTCCTTCTCTTGTGTAGAAGGGATAGCTCTTGGGCCAGGTTCATAGTGGATTGCCCCTTCGCCTGATGATAAAGTGGAAGCTCTCTTTTCCTCCTCCACTGCATGTGGCTGCTCCTCCCTAAACACCACATCACGACTCGCCATGATATTCTTAGCCTCAGGGTCATAAAGCTTATAAGCCTTCTTATCTTCACTATACCCTAGGAAGATACATTTGATGCTTTTTGGTTGAAGCTTGTTTCTCTCTCTATCTGGAACATGTGCATAACATTCACTTCCAAATACTTTGAAATGCGAAACAGAAGGCTTTTTACCAGTGTAGGCTTCTTGTGGAGTCTTTCCATCAAGTGCCTTGGTGTAGCTTCGATTCAAGATGTAGACAGCAGTGTTGACAGCCTCTGCCCAAAACTGATTAGGCAGACCCTTTCCTTTCAACATGCACCTTGCCATCTCCATGATGGTTCGATTCCGACGTTCTGCAACACCATTCTGTTGAGGACTATGTGCCACTATGAGTTGATGCTTGATTCCCTTACTCTTGCATAAATCTTCAAACTCTATTGATGTGAACTCACCACCACTGTCTGTCCTGAATTTCTTCATCTTCTTCCCTGTTTCAGTTTCAACAAGCTGAAGCCATTCTTTAAACTTACCAAAAGCTTGAGCCTTATCGCGAAGGAAGTACACCCACATCTTCCTGCTATAGTCGTCGACAAGTAACATGAAGTAGGAAGATCCGCCCAAGGCCTGTGTAGGCATTTTTCCGCACAAGTCAGCATGCACCAACTCTAAAGGATAGCTTGCCTTGTTCTTGCTTTCTTGTGGAAATGCCTTCCTCTGTTGCTTGCCCATCATGCAAGCTTCACATGGTTCCTTCATTTCTGCAATCGATGGTAGGTGTGCAACCATACCTCTGCGATGCATCTCCTTCAGTACAGGGTATCCAATGTGGCCGAATCTCTCATGCCATAGCTTACTTATGCCCACGTTTGTAGTGGCTTTAAGAGGACACAACTCATACAGGTTGTTCCTCCTTATGCCAGTCCCAATGATGTTGTTGTTACCGTCCATAATCTTAGCTCCTGTCTTACTGAAAGATACTTGGTGACCTTGATCAGTTATAGAAGCTACTGAAAGTAGATTTCGTTTTATTTGTGGAACATACAGCACATTTGAATGCTTTCTGATATCACCATTAGAGTTAATGAAAGAAACCATACCTTCGCCCTTTGCAGGACATCTTGCATTGTTCCCTACCTTTACTGTGATGGGTTCCTTTAGAGGCTGTAAGGAACTGTAAAGGTCTTTTCTACTCGTCATGTGACAAGATGCACCACTCTCCAACACCCATGAGTCATATGTTCCTGAATCTTTAGTCGAGGAGCAATCCTCCTCTATCTTAACAAATAACTCAAGCTCTGTTTCTACTGTGTTGGCAGACTCCTTGCCCTTGCCACCTTTTGAAGAGCCACTCTTCTCTTCTGCCTTCTTGATGCGACAGTCTTGGATTCTGTGTCCCTTCTTCTTGCAATGGAAACACTCTCCCTTGAACTTCTTTTTGTCGTTATTCTTTTTGTCTCCATCTTCTGAAGAGTCTGTTTTGCCTCCTTTGGCATTTGCTGTGAATGTAGCATCTCCTTTGCTACCACCACTCCTGCCTTGAGCCGCAACTCCTCCTCCATGAGTAAGGCACTGAATTCTTCAAAAGTTAGTGGTTGAGGTCTGATTTGAGTGTTAAGAGCAGTTACCAAACCATCAAACTTAGGTGGACAGATCCGAAGACAACGTCGAGCTAGCTCCTCACTTGACTTTTGCACACCTGCTTCCCCCATTTGATCTCGTAGATTCTTTATGCGAGTGATAAACACCTCTGCAATCTCCCCATCAGCAAACCGTTCTGCTGCAAGCTGATTCTCCAAGTTCTGAATACGTGTCTGATTGCGAGTTTCATATTGATTTCTCAATATGTTCCATGCTTCACATGCCTTCGTAGTATGCTGAATGAGAGTCAAAACACTATCAGAAGTACTTGTAACAAGAGCACAGAGTGCATCTGCATTTCTACGTTTCCAAGCACGTAGAAGATCAGCATCAGGAGGAATCATTCGACCAGGATTATTTGGATCAGGTCTTTCTTGGGGCTCATGATCAGTCCCAAGAACAATCTCCAAAAGTTCATACGAATCAAGAATAGAAGTGATTTTGAACTTCCACAGGGTGTAGTTCGTACCATCAAGTTTACCTTTCATGAAGGCTGGTGGCCGTATCCGCAACATTGGAATGACCGGCATCATTGCTGCTCCTGCTTGTGCACCACCTACTCCTCTTGATGAACCGCCTTGGCCCCCAGTCGTAGATGATGATGCACCGCTTGACATCTTCTCTCTTTTGTTGTTATGACCTCTGCAACCTCTGCGTTTCTACTTCTGCACCACTCAGAGCCTCGTGAGCTCTAATACCATGTAAGAAATAAAACAGCACAACGGAATAGACCTCTACACAGAGTTGAGAGAAAAACGCAGACAAAGATAGATGCAGACTCAGAGATAGAGAACTCAAATTCTCAGATTGTCGAGCGTAATGCAGTTACAATGATGGTGTTGTCCACCCGTGCGCTCCCACTATGGAGCTTAGATAGCAATCTAGACAGACTCTAGATGAAGGGCTTACTAGTGCTCAATGCTATGTAAAGCTCAACCTGGGCTGTGCTTATATAGCTTTTACAAGGCGGTTCGGTATAGGAAAACATAGTCGGGAGATACAAAATAGTCGGTAAAATATATGATCCGACAATATCTCCACAACCAGAAGGGGGCAAGCCCCCCTCTGCACTCCCCCCAGTAAGGTTCTATGGGGAAACCGCGCGACGCCACAGGGCCTTTATTTTCACCTTAAATGGCCACCCAATGGCCTAGAAGTTTATGCCCTACCTAACCTAACGGCTAGGCTCACAAAGATAATCTTCAACCATCAATGGTCACAGATAGACCTCATCTAACTTGGAAGTTAGGGTTCCACAAATGTCCGGGCTCTCATAATGGCTTCTCCTCATAATGGGGGCCTTACAACTTAGAGCACCATGGATCATTTGTGGTCACATGAGGGTGGAGTATTGAGCATATCTAACACCATCAACATTGTACTTTCCCTTATAAACCCACTTGCAGCCTATGGGTTTCTTTCCTTGTGGCAATGGAACCAGTTTTCGTGTATTGTTTCCATAAAGTGGATCCATCTCCTCATCCATAGCTTTTTTCGAATGTGCATTTCCAATTGCATCTTCAAAACAAGAAGTTTCAACGCCTTGCATTAACTTGTTCATGTAAGCACAATGATGATCCATGTAACTATCACACGTGAATCATCATCATCAATGCTTTTTTTTTGAACCACTTGAATCTCCATGAATGTATTCAAAACCTATAGATGCTTTACTATCAGTAGAAAGCCTTTCTATACCTTTCTTGGATGTATTTGATGAATTAGCTGGATTGAAATTTTCACATAATCTTCCACTCCATGCATTTGATTTGGAATTATTGCTTGGTGATGCATTTGATCCACTCAAGACTTGAGATTCTGCACATGATTTTTTAGCATTGTCTTTGTCATTTGGTTCAAGATTCAGCCTTTCTTTGGCATATGCATAGAAGCTTGACATTTCATCAAATACCACATCTCTAGTTACCTTCACCTATCGTATGAGTGGATTATAACATTTATATCCCTCTTGCTCAAGGGAGTACCCAATGAGAATACATTATTTTGCTTTTGGATCAAGCTTCATCCTCAACTCATCTTTTCCACCATATCCTTAAAATTTTGGAAGTGAGTGAACACCTCACTCTTTTCTCTCATGAAATATACCCATACTTTTGGTGTGTCGTTATCAATGAAAGTAACATAAAACCTGTAACTGCCCATAGATGTGGCTTTTAGAGGACCGCAAACATCTATATGTACTATTTCTAGCACATTCTCACTAACATGCTTCTCATGCAAAAATGATGCTCTTGACTGTTTACCAAATTGACATGTTGCACATACATTTTGCATTTTTGCAACTTTGAACTTTGGTAGTCCATTGACAATCTCCTTAGACTACATCGATTTCAGCCTCTGCAAGTTTGCATGTCCAATTTGTTTATGCCGGATCTCTATATCAGCAATAACTCCTACACCTTTTGTAAACATGGATGCATTCATTTCAAGAATTTTCACATTTAAGGTGAACATTGTACCCACTTTATTTCCTTGGAAATCAATGGTCCACCCTCTTTGTACTCTTCTACATATAACCCATGAGCATTGAGCTTGAATTGTAATCCCTCATCAACCATTTGTCAACGAGATTCTTTGTTATATTGGGAACATGCAACACATCAGCAAGATGTTTTACCTTCTTGGCCTCCATAGACAGTGCTATGTTTCCTATATGGTTGATAGGGTGTGATGTGTCCTCACATGTCTCAAAATATCCAGGAACTGGCAGTTTTTGAAAACTACTGAACCATTCCACATCACTACTGATGTGATTTGAAGCACTTGCATCAACATACTAGAAATTTCCATTCGATTTCAAAACATTAGCAGACATCGTATTCATCATATGATGTTGAACCATGAAGAGCTTCTTGTTGGTACATTTGGCCAGCCCTGATGCTTGACCAAATATCAAAGGTTTAATCCATATGGTTGATTAATTACTCATAGACCATATATGAACACCTCTTGTAAAAGCATATAGTTAAACTCTTGAGATAAAATAAAAATAGATTGATTGAAGGAACCCCATAGCATTACGAGTTATATGTCACAACTATGTAGGTGGTTATAATCAAA
The DNA here is from genome assembly GCA_020310875.1 of Ceratopteris richardii. NCBI lineage: Eukaryota > Viridiplantae > Streptophyta > Polypodiopsida > Polypodiales > Pteridaceae > Ceratopteris > Ceratopteris richardii. The sequence goes on from CM035419.1 coordinate 63,935,815, forward strand.
TCAATCACTACCAAAAACGTACGAATAGTTATAGGTGGCAAATTCAAATTCAAAATTCACTTCATGACTATAAAACTACGTGACTTTTAGTCGCGTGTATGGAGGAGAGAAAAAGGAGTTATTGAGCTTCACCATTGTGGATACACTAAGCCCACATCATATGAGTAAGCCTACATCATCTTCGTTGTATCATACTTTCTGAATTATATGCATTTGATTCATTTAGTACAAGTCATTCTTTGTGTTCTGTTGTCTATTGGAATGTCATCATCGCGAATCGAGTTCTGTACGTATACTCATTGATTTGATGTGATTCAACTTGGAATGGGTAGCATGGTCTGCCCACTTGTTTCATATCAATTTTAATATCATTTATTTCGTTGGATTGTGAGATACATTCTCTGCAAGCAATGTATGTTTGCCTAGTGTCATCTTCCTAAAAAGTGGGGATTACACCCCTAACTTCTTAATATCATTTCTCATCATATACTCATCCTAAATTAGTGAAATAACTTCTAATAGTGAGCTAAGATCTTCATTTAACTATGTATAAAAGCTTTAGGGTCAATTGTAATTAGTGAGTTAGCACTGAGTATTTTTCTGAGAGGAACTTAGCCCATACATAGCAGGTTTTTGAAACCCTTCAACTTTGAATTTATCTACTTTGATATGACTATTTGAGGATGATGCTTCATGGCATATAGTGATTCCAAATGCATATTTCAAAATCCAAAGGTGTCTAGTAAGCTAATTTGAAGCTACATGGGCAAGCGTAGAGTAGGATTTGTTCAGCACCACCTCACCTTTGGAGTGTATCCAACCGTCTCCTCATAGTGGTATCAGAGCTATCATCAACTCAACATGGAAGATAGATTTCCATCATCTACTGACAAGTTGGATCGAGGTAATTACTCTGCTTGGTCACTTATGATGGAAGCATATCCTTCAAGGTAGAAATCTCTATGGTTACATATTTGGAGATGAGTTGATGCCAATACTCAGAAGCAAAGGACAACCTACTCAAGAAGAACAAGAAAGGTTGACAACATGGTATAGCTATGACACTTCTTTTTTGACTACTAAAGAGTATGCTTACATGGTGAAAGCAGAGGAAGACCCTTCTACATATGAAGAGGCAAAAGGTAAGGAAAATTGGGAGAAAGCTATGCAAGAAGAATATGATGCATTGATGGAGAATGAGACATGGGATTTGGTTCCAAAACCAAATAGTCAGAAGATCATTGGATGCAAATGGTTCTACAAACAAAGAGGTATGCAGATGGAAGTGTGTCTAGATATAAAGCTAGACTTGTTGTGAAAGGGTATGCTCAAACATATGGTATAGATTATGATGAGACTTATAGTCATGTCGCAAAGATGACAACTATAAGGACTCTCATAGCTATTGTTGCATCTAAAGGTTGGAAGATATGTCGATTAGATGTGAAGAATTCTTTTCTAAATGGTTACATTTCAGATGATGTTTTCATGGAGCAGCTAGAAGGTTTCAAGGATAAAAGGTATCAAGAGTATGTATGTAAGATCAAGAGAGCTTTGTATGGTTTGAAGCAGGCCCCAAGGGTATGGAATTATAGACTTGTGAAGTTCTTGAAGGAGCTTGGTTTCCAAGTTTCTAAGGAAGATAGTAGCTTGCTTGTTAAAGCAAGTGATGATGGGTTCATTTACATGTGCATATATGTTGATGACATAATTCTTACAGGTATAGATGAGAAGGGCATACAAAGTCTTAAGAAGCAAATGGAGAAAGAATTCAAGTTCACTGACTTGGGAGGTTTGTCATATTTCTTGGGCATGGAGATTTCATACACCCAACATGGAGTATATATAACTAAAGAAAGGTATTTGAAGAAATTACTAATCAAGTTTAAAATGGAAGATTGCAGGTTACCACCTACTCCGACGGAGATGAATCACAAATTGAGAAGATATAGAGGAGAAGAATTCAAGGACATGAAGAAATATCAAAGTTTGGTTGGTAGTTTAATCTATGCCACATTAACTATACTTGATTTGTCATATGCATTTGGAGTGTTGTCTCAATTCATGCATTGTCTTAGGAGAGAACATTGGATTGCAAGACAAAGGGTGTTAAGATACATTAAGGGTACACTCAAAGAAGATTTGTATTATGGTTTCACATCAGATACAAACATCAAGATATATAGTGATACAAATTGGGTAGGTAATCCTAATGATAGGAGATCAACCTATGGTTTCTTATGTTATGTGGGAGATAAATTAATCTCTTTGTGTTCTAAGAAGCAACACACAATTGCTTTGTCATCCATAGAAGTAGAGTATAAAGGTTTGGTTGAAGCTATAAAGGAGGTCATATGGTTGAAAACTCTTATGAAGAGTTTTGACATTATTCAGAGTACACCCACTATTCATGGAAATAATATGAGTTCATTGTATCTAGCTACTAACCTTGTATTTCATGCCAAGACTAAACATATTGAGATTCAATATCACTTTCTTAGAGAGACAGTGATTGATAAAGAGATTGAAGTCATACATACTTCAACAAAAGATCAAATTGCACACATGTTAACCAAAAGCTTGGATGGACCAAAGTTACAAAGATTCAAAGACATGGCCGCTATAAAGAAGATGGAGATAATCACAATTGATGATTGAGGGGGAGTTGTTGGTGCACCGCAATCATCAATTGATGATTTGGAAAAAGGTTTGAAGTCAAAAGATGAAGCAAAGACCAATATATGAAGCTTGAAGTTAGTGCTTGATCAGAGAATGAAGACTTAATGGTCACGCGTTTGTACATATATGCCTATATATACAAGTAGAAAGTCGGGGCATGTAAGTGAGATGATGAAAGACAAGTTGTAAGAGTCATTAGACACTTTAAAAGTGATAAGAATATAGTTCATCAATCAGATGTAATGTTTTCCTGAATAGAAGAAAAATTGCACCCAATATTTTTCTTAATGCGCCTTTTGTGTCTATCATCTTGTGAAATGCTTTTGTACAAGTCTAGTCTATAGCTGAATGACCTCTGTACAAATTTTTAGATCGTAATTGTGATCAGGCTGAGAGAATCAAGAGTAGGAACATTTACATTTGTAAATGTGAAGAAGAGAAGTTTGTAGTAGGTGCAAATTCGATGATAATGTTTTTGTCAATTCTCCTTCCACAGTGTAATGTTTTGAGCAAGCACTCATTCTTTAAGCTGAAAGGTAAGCTACCTATGGCTAAAAGCATTTGAATAAACGGTTTCTAGTTTGGGAGAACTATGCATTAGAAGTTGGAGGTATCAAAGTCAACTATACAAAAGAAGAGTTTCAGACATAGGTAGATTTTTTGGATCATATCTCACAATCTACTGAATCTTTTGAGAAGTTTTAACTTAGAGAAGGTAGGAAACCTTTTGTAAAAATTTTCCTTAGAAACTTTACACATTTGATCAATCAATAAGTGAGTTATGTGCAACAGACTTTTTTGTGTATTGATGTTGTTCACAAATAGCTAAAGTCTTGATAATTTGGCATTGATCTTCCAAAATTGGTTAAAGTTTTGAGTTGTTCTTGATATAGATGTGCTCAAACATCAAGGATTACTTGTTATTTTGGAGAACACTCTCCATCATTTTCTTCCTCTATATCCTCCTTGGTTATTGGTATTTTTGTAGTTTTTGTTGTAGCCATTGAAGTCATTTGGTGTTCCTCTTCCATAGCTTCCTCTATTGAAGCCTCTTCCCCTTTGATTTTTGGGATTCCTGAAACGGTTCTCATTGGTATGGTTAGCAAAGCCACATATAGTACATGGAGAAGATCTTTGGAATCTCCCCCTGCCTTGTCTACCTGCTCTGCCTCTTCCTCTTGTACCTCTACCTCTTCTTGCAAAATGATCGTAGGAGATACTAGCTTTATGATCAGACATTTTGCATTTGCCTTTGCTATCCTTACTCTTATTCTTATCAGTGTATAGAGCAGAGGATTGGTGACCTTTTGAGGTACCATTGCTCTTCACAAGCTTGTCTTCATGAGTGGATAGTTGCCCCATAACAGTATTGAAGTGAGGTACCTTCATAGCCATGTATAGGTCCATTGTTTTGGTGAATGCTTCCCATTTATCATCTTCTTTGATTCCATTGATCACTTGGCTCACAATCTGCTCTTCTGCACTCAATTCTCCAATGCTTTTCTTGGGCATATTTTTGAGTGTGGTGAATTCCATTTAGAGTTGATTCTTCCTTGCTCTAGTACTTGAAGAGAAGAATGCTTTGAGGTCATTCCATGTCTCTTCTGATGTCTTACAATTCCTAATGTGTGAAAGTAAGAAATCAGAAACCGAGTTGAGAATATATGATCTCGTTAAAGCATCCTTTGAGCACCAATATGCCTTGATGACCTTCTGAGTTCTCCACTTCTTGAAGTTTCTAGTTCATCACATTCTGGATCAAACCTTGACATTTCTTCAACGTCATCTTGTACTTCATTGTTCTCTTCTTCATCAACTATTTGAACCTTTGATTTACCTTTCTTCTGATTCAAAGTTTCTTCATCACCTGCATGAATATTAATTGTACCTGCATACCAAGTTCCTTGCTCATCAAATGTAACATCTTTTGACACAAGAAATTGCTTTGTGGATGGACTCCACAACCTATAACCCATCTCCTTATCATCATAGCCAATGAACATATACTTTTTTTGCTTTGGGTTCCAATTTATGCCTCAACTGAGATGGCACATATGCATAAGCTAAACATCCAAAAACTTTGCAATGATCTAAGGTAGGTCTCTTATGCCACCAAGATCCATATGGTGTCATACCTTGCAAAGCTTTACATGGTAAATGATTAACCAAGTATGTAGTTGTATTTGCAGCCTCAGCCCACAAATAATTTAGCCAATTTTTCTCCTTCATCATTGACCTTGCAAACTCAACAAGAGTTCTATTTCTCCTTTTTTCTACACCATTTTGTTGAGGAGAGTACATGCAAGTAACTTCCCTTTTTATACCTGCATTCCACAAGTATTCACTAAACTCATTAGAGAGATACTCTCCCCCTCCATCCGATCTTAGTCTCTTCAATTTTTGACCTCTGATTCTCCTTGCATACACATGATAATGTTTAAATGTATTGAACACCTTTGATTTATCTTTGATCCCATATATAGTGATCCACCTGGTAGCATCCTCAACATAAATCACACAATATCTTGAACCATTAATGCTAAAGTCCTTTTATGGCCCCCATACATCTATATGTATCAATTCAAGCTTCTCTGAACATATGAAACCATGTTTATTATGTGATTGCTTATGAGCCTTACCTAACTGACATGCCTCATATTTGTATGTCATATGTTGACCTACAACATTAGGTAACCCAAGCACTAAACCATTCTTAATCATATCCTTAATAACTCTTTCATTGAAATGTCCAAGCCTTTATGCCAAAGATCTAACTCAGAGATCTTATGTCCTCCATAAGTGAACAACGCATGACCAACATTGCCTTGAATCTTCAATGTGAAGAGCCTTCCTTCTTTCTTTCCTGAAACAGTTTGTTTATATCCATTGTTAGGGTCTTCCACAAAAAATCCATCATTAGTGAACCTTACTTCATAACCTTTCTATACAATTTGCCCTACACTTATCAGATTCTTTTGGATTGTAGGAACATACAAAACCTTACTCACAAGAGTGCTTCTATCCTTGGCCTTTACTGATCCAATGGACTTCACATTATGCTTTGTGTTATCACCTGTTTGAACCACATAATTATTCGCCTTATTCTCCAGATCAGTCATCAAAGCAATGTTGCCACTCAGGTAATTGCTACACCCTGAGTCAATGTAGAAGACTCTTTGATCTTCACTTTGTCTTTCACAAGTTGCATTCATAATTAAGGTTGAATCCTCCTTCTTATCTGAAGCATAGTTGTAGTAGGTATTATTGTAGGATTGACTTTGGAAGCCTCTACCTGAATTTCTCCCAAAACAACCTCTACCTCTCAAATTACCTCTTTGATTTCTATTACCTCTTCCTCTTGAGTTAAAATTCTGATTTTATCCTCCACCATTCTGATTATTATGCCAGCATTCATGAGCTAAATAATTAGTCTTACCACAAATCCAGCAAGCTTTGACACCATCTTTATTGCTTCTGCCTCTTCCTCTTCCTTTGTCACCACCTCTTCCTCTCAAGAAGTTAGCTTGGCTAATTGCACCTTCTTCTTCATTCAATTGTTGCTTGCCTTTGTTAAACTTCTTCTTGTCCTTTGAATACATTGCTTGACCTGTACTTTTATCATCACCTTTGACATCCTGCTCAAAGGTTAGCATATGTCCTAGCAATTGATTCAAATGAGGAGTGAAATGATCTAGTGACAATTCAGTAGACAAAATGAATGGCTTCCATTTCTCATCTCCTCTCAAACCTGTGAGGATTTACCTTAACAATTTATCCTCTTCAATATCTTCATCAAGTGCTCCTAATGCATCTACAATGGCCTTCATCCTTGCTACATAATAAAAAATGGATTGAAAAGCCTTCTTCTTGAATGTGGTAAACTTTGCCCAAAAAGATGCCTTCCTTAACTTTGTAGTATTTTGAAAATGCTTCTCCAAAGCATTCCATATGTCACTTGCACTTTCAAGTCATCGAATGTGAGGTAGCAAGTAATCATTGACTCCCACGTAGATAATGCTCCTAGCTTGAGCATCCTTCTTCATCCATGTCTTCAAATATGAGAGTTCATCCCTACTTGGAACTCTAGGATCTCTTAACTCTAGTTTTTCTTCTTCACCTATAATGTATCCTATCAATTCTTTGCTCATAAGATGAGCTTCCATCCTCATAGACCAAGCAAGATAGTTTTCTCTATCCAATTCCTCTATCTGAAGAGAAATTCCCATCCTTTCTTGACCTGTGTATTAAATTCTTCAAGCTTTGTGAGGAATAAATGTACCTTTACTTCAAATGTAGTCCCTTTTGATCTTTTTGATAGGTTCGGGCTTCCTCTAGATTTCACTTCAAAATTTCACCTTTTGAATCTTCAAAGGTTGATTTCTGTATAACTACAACACCCGGGGTTCTCCTTTCTCTAATTTTGATAACTCCTGCTCTAATACCACTGATGGAGAGTGTTAATCTCCAAAAGAATACGTTATCCTTGATGTTAGAGCACCTCTATATCAAGAAAAGCACAAAACTTTAACCCATTTTGGAAGATCAATGCCAAATTATCAAGACTTTAGCTATCTGTGAAGAAAGTCACTACATAGAAAAGTCTACTACACATAACTCACTTATTCACTGATCAAATGTGTAACTTTCTAATGAAAATTTGCACAAGGTGTTTCCTAATGGTTTCATACCTTCTTCAAGTCAAAACTCCTCAAAAGATTCAGTAGAATGTCAGATATGATCCAAACAATCTACCTATGTCTGAAATTGTTCTTTTGTATAGTCGTCTTTTATACCTGCAACTTCTAATGCACGGTTCTCCCAAACTAGACCCTGTTTATTCAAATGCTTTTAGCACTAGGTAGCTTATCTTTCAAATTAAAGAATGAGTGCTTATTTGCTCAAACATTTACACTCTGGAAGGATAAGTGATCAAAACATTATCATTGAATTTGCACCTACTACAAACTTCTCTTCTTCACATTTACACATGTAAATCTTCCTACTCTGAAAAGTTGTACAAAGGTCACTCAACTATAGAATTAGACTTGTACAGAAGCATTTCACAAGATGATAAACACAGAAGGAGCGCTGAGCAAAATATCAGGTGTAATTTTTCTTCTATTCAGGAAAACATTACATCTGATTGATGAACTATATTCTTATCACTTCTAAAGTGTCTAATGACTCTTACAACTTGTCTTTCATTATCTCACTTCCATGCCTTGATTTTCTACTTGTACATATAGGCATATATGTACAAACTTGTGACCATTACAAAGGTATAAGTGAGTTAATTACAAGTTTAGTGTACATGTATATACAAGTTTTCATTCTCTGATCAAGTACTAACTTCAAGCTTCATATATTGGTCGTTGCTTTATCTTTTGACTTCAGAACATTGTCCAAATCATCAATTGATGATTTTCCTGCACCAACACAAAAGATTACAACAATTACACTGAAGCACAGACACAAGACGACTCACTTCTATTGATGACCATGACCATGAAGCAAGGTAAATCAGATGAGCATGTATTCTATATAGATTCTGGTTGTTCCAATCATGTAGCAAGGAATGTGGATCTACTATCTCACTTGGAAGATCCAAGGAATAGACATGAGGTTCAAATAGGAGATGACACTAGGAACTCAATTGAAAAGATTGGAAATGTGAAGACTCCATATGGAAATATGAATGTACTTAGTAAGGTATTGTATGTACCTATCATAACCAAGAACTTGATCAGCGTTGGACAAACTATAGAGAAAGGATTGCATGTAAGGTTCATAAGGAATGGAGCATTTGTGGAAGACCCGCAATAAGGATTCAAGAGAAATACATAGGGAGAAAAGTGAGGTAGACTCTTTACATTTGAACTCCAAGGCATTAGAAATATAGCTCTATACAATTATGGAGGACAAACCCTATCAGAATTAGAGATGTGGCACAAAAGATAAGCTCATATTGGTGAGACAAGTTCGAAGAAAATATGTAGGGATCAAAGTGTGCTTGGCCTACCTAATATATCCAAGCAACATATGATATACAAATGCAGTGCTTGTCAATTTGAGAAGTCACAAAGGAAACCCTTTATGAAGAAAGGTTACATCCATGGTGACCTATTGGAGCTAGTCCACACAAATGTTTGGGGTCCTAGCAAAGAACCATCAATTTCAAGATCCAAGCACTATGTATCCTTTATTGATGATTGTAGAAGATGGACCATCCTATATTTTATGAAGCACAAGGATGAAGTACTCAATTTTTTCAAAAAATATATTGCTCTTGTTGAAAATCAAACAGGAAAAATAGTAAACATGCTAAGCTCAGAAGGAGGGGGAGGATACGTCTCCCATGAATTTGATGCCTATCTGCAAGATAGAGGCATCAAGAAAGAGATCACAACCAGGTACACTCCAGAGCAAAATGGAGTGGCAAAAAGAAGAAATAGGACCATAGTTTAATCTGCAAGGTCCATGCTCAATGAAAAAAGTTTACGCAATTATCTATGGGTAGAGGATGTGTCTACAACCACCTATCTCATTAATAGAATCCCATCAAAGGTATTGGATGGGATGACACCCTATGAAGCTTGAAATGGAAGAAGACCTAGCCTTGATAATTGGAGGATATTTGGATGCACAACCTATGCACATGTTCCATCACAAATCAAAGGTAAATTGGACCCTAAGGTAGAGAAATGTGTATTCATTGGATATGATCTAAATTAAAAAGGTTGTAGGTTGTATAATCCAAATACTAGAAGCTTTATTATTAGCAAAGATGTTGTTTTTTATGAGAACAGCTCTTGGTTTGAAGATGGTTGCAGGAAATTCAAGCTACCTTATGACCTAGAGGAGGCCTTTCCATCATTACAAAAAGTAAATGATCAACTACATGAAGATACAAGTGATTCTAATGATGATCAACAAAGAGGAACATCAAGGCATGGACCAATAAACGCAAAGAGAAGATGTAGGAGTTGAGCGATATTGCAGAATCTTCTCAACAAACAATAAGGACATCAACTAGGGAAAAGAAGAAGCCAAAAAGGTATGGATTTGACACCTCTCTGGTCACTAAGCATTCAATCTATATTTCTTAGGATATCAACTGAGAGGAGCATGAACATTTGAAGAAGCCAACAAGAAATTAGAGTGGAGAGAAACACTGGAGGAAGAGATAGAAGCCCTCCAAGAGAATCAGACATGGGACCTAGTTCCCAAGAAGCCATCTATGAAGATCATTGGATCTATAAGGTAAAAAAGAATTGAGATGGTTCAATAAACATGTATAAAGCAAGGCTTGTGGCTAAAAGGTTTGCTCTAGCCCAACGCATAGATTAAGAGCATACTTTCTCTCCTATGGCAAAGATGCCAACAATCATATTTCTCATGAGTATAGCCGCCTCAAGGAATTGGAACATCTATCAGATGGATGTCAAAACTGCATTCTTGAATGGTTGGATTTCAGAAGAAGTGTATATGTCACAACCTCTTGGATTTGTAGATGAATCACACCCTGAGTATGTATGTAAACTCAGGAAAGCTCTCAATGGACTAAAGCAAGGTCCTAGAGATTGGAACCATAGACTTATTACATTATTACAGGACAAAGGTTTCAAATTAAGCAAGGTTGATTCTTCACTTTTCATTAAGAAAAGTAAATCTGAAGTTATATACTTGTGTGTGTATGTAGATGGCATCATTCTTACAGGTAATGATGCTGATGGAATGAAGAAAATTAAAGCCCAAATGAAAGAAGAATTCAAGATAAGTGATCTTGGATTGCTCACTTATTTTCTTGGGTTGGACGTGGTTTATACAGATCAAGGAATGTTCCTTACACAAAGGAAGTACATCAAGGACATGCTTGCAAAGTTCAAAATGCAAGACACTAAGGTTGAAAGTACTCCCATGGAGGTCAATCAGAAATTAAGTGACATGAAGGAGATCTAATTACATTACAAGCTACCAAAGTCTAGTTGGAAGTTTGAACTATGCTATCCTAACTAGGGTAGATTTTTGCTATGGAGTAAGTGTGTTTAGTCAATTCATGCACACTCGTAGGAAACCTCACATAGATGAAGGCAAAAGGATATTGAAGTATTTGAAGGGAACACTTAATGAAGGCCTGTATTATCCTTACACATCTGATTTAAATGTGAAGCTATTCATTGATGTAGATTAGGTAGGTTCAAAAGATGATAGGAGCACATTTGGATATCTATCTTTTGCAGGTACAAAGCATATTTCTTGTTATTCAAAAAAGAAACCTATTATAGCTCTTTCCTCAACTAAAGCTGAATATAGGGGATTGGAAAATACAATAGAAGAAGCAATGTGGATCAAGACCCTATACAGAGATTTAGGGTTGGATTTTGGCACTCAATTTATATTTGGAGATAACATGAGCTCACTTAATTTAGCTTCTAATCCTATAATTCTTGCTAGGACTAAGCATATAGAAGTTCATTACCATTTTGTTAGGGAAAAGATTAACAGCAAGGAGATACGATTTTCCTATGTATCTACACATGCAATGTGCAGACATGATGACAAAATCATTGGATGGAAGCAAGCTTAACAAGTTCAAATCCATGATTGGATTACAAGAAATACCTAAGGATTGAAGACTTAAGCATCTTAGGCTTGAGGGGGAGCTCTTGGTACATTTGGCAAGCCTTGATGCTTGACCAAATATCAAAGGTTTAATCCATACAACTGTTGTAAAAGCATAGAGTTTAACTCTTGAGATAAAAGTAAAATACTATGATTGAACGAATCTCGTAGCATTACAAGTTGTATGTAACAACTAATTAAGTCATTAGAATCAAAATATTCATTACCAAAATGTAAGAACATTCTAGGTGGCATATTGAAATTCAAAATTCACTTCATGACTATAGAACTACATGACTTTTAGTCGCGTGTATGGAGCAGAGGAGAAGGAGTTATTATGCAACTCTTAAACTACAAGGGCATACTTCCACCTTATCATCACCATCTACATTCATGCCAATACATGCAAGTGATTCACATAAGCTTTTGATTTTCAGGGTGTGGGTCACTTACATGTCACGAGAAAGGAGATAAGGAAGAGAGCTCACATACACACTCTCACAATCAAAGAAGGATATCACACACACAGATTGAGGCAAGGAAGAAATTATCTTCTTCTCCTTCTTTTATTATATAAAAGGAATGTACAAGACCTAGAAAAACAATACAACAAGTGCAATATATAAAGAACAAAACATAAGGAAAATCCTAATGTTCGCAAACGAGTGAGCTAGAAACAAAACAAATGTGCCATCACTCTTGATAGATAAATCTAGTATAACTCAATGAAGTATCCCTAGCATATGTTGGCCTGACCAATATACATGTCAAAGAAATGAAAAAGTGATACGTGTCATCCTAGATTATCACATGTTGAGCTTGATATCTCGACAATCCCCCTCAAGCTCAACATCATTTCCTCTAATCCAAGCATCTTCCAAAACTTCTTCAGCTTCTCTGCTCCAAGTGCTTTGGTGAAGATATTAGCAACCTACTCATTTGCTTTCACATTGACAAGATCAATATCACCTACTAATACCTTCTCTCTGGTGAAGTGATAATGTACCTCAATATGCTTTGTTCTAGCATGAAATATAGGGCTCTGTGCTAATTGAATGTTGCTAAGATTATCACAATAGACGATGATAGGCTTTTGCACTTCCACACCTAAATCTACAAGTAGCATTTCTAGCCATGATGCCTCACATGCTGCCATTAGAGCACCTCTATACTCAGCCTCTATACTCAACAAAGCAAGAGTGGGTTGTGTCTTACTGCTCCATGTAATAGCTACACTCTCAAGTGAGAATAGAAAGCCACTAGTAGATGTTCTAACTGAAATACTACCAGCCCAATTTGCATCGGTGTATCCATGAACTTGCAAATCTACACGAGCTTCATAAAACAATGCATTATCTAAAGCAGCACTCACATAACATAGAGTGCATTTAGAGCATCTAAATGTGGCTTTGTGTGAACCTACATATATTGACTTTCAAATCCAACAATGTAGCTAAGACCAGGCGTTGTAATTGTGAGATATATCAAACCTCCCATAGTTTTCATATACATAGTAGCGTTTTCCAATGCTTCACGTGATGTAGTATCCAACTTTAAATTCTGATTTAGTGGCATACAAAATGGCTTGCAATCAACCATACCATACTTTTGCAGCATACTCAAGGCATATTGCCTTTGCGACATCCATATACCTGTTTCTGTATGTAAAAACTCAATGTCCAAGAAATAGCACATCACATCAAGATCTTTCATGTCGAATTCCCACATAAGGACTTGCTTTACCTCTTTAATTCTTGCTTCATTATCTATCACCACCTACAATCAATTCATCAACATAAATAGCCACAATCGTGATTCCATCATCACCTTTCCTTGCATATAATGAATGATCTGCATAACACATAGGAAGTCCAATGGTGGTTAAGTAGTTAGCAATCCCTGCATGCCAAGTCGTGTGAGTGGGTTATAACATTTATATCCCTTTTTCTCAAGGGAGTACACAATGAAGATACATTTTCTACTTTCGGATCAAGCTTCATCCTCAACTCATCTGGAATATGCACATATGCAATACAGCCAAAAACTTTCATATGTGATAAGTTTGACTTTTTACCTGTAAACTTCTCTTCACATGTAACTTGATATACAACAGTAACTGGAGTTATGTTCTTGATGTATACAACAATATGCGCAGCTTCTTCCCAATAACAATGAGGCATATTCTTCTTAGCCATCAAGGCTCTTGCTATTTCTGCAATATGTATATTTTTGCGTTCAAAAATGCAATTCTATTGTGGTGTGTACCTGCATGAAAACTGGTGTAGAACTCCATGACTTTTAAGAAAGTTGCTCAAGTCATTTGATATGTATTCACCTCCTCCATCTGACCTTAATATCTGAATATACTTTCTTGTCTACTTTTCCACCATAGCCTTAAAATTCTTGAAGTGAGTGAACACCTCACTCTTCTCTTTCGTGAAATATACCCATACTTCTCGTGTATGTTCATCAATAAGAGTTACATAAAACTTGCAACCACCCATAGATGTGGTCTTTGTAGGATCCCAAACATTTGTATGTACTATTTCTACTACATTCTCACTAACATGCTTGTCATGTGGAAACGATGATCTTGACTGTTTACCAAACTGACATGTTCCACATACCTTTTGCATCTTTGCAACCTTGGAACTTGGTAGTCCATTGACAATCTCCTTTGATTGCATCAATTTTAGCCTCTGCAAATTGGCATGTACAATTTGTTTCTGTTAGATTTCTATATCAGCAATAACTACTACACATTTTGCAAACATGGTTGCATTCATTCCAAGAATTTTCACATTTAAGGTGAACATCCTACTCACTTTTCTTCCTTTGGCAATCAATCTTCCATCCTACTTGTACTCTTCTACATATAACCCATCAACATTGAACCTGACTTGCAATCGCTAGTCAACCATTTGTCCAACATAAACTAGATTCTTTGTTATATTTGGAACATGCAACACATCTGCAAGATGCTTTACCTTCATGTTCTCCATAGACAATGTTGTGTTTCCTGTATGCTCAATTGGGTGTGATGTGTCATCACCTATTTCAACATATCCAAGGACTAACAATTTCTACAAACTACTAAACCATTCCACATGACTAGTCATGTGATTTTAAGATCCTGAATCAACATATTGATATTACCATTTGACTTTGAAACATCAACAGACATTGTATTCATCATATGATGTTGAACCATGAGTAGCTTCTTAGAATCATCTTCACTATGGATGCATAGTTGTTTTGTTGCCTTCTGTTATTTAGATTCTTCAACCTGCAATCACGTTCAAAATGTCCAAGTTTACCACAATTCTAGCATCCTTTACTATCATTTCTTGAATTGTTTCTTTGGAAATTTCTGTCACCTCTTTGACTCCCTTTGTCTCAAAACTATCCTTGACCTCCTACATGATTCTATTGTTGACCTAGTTCTTGGTTGTTCTGTCATCTTCCACTTCTAAAGCCCTTACCTCTATCTACCTCTTCCTCTACTAGAGTAGAATACCTGCTCAAGATTTTCCTTGGGAGTTCGAGTCATCACCAAGATTCTTTTCTTTAATAATCAACATGGACATGAGATAATAAAAATTTGAAATATTTTCCTTGGTGTGAATAGACATTCACAACTGCTTATATGAAACTCGTAACATACAAAGGCCCACTTCGACCTTATCATCATTATCTATATTCATGTAAATAGATGCAAGTGACTCATGTATGTGTTTGATTTTTAGGGTGTAGACACTTAACGATATGCCCTTTTTCTCCATGTATGCATCTTGTTCTTGACTTGCAGTTTTTATGCCTTTCTATTGGTCTCATACACTGTGAACAAACTATTCCAAGCCTCTTTTAGAGTTTTGACATCCTATATGTGTCAAATCGTGCTATCGTATATGCTAAGAGATAGCCAATACATTACCTTTTGTGCTTCTTGATTCCATTCATCATATGCTCTTAAATAGTCCGTAGTTCCATTCCTCTCTAATAAGTGTGGAGCATTTTCATTCTCTCCTTTGATGTATTGCCTAAGGAGAACATGAAGTTATGGCATGCTAGAGTTGTTCATAACAATTACATAGCTCTCAAGCATATCTAAGATCAAGGTATGGTGGAGAATTTGCCTACTCTTGTTGTACAAGATGATGCAAAGTCATGTGAAGAATGTCTTGAATGAAAGATTCACAAAATAACTTTCGAGAAGCATGGATATATCACAACCACAAGGAAGTTGCTTATATGTTCAGATGTAAATGGGCCTATAAGAAGAGATAGATTCTATTCAAGGTTTCAAGTACTTTTTACCTTCATTGATGATTCTCAAGATATTCATGGATTTACGGTTCTAAAAAGAAGTCAAAGGTTTTTATTCCTTTTAAGAAGTTCTTAGCTATGGTTGAAAATGAAAGCTAGTGTATGTCGAGAAGGATTAACAACTCTTATTGAAGAAGAAGCTCCATCTCTGACAGTAGACTATGAAGTAGAAGAACATAGGGGTCGTCAACCTACATCTATCACTATGTTCCATAGTTGTTTTGCAACAAGAACATGTTTCATCATGTAAGATCACATTGGATGGTTGGTTCCATCAAGCATTTCTTCAGCTTGAAGCATGCCAAACAAGTCATCTATGCCTGCCATTTCACCATAGAACAAGGATGTGATAAGATATTTACTTCAATGGAATCTAACATGAATGCTAAAATTTTAGCTCACAATATTTTACTCTAATGGAAACTTTGACTATACAAATGGCTTCACAATGGGGTTTAAACCCTAGTCCAACTCATGGAAATGTTCTTTTTGCTACGAAAAATCATTGTTCTATGGTCCAAAGATGATTTGCACTCTTAAAAGTGTGCACACAGCACAACACAAAAAGCCTAAAGTGGAAAAGGAGTTGAACCTACTATGATACCACTATTGGGTGTGCATAGAAGTGCTAGAGACACAAAAAAAAACACACATAAGGACCACAAACATGGCAAGACACACCAAAAAGATGGATGGATGGAATAGATCTCTCTATTGATGATGAACTAAACTAAATTAAGAGCTCAATAATATACCTAAGTAAAAAGTACCACACATATGAGTGTATCATGTATGTCCTAACATGGGAAAGAACCTCTATCCAACATTGGAGTAAAAGTTCCCATGTATAGGTAAAAGATTCACATCAAAGCTACTCAAAGAACATATAAGTCTAACAATCCAGAAGGTCAAATAAGTTCTAGAAGTAGTTTCATATTTTTGGTCCATTTTTTAATCGAAAAGGGTTTTGTTCTTGAGTATAGAGAAAAAAAACAATATCTTTCAATGGTAAGTGCTTGGTCGAAGTGGGTTGGGGTACAATAACAATATATCATAGGTTTAAAAGATCTTCCAACACATGAACCTTAGCATACACACCTTAATACTAAAAAAAATGATGCCTGAGAGATAGAGAGAGATAGAAAATTTTTCGAAGTGTACGGTAAGTTAGAATTCTCACATACACTAAGTTATATTCCAATGTCAAATTAAAATGTGTAAATATGATACAAATTGAAAATATATGAATCTAGGCACAAATAGGAATAGATACAAGAAATTGTGTGCCTAAGAGGTATGAAGAGTGTGTGTGTGTATGTGAGAATATGGAGAATATGAAGAGTTTATAATTGTTTTATGGTAAAACCAAATTTTGATTATCCTAAATTAGAAACTAGTGAATGAACTAGGGAAGATTGATGTATACTTGTTACTTATAGTATGTTGCTGGCACAAACTCTTCAGATGTCTCCAAATGTAGAGCACACCTCCTTCATGAGTGTGGAAACTCTTCCTCACATAGAGGACCTCCAAGATCCCCTCCTTAGATTCAACATTGCGTTGAGCTCTTCTTGAGAAGATAATCACCTTGAGTGATGATAATCAACTATGTGCTTAGCCCTTCTTTATACAATTTTTATAGCCTTTAAAAGCTTAATTTGAAAGAAATCACCACTTTCCATTGCTACCAAAAGCACACTTGTAAATGCATGTGTAAACAACAAAAAAATACGATCACTATCCATTGTCCTAAAATTGATTTTCATACCAAACGAAATCCACAATAACGAATTTGTTTTGCTATGATTCTGACGGTGATCAGACTTGCACTCAAGGTTTGGAAGGGGATTCTTGTAGCCCATGCATCTTGCTTGTATCTTATGAAGGAGTCTACTAAAAATAAGTCATATGCTAGACATATTGACATTGTTGTTGAAGAATCACTCACAAATTTGACATACAGACAGACATAAAGACGAAGAAAGACAAAGAGAAGCAGAAACAAAGCATTCAAAAATCAAGCCTTAGTGAAGGGACAAATTCACGACTGTAATATAGTTCATAGAAACTTCCAGAAACACGAGTTTTGAATCTTGGAACAAAATGTATATATATGAGGTAGAAGATCATAATATATGGAGTGAGAAGAAGAGAGCAGTGTGCTCATAGAATCGGAATAGAATAGCGCATATAGAAACTGAGGATAGTAATATAGAAGACGCCAAAGATTGCGTATGTAGAGATGAATAATAGAACCTGAACTGTCGGGTATTCATCTAAGAGAGATGGTAAGGAATAACTACTCAGAGTAGGAGAGTTTTCCATAGCTATGAGCAAAGTGAGGCCAAGCTATTTCTGTACACATCTTCTCTAATAGAAAACACATGTTCATGTGGAAGGTTGAGCGCATTCTTCGTATGTGAAGAAATCTGAGTGATTTCATGTTACTATGAAAGTTAGTTAACAGTTACAGTTTTTCTCAGTAAATGTTTTCCGATACATCTACAAGTTAGATCTCGCAACATAGTGTAAAGTTTTTCATGAGAGATAGCTCATCTTGAAGCCAGTAGTCTCAACTATAAGTTGATCAAAAGACTTTTGTAAATGGGACAAGTGCACACAGTACTATGTCTGAAAGTAAAGACATCCAGAACTGGTGAAGTTTTTCTTAAACTTCAAAAAGAGTTCATTTATTGAAGGAAGCTCAGGTATTACTTCTTACTTCATCTACAATCATTTGAAGTAACCAGAAATAGAATTGTAGTTGATTCCGGTAAGATTCCGATAACATTACGATGACAGTTAGGTGAAGTTCCGGTGATATTTCGGTGAGTTTTCAAACACAATTTTGACTCATTCAAGTGATGAAAAAATATCTAACAGTAAGCAAACAAATAATTGTAAAGTTTGAAGTAAATCAGTTCAGAATTGGAGCCTCAAGAAAAAGCGAAGTTTCCTGTAAAGTGAATATTTGTATTTCACTAAACACAGCTGTAAAGTTTTTCAGTTTCAGGAAGCTTAGTAAGCTATTGATGATTATAGAGGTGTTCTAACATCACTTTAGCTTAGTTCTAGTTGAGGCGTGGCAATTTTCCGTAGTCTTGTTAGTGAACAAGCTTTTGTCACGAAATCAACAGTGGTATTAGAGCGAAAGGTTCTGAAGAGCAAAAAAGGTTTCACAGAAGTAGAAACGGAAGTAAAGATACAAGAGAATTTGAAGAACTTTCACAAGAAAGGTGAAAGCTGAAATGATCAACAACAAACGGCGTCAAGAAACGTTCCGAAGTAATTTTCAAGGGTAAAGGTTTGTAAAAGGTAAAACCTTTTAACATTACACTCACTCAAAGTAACAGAAACAAGAAGATTATGGCAGGTCATATCTCTATTGACAAATTGGACAGAGATAATTATCTTGCATGGGTAATGTGCATGGAAGCCTTACTTATGAGTAAGGACTTAATGATATATGTGACAGGAGAAGAAAAGAAGCCGAATTTTGAAGACGACAGTCAACCAAAGAAAGAAGAGTTAGAAGCCTTGAAGTTGTGGCAGAAAAAAGATGCAACGGCAAGAGCTTATATCTACAATACCATTAGAGATCATCTACTACCGCACATTAGAGGTCTGGAGAAAGCGGAAGACATATGGAGTGCATTGGAAGATCATTTCCAAAAATATGACGAAAGCTAGGAAGGCTAGCTTATGGTCAGAGTTTACAACATTCAAGAAAAAGCAAAGTCAAAGCATTAGTGATTATGTCACTAAGATGAAAGACTTGGCAGACAATCTTGGATATATTGATGAAGATATCGAAGATCACAGGTTGATAGCACAAGTGCTTGCAGGATTGAGAGGAGATGAAAGGTGGAAACATTTCGTACTCTCAACTGAACTTTCTTTAAATCATTTTGTACCAGATTTAAATCAGTTGCTTGGACTGATGCTAACGTTTGAGCAAGATTTGAAGACACACGGAGATAAAGGACATAGTTCGGCTATGTATGCAAAGAATAAGAAGAAAGGTGATAAAGGTAAAGAAAAAGATGAAGAAGAGATGTCTACTCAAGCAAATTTTGCAAGAGGAAGAGGTAATGCCAGAAGTAAAAGTAGAGGTAAAGGAAGAGGTAATCAGACTAACAACAAGAAGACTTGTTGGATCTGTGGATTAAGCAATCATTTGGCTCATGATTGCTGGCATAATTCTCAAGGATCAAGTTAGAATCAGAACAATAACAGTAGAGATAGAAGCGGAAGATGTCAAAGAGGAAGACAAAGCCAAAGAGGCGGATATGGTAGAGGTGGAGCAAGAAGTTGGGGACAGAATCAGTCTCACAACACTACCTACTACAACTATGCAAATGATACGCAGAATGATAGTCATACAACGTTGATGGTGAACTCAATAAGTATGTCTGAGAATGAAGACCTCAAGGTATTCTATATTAACTCTGGTTGTTCAAATCATTTGTCAAGAAATATAGAATTGTTATCAGAACTTGAAGGAGGTATTTCAGATCATACAGTATAGATAGGTGATAACACAAAACATAATGTAAGGTCAATTGGAAAAGTAAAGTGTAAGAATGGAGCTGACCTACTAACAAATGTTTTGTATGTTCCAACAATCCCGAAGAATCTGATTAGTGTGGGACAGATAGTAGAAAAAGGTTTTCAAGTCATATTTACAAATGAAGGAGTATTTGTTGAAGATCCAAAGAATGGATACAATCAGATTGTCCATGGTAAAAAGGAAGGTAGAATATTTACTCTTAAAGTACAAGGAAATGTTGGTCAAGCCTTGATCACACATGGTGATGAGGTATTTACAGAGTTAGACCTTTGGCATAAGAGGTTAGGACATTTTAATGAAACAGGAATCAAAACTATGGTAGAGAAACAATCCTTGAGAGGATTACCAAATATGAAGAATCAACATATGATTCACAAGTGCCAAGCCTGTCAGATGGGAAAAGCCCACAGGTTACCATTTCAGAAGAAAGGGTATAAACACAATGATGTGTTAGAGCTCATACATACAGATGTATGGGGACCAACAAAAGACGGATCTATCAATGGCTCAAGGTATTATGTTCTTTTAATTGATGATGCAATAAGATGGATAACTCTTTATGTTTTGAAAGAGAAGTCAGAACTATTTGAAGCTTTCAGGCATTTTCATGCATATGTTGAAAGACGTACATGACAGAAACTCAAAAGACTAAGGTCTGATGGAGGAGGAGAATATTTTTTCTCGAGAGTTCAATGATTATCTGTGGAATGCATGTATCAAAAGAGAAATAACTTGCAGGTATACACCGCAACAAAATGGAGTAGCAGAAAGAAGAAACCGAACTCTAGTTGATTTTTCAAGAGCAATGCTAAAGGAGAAGAATTGTCCAAATTATCTTTGGGCTGAGGCTGTAAATACAGCTACATATCTGGTAAATAGATTACCATGTACAGCTTTAAATGGGATGACTCCTTATGAAGCTTGGAATTATAGACTTGTGAAGTATCTCAATGATCTTGGATACCAAAGCTCAAAGGCTGATGCAAGTCTACTCATTAAGAGAACAGATGAAGGTATGATCTACATTTGTATTTATGTAGATGACATAATAATCACAGGAACCTTAGATGAAGGAATCAAGGAGGTAAAAAGATTACTTGAAAAAGAATTCAAGATCAGTGACCTAGGAAAGTTATCATAATTTCTTGGAATGGAAGTCACATATACAAATCATGGGGTATATGTTTCGCAAGAAAGGTATCTCCTAAACTTACTGAAGAAGTTTAACATGGAGAATTGCAGAGAAGCTTCAACACCGCTTGAAGTAAATCATAAACTCAGCAAATATGGTGGTGCATATTTTAAAGATATGAGGAAGTATCAGTCGTTAGTGGGAAGCTTAATTTATGCTACAATAACAAGACTGGATCTTAATTATGCAGTGGGAGTTCTCTCACAGTTCATGCATTGTCGGAAGGATCAACATTGGGTTGCAGGACAAAGAGTTCTTAGATATATCAAAAGAACTATCAAAGAAGGATCATATTATCCTTTTACATCGGATATAGAGCTGAGAGCATACAGTGACTCAGATTGGGCAGGAAGTCAAGATGACAGAAGGTCAACACATGGGTATATGATATACCTAGGAGATAAGCTTGTAAGTTGGTGTTCAAAGAAGCAACACACAGTGGCTTTATCGTCAACAGAAGCAGAATATAAAGGACTTGTGGAAGCAACTAAAGAAGTGATATGGATGCAGACCTTGTTCAAAAGCATGGGTATTGATCAAGGTATACCTATCATACATGGAGATAATATGAGCTCGTTGTATCTTGCAGCAAATCCAGTATTTCATGCAAGAAAAAAACGCATAGAGATTCAATATCATTTCCTGAGGGAAAAGGTAATGGAAAAAGAGATTGAAATAGTATACACATCTACAAAAGATCAGATAGCAGATATTCTGACAAAGAGCTTAAATGGAGTAAAGACAAGCAGATTCAAAGAAATGGCAGGTATAAAAGAAAAGAAGAATATATGAAAGATTAGAGAATGCAAATTAGTGATTGAGGGGGAGCTGTTGAAGAATCACTCACAAATTTGACATACAGACAGACATAAAGACGAAGAAATACAAAGAGAAGCAAAAACAAAGCATTCAGAAAATCAAGCCTTAGTGAAGGGACAAATTCACGACTATAATATAGTTCATAGAAACTTCTAGAAATACGAGTTTTGAATCTCAGAACAAAATGTATACATATGAGGTAGAAGATCATAATATATGAACTGAAAAGAAGAGAGCAGTGTGCTCATAGAACCGGAATAGAATAGCGCATACAGAAACTGAGGATAGTAATATACAAGACCCCAGAGATTGTGTATGTAGAGATGAATAATAGAACCTATACTGTCGGGTATTCATCTAAGAGAGATGGTAAGGAATAACTACTCAGAGTAGGAGAGTTTTCCATAGCTATGAGCAAAGTGAGGCCAAGCTATTTTTGTACACATCTTCTCTAATAGAAAACACATGTTCATGTGGAAGGTTTAGCACATTCTTCGTATGTGAAGAAATCTGAGTGATTTCATGTTACTGTGAAAGTTAGTTAACAGTTACAGTTTTTCTCAGTAAATGTTTTCCGGTACATCTACAAGTTAGATCTTGCAACATAGTGTAAAGTTTTTCATGAGAGATAGCTCATCTTGAAGCCAGTAGTCTCAACTATAAGTTGATCAAAAGACTTTTGTAAAATGGAACAAGTACACACAGTACTATGTCTGAAAGTAAAGACATCCAGAACTGGTGAAGCTTTTCTTAAACTTCAGAAAGAGTTCATTTATTTAAGGAAGCTCAGGTATTACTTCCTTACTTCATCTATAATCATTTGAAGTAACCACAAATAGAATTGCAGTTGATTCCGGTAAGATTCTGATAACATTACGGTGACAGTCCGGTGATATTTCGGTAAGTTTTCAAACACATTTTTGACTCATTCAAGTGATGAAAAAATATCTAACACTAAGCAAACAAATAATTGTAAAGTTTGAAGTAAATCAGTTCAGAATTGAAGCCTGAAGAAAAAGCGAAGTTTCCTGTAAAGTGAATATTTGTATTTCACTAAAGACAGCTGTGAACTTTTTCAGTTTCAGGAAGCTTACTAAGCTATTGATGATTATAGAGGTTTTCTAACATCACTTTAGCTTAGTTCTAGTTGAGGCGTGGCAATTTCCCGCAGTCTTGTTAGTGAACAAGCTTTTGTCACGAAATCAACAATTGTATCCAACAATCCCCCTTTCAATGTGAAAATGTTGAAAATTACAATAGCCTCCAAAACCTCATGTGACTATAAAATATATCTCATGAATTCTATTGAGTGAGCCTTGAGTGGACTGTGTATGCACCTAGATACATACGAAACTGCAAACTTAATATTCAGACATGTATTAAATAAATAGATCAGGCAACTAAGTGTTTGACTATATAGTGTGGCATCAAATGGTTCTGAATGTGCTTCCAACTAAAATGAGATATTAACATTCAAACCTTTCCAATAATTTCTCAATGTATTTCTAATATGTCATTTAGATACATTCATAATATTTCTAAACCCAAGATAATAAAGCAAAATATCTAGGTCATTTATATTAAATGTATGCTTTAGTTGTGTTTTAAACAATTGAAGGTCTTAATCTTCTTGTTTGTGAGAATTTCCTTCAAGACATCCTTCACATGACTTTGCATCATCTGGTACAAAAAAAGTGGGCGAAATATCCACCATACCTTGATCTTTATTATGTTTGAGATCTATGTAATTGATATGACCAGATTTAGCATGCCATACCTTCATGTTCTCCTTAGGTGTGGTAGAATGAACAACATTAGCATGACTAATTTTTTATAACACAAACATGATGCTTTTGTTTTCACCTTGAACTAGACAATGCTCCTCATTAGGTGATCCGATATGACATCAATCTTTCTTAAAAACTACTTTATATCCAATCAGACAAGAAAGTCGAAATAGAGATAAAATTCTTCTTAATCTCAAGAACATAAAGAACATTTGAAATTGTGAAATTTCTACATGTTCTTGACTTTAGGTTCACTTCTCCAACACCAACAACATCTAAATCATGACCATATACGATGGTCACACTTCTACTTGAGGAGTGATAAACAGAAGAAAATACCTTTCTGCAACCTATCATATACTTAGTAGCTCTAGAATAAAAAAACCAAGGATTATCTGAGATTGCATTTAATGCTACCTCATCAAAAGCTATCTCTTGAATAGTAACACATGCATATGAATCCACCTTTGAAGTGTTGGATTTTTATCTTCTTTAGAACTATTACTTGATGCTTTATTCTTCTCATTAAAATATCTTTGCTTTGCATTCTTCCATGGAATGACCTCGTTTCTTACAATATCTTTGAATCAGATGTAGTCAAAGACTTTTCTTGGGGGTAGAGGAAGCATTACGCGAAATAGTGGTAGAATTTCTTTCCTTTCCCTTCGATGATGATAACATGACTTCATCATTCTTATCCACACCTTTTTATTGATCTTCATATTGAAGTAACAGGAACTGTAGCTCTTCAAATGAAAGTTTTGTATCTCTTCTAGAGAGAGATAAAGAAGAAAAAAAACATGATGTGTAGTTGAAACTGAGTTTAGAAGTGTATTTACCATCTCTTCATCTCAAATATTGACTCCAAAATATGTGTGTGAACTGACTCACTAACTTTCATTCGTCTTGGCTAGATGTGTCCTCAGATGAGCTTTTCTAGCAAGGTTTCTGCTCTCAGGAAGATTCTCCAAATCAGACCAAGCCTATCAAGATGTGTCCTTAGATGCCTCTTGACTCCCATAGCAATATATGAAAGTGCTAGTGCATCCCCTTGAATCCCATTTGGATTGCCCTTCTCTAGGAAATAATCTGGTAGTACTACTATGGACTCTTAATGATGAAGTAGTTCCTTCTTCTTCACTAACCTCCTATTGAGTAGAAATAGGAACAAGGGTTCTTCTAGAAGATTAATAAACATCTTTTTTGACTTGTCTTGGCCTTGGATAAGTGCCATTAGCAATATTCCATAAGTCCTTTGATACTAAAAGATTCATAATCATAAAAATCCACATTGGATAGTCAGACATTCCCTCAAGCTTGTCTTCATTCTCAAGTCTATAATCACTCATCTTGTTAAGGGTGTATGTCAACTATGCTATGATACCAAATGTTGAAAGTGGGATGGGCCTCAATCACAATATACCTTAGGTTTATAGGATCTTGCAACACATGAGCCTAATCATACACACCTTAATACTAAAAAAGATGATGAGTTGGAGATAGAGAGAGATAGAAAAATTTTCAAAGTGTAGGGTAAGCTAGAATGCTCACCTATACATGTCTATTTCAATATCAAATTACAATGTGTGAATATGATACAAACTAACAATATCCGAATCTTGGCAAAAATAAGAACTAGACAAGAAATTGTGTGCCTGAGAGGTATGAAGAGTGTGTGTATGTGTGAGTGAATATGGAGAATATGAATAGTTTATAACGATTTTAGAGTGAAACTGAATTTTGATTATCCTAAATAAAAAACTAATGATTAAATAAGTGAAGACATATATAGAATTATCACTCACAATATGTGACTGACACGAACTCCTCCAAATGTCTCCAAATGTAGAGCACACCTCCTCCTAGAGTATAGAAACTCTTCCTCACATAGAGAACCTCCAAGATCTCCTCCTCAGCTTCAGCCTTGCATTGAGCTATTCTTGAGAACGTGATCATCTTGATTGATGATAATCAATTCTGAACTTAGCCCTTCTTTATATAGTTTTGTGTAGCTACAAAAAGCATACTGTAAAAGTAATTGCCACTTTCCATTGCCATGAAAAGCACACTTGCAAAAGCATGCACAAACAACAAAAAGATATGATTGCTATCTGTCCTAAGTAGCATTGATTATTTTACAGAAAAAATTCATAATAATGAATTTGTTTCATGAAGGTCCTAATGGTGATCAAACTCGTACCTAAGCTTTGGAAGGTGATTCTTGTAGCCCATGCACTTTCCCAGTATCTTCTGAAGAATTCTCCTAAAAAAAACTCATATGATTGAAATATTGACATTGTATCCAACAATGCTCTTGCATGCTTTAGGAGTTTATTTCCCACCATTTTCATGTGTATTAGCAGTTCATATCCCAAAAGATTGCTTGTTTAATCTCTGTACTTTTGTGTGATATTTTTTCATAGTTACATGGGTAGATTAAATAATTGTAGTCTGATTCACTAATTTTCTCATAATAATGACTCATAACAAACAAGAACTATGTGGTAAAAAGAGAACTCCCACATCCAAAATCAAGCAAATTACATCTTTCATTTGAAAAGGCTTTATACTAGTATACATATGTTTTAAAAATCAAGTGAAAACATGTGATTTTTTGACATTTTTTGTTATTTTTTTTTTAATTAACGAGCTTAAAATGTGCCAAAAATTTTGATCTATTTAATATTGACATCTATAAAATCTATATGAGAAATATAAGTGTGGTAGAAAATCATGCATAGAAAATAAAATGAAGGCGTGATCGATGGAGGATCTCATATAATCATTCAAAAATGCAATAGAACATGCTTTTGTTATGTGAACTGGTTTGGAGCATTTGTATAAGCACAAAAAATATCATGGATTTTCAAATCAACTCACAACTTTCTAGATCTATGTCTACGCCCCCCCTCATTGGATGCATTTGATTTATTATAAGAGTATTGGAAGCTCTCTTCTTCTTCTTCTTCTTCTAAATCAACAAGAGCTCTATCCTCATCCAAGTACACACCAAGTTCTACAAGATCATGCATAAATATTCTTATTTGCCTATGATTAGCTATCTCACATAGATCTTGAACTTTTGCTTTATCATATTGATGGTCGCTTTCCTCAAGTGCCACTGTTTTTGTTAAGGAAAAATCATAAACAAGAATATCTACATAATCTATTTTAAGAGTTGATGTACTCCAAATATTCTTTTTCTTTTTTTGAGCTTATTCATTTGGTATGGCATACGATTTGTAAGTTATACTTACCTCTGAATGCATACCATTTGAGCTTGTTTTGTCATTCTTGAGCCTACGTAAATATTCGTTTCTATTGGATGAATAAAGCTTTGATAATCCTTGTTCTAGGAATATTAGTTGGAAACACTACAACAGATCGATGGTATACCGAGGTTTTTACCAAGGGAAATGAACGCGGCTTTATTTGCCGTGACACCAGTATAAAGGTTGGTATGCGCGTCGGTACCAAAATTCCGGTATAAGCGTCGGTATAAGCGTTAGGATATGCGTCGATATATGCGTCGATAATACCAGTGCCCATACCGAGGCTTCTACTGGACGTACCGTCGCATATACCGTCGGCTGCTGGGTGTACCGACACTTATTCCGATGACATTAATGGGAGTACCATCACGTATACCGATGACCATACCTTCAAAATTGTTTTTGGGCAAAGTGTGTTGTCTTTTGTTACAGCAACATTACCATGATGTTGCTTAACAAAAGACAATACACTCTGCCCAAAAAGAACCGAGTACATGTGATGTGTACTCTAATGTCAACTAAAATATGATTTCATGAAACAGAGTATTATTGAACACAAAAGAGATAATCAGAATGAACCATGAACCATGTACAAAAGAAGTTATATATTTGAATAATGAAGCATGTACAAGAGTGTGGCAAACTACTGTCATATATGACACTTTTACAAAATGTGGCAAAGCAATGCATTGCCATATGAAAATCAAATACAAAATTTTGGTGTTCCACTGCCATACACATGCAAAGAATGTTCCATATCAACAGTCCTGCAACAAACAACATTAATGGAATGAGATAAATTCACATGAAAATTACAAACAAGTAAAGACCAAGTTTAGAAATTAATTACCTCATCGCAAATGCTCCCATGAAATGATGGCACCGCATCCCTCCAAGTCCTCCAATAGTGCAATCAACCCATGATGATATCCATAAGACTCCTCCGTTCGTGTTGGAGGACGACCCATTGCCAGCTCCTGAAACAAATATACAAAAGATTAGAGGAACATACATGAGAAATTTAACACAAATAAATTCAATAAATGAAATGGTACTTACAAACTCATGACGCATCGTGTCATATCCGCCACTGCCCAAATGTGACGGTCCAACTGTATCTAGATGTGTGGCTGCGGCATCTCGCTGTTGGCGATATCGATCAGGAGTCTGTTGCTGCTCATCATGAATCACGTCCCACTCCTCAGCATCTAACTATACAGGCTTTGGTAAGCCGCTCTGAAAGCATCATGAGCCTCAGATCATCGATGGGACATAACCTCACGTGCGGTGTGCAGAATCCACTCTAAACTGACAAGAGACTGTACATCGGCTGGTCGGAACTCCTGATAAATCGTTTGTGTGATATAATTCTTCCGATCTTTATCCTGCTCACTCCATTTCAGCATGATAGAGTGTCCAAACTGGATGGAGCAAAGCTGTCATATGCATGCATGCATTGCTTTTCCATTCTCTCTTCAGGATCCAAAGAAGCCATCTGCTACAATATGGACATTTTAGAAGATTTGTTTTTTTATTAAACCTAAAAATCATACTCTTAAAGACTTAAACCTGAAATACTAAACCTAAATACTTAAATACCTAAAAAAACTCAAAACCCTAATTTTAAAATCCTAATCTATATAATTATCCTATTTTATCTATATATCCGGATGTTTTCTTAAATGATCCTATTTTATATATATATTTATTTATTAATTCAGATTTTTTTCCTCTTAATTGAGTTATATGTATGCCTAAACCCTAAAACCCTAATTTTAAGGATCTATACCTAAATTATGTATATTCCTATACACATGTGTATATACATGTATATATGTGTTATATGTGTATGTGTATGTGTGTATATATGTTATGTAGGTGTTAAAACCCTAAAACCCTAATCAAACTGACCTAGACCTAAAATATGTATATATATGTATGCATGTGTATATATATGTGTATATGTATATCTATATTTTATCATATTTTATTATCTATATAATTATCCTACTTTATATATATATATATATATATATATATATATATATATATATATATATATATATATATATATATATATATATATATATATATATATATATATATATATATATATATATTATTTATATATTCAGATTTTTTCTTAATTAATCCTATTTTTATATATTTTATTATATATATTTAATTAAATTATTTAAAACACTAGTTCTTTTTATATTTATTTATCTATATAATTATCCTATTATATATATATATATATATATTTATATATTCAGATTTTTTCTTAATTAATCCTAATTTTATATATTTTATTATATATATTTAATTAAATTATTTTAACACTAGTGCTTTTTATATTTATTTATCTATATAATTTTCCTATTTTATATATATATTTATTCATATATTCAGATTTTTTCCTTACTTAATCCTATTTTTATATATTTAATTTTATATATTTAACTATATATATTTAAGTAAATTATTTAAAGCACTAGTTCTTTTTGTATTTATTTATGTATATAATTATCTTATTTTATATATATATTTATTTATATATTCAGATTTTTTCTTTACGTAATAAATATAAATAAAATATATATAAAATATGATTAGGGTTTTAGGATTACGGGTTTAGATTTTTATAGGTGTTTAAGTATTTAGGTTTTAGTATTTCATATTTAAGTCTAAGTCTTTCTGATTAGGGTTTTAGGGTTTTAATACCTACATAACATATATACACAAACACACATATACATATAATACATACATACATGTAGATACACATGCAGACAAAAATATACATATTTTAGGTCTAAATCTTTAAGATTAGGGTTTTAGGGTTTTAACACATATAATACATACATACATGTAGATACACATACACATATAATACATATATACATGTAGATACACATGCATACAATATAAATATAATTTTTTCTTAATATAAATATAATTGAGTTATATGTATACCTAAACCCTAAAACCCTAATCTTAAATATCTAGACCTAAAATATGTATATTTTTGTATGCATGTGTATCTACATGTATATATGTATTATATGTGTATGTGTATGTATGTATAAATAGCCTAAAAACCCTAATCCTATTTTTATGTATTTGATGTAAAAAAAACCTTCCAAATAAAAGAATTATATATTTAGTTATATATTTTTTATTAAAACACTAGCATGTGTGTATATGTGTGTATGTGTGTGTATATGTGTGTATGTATGCATGTGTGTATATATGTGTGTGTATGTATGCATGTGTACATGTGTGTGTGTATGTATGCATGTGTGTACATGTGTGTGTGTATGTATACATGCATGTTTGTATATGTGTGTATGTATGCATGTGTGTATATGTGTGTGTATGTATGCATGTGTGTACATGTGTGTGTATGTGTATGTGTGTGTATGTATGCATGCATTTGTGTGTATGTATGTGTGTATGTATGTGTGTATGCATGTGTGTGTGTATATATGTGTGTGTATGTATGCATGTGTGTACATGTGTGTGTATGTGTATGTGTGTGTATGTATTTGCATTTGTGTGTATGTATGTGTGTATGCATGTGTTGAACGAGCTGAATCGGATCCTACCATGCAAAGGAAGCTCGTATGGACTCCCAAATAAAAGTGATAGAGTTACAAATATTTTTATCGGCAAGTTCAATATACAATCTACTTGGTCTGAGTACCAATGTAATGAAAAT
Organism: Ceratopteris richardii; assembly: GCA_020310875.1. NCBI lineage: Eukaryota > Viridiplantae > Streptophyta > Polypodiopsida > Polypodiales > Pteridaceae > Ceratopteris > Ceratopteris richardii. The sequence goes on from CM035419.1 coordinate 63,966,803, forward strand.
AACTACAAATAAACTATTGATATATTTAGATAGTGATGTGTGTGAACACACTAGGACGGTTGGGGCACTTTTTTCCCTCTTTAGGAGGTTTTTTCCCCCGGCTTGTATATACGCCTATTGCCCTAATGGGCTACTAATCTTTGTACATTCTCTAATAATACATTCAGTATTGTGTGTTGTGCTCCAAGCTTCTTCTTATTCCTTGTGTTGTTTGTGTACTTCCGCAGACGTCTAACTCCAACAATTGGTATTAGAGCAGGTCCTCACTTCATTTAGAGTGTGATCGACACCCCTGCAATCACAGTCTCAAAATCGCATGAAATTTGGTATGTATACTCAAGGTGTTTCAAAGATCAAAACAACTTTGCTATGTGGTGCCAAAATCACGATCTCAGCTCGTTTTGACCTCGGAACGCACTATTGTAGCGCATGTGTAGGCTATTTTGTCTTTTTTTGCCAAAGGTATATATCAGTTTAGTTCGCTAGTATAAGCGTCTCGAAGTCTGCTACAGGTGTAGCAGAATTCGTATGGGCACTTCTGTTCAACTTTCTGAGATACAATCAATTTTCTGCATCAAGATATTTAAGTCACCAGCCATGGCTCAAAGCAGTGATGTATTCCGTATGTTGGCTGCTGAGGATGTCAACTACCCATTATGGGCTTATATGATGCGACATGTATTGGTTGCAAAGGAATGTAGAACATTGTGCAGGGTTCTGAAAAATGTCCTTTCACACCTGCAACTGTTACAACTGTAGTTACTAAAGCTGATGTAGAAGGTGTCGAAGATGATGATATTCTACATATTCCTGTTCATGTTGCAATTTTTGTTGCACCTATTGTAGAGAAAATTCGTTGGGATGGCAGAGATACCTAGGCACATGCATTGACAGCTTTGTCTATCAAACATACCATTATTCCTCACATTCGCTCTTGCAGAACAGCTAAGGATGCTTGGGATACAGTTAGCACATTGTACAAAGCTAGGAATAAGGCTTATGTTGCTTAGCTCTAAAAGCAGTTTGAGAGTGAGCACATGAATGAAGGTGATTATATGGACAATTTTCTGACAAAGACCAAAGACTTGAAGGAACAATTGATTTCTGCGGATGAAGTTATACCAGATAGCTCACTTGTAGAGACCGTTCTGAATGGTCTTCCTGATTCATATCACACTTTTGCTTCTACTCTTCATTTGATGATGAAAGGAAATCCAAATGCCTTGGCATTTGAGGAGTTAGTCTCTATTTTGTTGTAGGAGGATCAGTCCAGGTAGAACACATCCATTATGCGTGTTGCAGATCAAGCTTTTCTGGCTAGTGAGAAGGGCAAAGGAAAATGGAGCTCTTCAAGTAGTAAGCATAAATCTGCTAATTTTGCACAATCGAAGAGGGAAGACAAAGATGAAAAGAAATCAGAAAAATGGAAATTGTTTTGCAAGTACTGTAAAGAAAATGATCATTTCATAAAAAACAGCCCAAAACTAGCTGCTAAAGAGGCAAAGAAGAAAGAGGCTTGAATGGTTGTTGTAGAGGCCTCTACACCAAAAACAGAGTCTGCTAATCTTGTGCAGGAAGAAGATGGGCGTTTACTACTATTTCTAGTTTTGACCCATCTTCTCACGAGTAGTGCATGTCTGGAGTAGAATCAAATGTTTGGTACTTTGATGGGGCGACCAAACACATCACCTCGCAGCGTAGTTTCTTCACTTCACTCAAGACTACCCCTATAGGGAATACTATCACATGTGCCAACAACTCCTCTTATCCAGTCATGGGGGTTGGTAAGATCATTTTGACTACTACGGATGGTAGTTCTTTCAATTTTTCAGATGCTTTATTTGTGCCAGTGATCAAGAAGAATCTGTTATTAGTTTCAGCTTTAGCCAAGATTGGCTTGGTTGTGAAATTTTTTGATGACACATGTACAGTTCATGATCTGTCAAATGGTGATGTGACTATTGCTTTTGGCATTTTATGTCGTGGGCTATATAAGCTCATACACTATGAAAGAGTTGTGAATGATTCGGCATGTGCAGTACATGATTCTCAGGCTATGTCAGATGCAAAGCTTTGGCATGCACGCTTTGGTCATCTAAATTTTTTTAGTTTGCTATGCCTACAGAAATCTGAAATGGTGTCCTCTTTGCCCAAACTTGGGGCACCTGGAAAAAATGTTTGTGAAGGCTGTATTTTGGGCAAAATGCAGCGTTCCTCATTTCCAAAAGATGGTTCAGTTTGGGCTACTCAAAAATTGTAGCTTGTACATAGTGATGTCTTTGGTCCTATGTAGACACCTTCTTTTGGAAATTACCTTTACTTCATGACTTTCAAGGTTATTTTTTCCACGCATGCATGGGTATATCCATTGAATGCAAAATTCAAAGTGCTCATGTGCTTCAAACAGTTTTTGGTTTTGGCTGAAAATCTGTCAGCATGTAAAATGATCGAGGGGGGGAATATATGTCTACTGATTTTAATGCATTTCTGGTTGAACGTGGGATAAAACACTAGTATACAGTGCCATATACACCTCAAAAGAATGGAGTTGCTGAACAGAAGAAGAGGTCACTCATGGAGATGGCGAGGTGTATGGTCAAGAGTTAGGATTTATCACATAGTTTCTCGCTTGAGGCTATCATGTGTGCAGCATATGTACTTAACATGTGTCCCACTAAAGCACTACAATCTATCACTCCATATGAGGCTTGGCATGATCGCAAGCCAACTGTTGCTCATCTGCCTGTTTTTTGTTGTCTGGCATATGCATTAGTGCCTGAACAACATCGTACAAAATTGGATGATAAAGTAGTAAAATGTATTTGTGTTGGGTATAGTTTTGAAAGTAAAGGCTATCATGTGTATCATCCATAGACTAAATGCATTCTGGTTAGCCGTGATGTTGTTTTTGTGGAAGATGCTGTTCAGCCATTGTTTTCATGTACTAAGGAGACATCTTTCAGCTCCAAAGACTTTGCTACCTCTTTTTACAGGTGGACAGTCTAGTGCTCTTCCTAATGAGGCAACTTCTCAGCCTTTGTAGGTTTCATGTGATGATGTAGATCATTCCATTTCTGATGCAGATTTACATGATGCACTTGTTGATGAGAGAGATAATATTGAGCAAGCAAAAACTATGCCAGAATGGCTAGTGCAGACTTTGTCTGTCAGCAAATTAGATGCACCTCTGTCATATCGTACTCGTTCAAGCTCTCATAGTGCTTCTTTTGCATCATATTGCTATGCTATGGCTGCATCTAGTCCCTATGATGAGAATGAGCCTGTTCTGTTTGATGAAGCAGAAAATTCAAAAAATTGGATGGTTGCTATGCAATCTGAATATGATGCTATAATGAAGAACAATACTTGGTTTTTATGTGACTTTCCTCCTCACAAGAAGGCCATTGGGACTAAGTGGGTATACAAGCTGAAGCGTAAGCCTGATCCTACGTTGACAAGTATAAAGCTAGCCTTGTTGCAAAGGTTTATGCACAGGAAAGAGGCATTGATTTTGATGAGAACTTTGCACCTACTTGTCGAATGACTATTGTTCATAGCATCTGTGCACTTGCAACTCATCATGGTTGGAATGTACATCAGTTGGATATCAAAACAATATTTCTGAATGGCGACTTGCATGAAGAAGTGTATGTTTTTCAGCCCCATGGCTTTGTGCAAAAAGGGCATGAGAACCAAGTGTGCAGGTTAAAGAAGGCATTATATGGCTTAAAGCCAGCACCACGTGCTTGGTATGAAAAGATACATGCCTATCTGATTGCACATGGTTTTGAGAACATTCCAACTAAAAGCACCTTATATGTTAAGCGTGCTAATGATGTTCTTCTAATCATTGTGGTTTATGTTGATGACATGCTGCTCACTGGTCCTCATGAGAGGTATATTGCTGATTTTAAGGTTGATTTACATGCCTCATTTGAGATGCCTAATTTGGGGCATTTGATCACTATGGGCATTCATTTTATGCACATTGATGGTGGAATGGCTTTGTGTCAAATGAAATATATTGACACATTATTGCAGTGTTTCAGCCTTCAAGACTGTAAGCCTATTGCCACTCCTATGGAGACAAGTTTACGATTGAGTCTTCAGGATGCTAGAGATGCATTTGGTGTTGTTCTCAAGCAAGCTATTGGATGCTTGATTTACTTATGCATTACTCGACCAAATATTCAATTTGTTGTCTCATAGATGAGCAGGTTTATACACTACCCAAGTATCAAGCATTGGCAGGTGGTTAAGTGCATCCTTCGCTACTTGAGTGGTACTCGGCTACTTGGTTTGTTTTATCCCAAGGGGGGATTACTACCGCCAGATTTGCATGTTTTTTTTTTATTTTGACTATGTTATTAGGATCTTTAGTGCACGCACACATAGAACCAGAAAGAAGACGAAACATGAATGAGAAACAAAGAGACAATCAATGCGGTAATGTGTGCAATCTCCCCCCCTGTACTCTAATGGACGAGTCTCTCAGAGTACACGTATTTATAGGTTTATTTCCATTACGCCCTGAAAATAGAAGTTACATGAGGGCCGCCGCTTTTAAAAGCTTCTTTGTAGGTAAAACTACTTTATTTACAAAAGTTGTCGCCTTCTAAAGCGAACCACTACTTTTACAACAAGATAAACCTAAATATAACTATCTAGAAGTCTTGGATTTAGTCTTTGAATTTATTTATTTATGCGCATCCACTTGTATCCACACCCTCATGCTTCTTCACCTGCTAGATCAAACACAACCACATTAAAACCTCCTGGACATTTAAAACATTAAAAATCCATTTAACCTTCCATGATTCCATAATATAAAACATGCCTCCCAGTTGACAAGCAACTGACCTTAGTTGATAAATATTAAAAGAGACATGGATGATCAATCGCATGTTTCATCACTGAACAATAGTAATCATGAACCATGTAAAACACATGCATGGAATCACAAACCTGAAAGTTTAATGTAATTGGGAATGATATGCAAAAATTAAATGATCATAGTGAGGTGATAAGGAAGTCTTATGTATCCATTGTGATTCCTCAAGTGAGTGATTTTTATATTTGACTAAATATCTAGGATATTGGTTACTAGTTCGTGTAGTGGTAACATCATAATCTATTAGTTTCTCGGGAATCAATATTTCTGCATCCTCTTCAAGTAAAGGAGGATCATCTAAAATAGGCATGAGTGGTAAAGTACCTCGAAAAAATTTCAACAAACTTATATGGAAAAAATTATGTATACCCCAATGAGAAGGAATATCTAATCGAAAAGAATTTTCATTTATTTTCTCAATAATGTGAAAAGGTCCATAATACTGTGGGGCAAGTTTTACCTTAAGATGTTGAGAAATATTTTTTAAACACCTTTTAATGATTTGTAACCAAACTAAATCATTCTCATTAAATTGTTTGGCTATGTGCTTCTTATTAATACTATGCATGTATTGTTCTTGACTCTTCCTAATATGCTCATGCACTTTAGCAAGTGTAGAAATATGATCTTGTGCAAAAGAATCACCCATAGGAATGTCAGTTTGAGTGACACTCATGGGAGTGGGAAGCTTTCTTCCATAAACAATTTCATATGGTGCATGACTAGTAGTAGTGTGTGGGGTGTTATTATATGCAAACTAAAGTAAAGGGTTTTTTTCATCCCAATTACTTGGATTATCTAAAGAGTAAGAACGTAACAAATCCAAAATAGTACTATTTGTAGCCTCACTTTGACCATTACTGTCAGGATGAAACGCAACACCAAAGTCTATTTGTGATCCTAGATGTTGAAATAATGCCACCCAAAAATGGTTACAAACATGAACATCTCGATCTGAAAGAATGACTTTAGGAAAACCATGATGTGGAAAAATGCATTTAATAAATAACTTAGCAGCTTGAGGTGCAGTTAAAGTCTTTTTAGAAGGAATGAAGTATGCATGTTTACTAAATCTATCAACAATTTTCCAAATCATATCATTGTGAGATGCAGTTGTAGGAAGACCCATAATGAAATCCATAGAAATCTGCTCCCATGGTCCATCAGGTATAGGAAGTGGCAGTAATAATCCAAATGGTTTACCATGATGTCATTTTACACGTTGACAAACAATGCATCGAGAAACATACTATGCAACATCTTTTTCCATGTTAGGCCAAAAGAAGAAATCTTTACATGCAGCAATAGTACTTTGTATGCCCCTATGACCCATGTATGGTGGTTCATGCATCTCTTTCATAACAAACTCTTTGAATACTTGTGTAATGCATAACTTGTGTTGAAAATACAAGAATCCATTATGAAATGTGTAATGATCCTCATGATGCGATGTGGAATTATTGAAAGCAATCCATGTTTGTGAAAAATACAGATCACATTCATAAGTGGAAATAATATCATGAAATGAGTAAATCTGAATAGCAGAAATATTATTAATTGAAATAGTAGTTGTTTGTGGGGATGGGAGACGACTTAAAGCATCAGCTACAACATTAGCTTTTCTTGGATGATATTGAATCAAAGGTTGGAAGTTTTGTAGAAATGAAGCCTATTTAATATGTCTATTGAAAATCAATGGTGGATGCAATAAATGCTTAATAGCTGAACCCATAAGGTAATGTTTCCAAATTTTCAATGCATGCACAACAACTAACAGTTCCTTGTCATATGTACTATAATTACGTTCAGAAGGTCTGAGTTTCCTACTTTCAAATGCAAGAGGATGATCGTTCTGCATTAGAACAACACCTATGCCAGAACCACTAGCATCTGTAACTACATGAAATGGTTGTGCAAAATCAGGTAATTGCAGAACAAGTGCATGGGAAAGTGCATACTTAAGTTTATCAAAAGATTGTTGTTGGGCTACTCCCCATACAAATTTTAGATTTTTCTTCAGTAATAAAGTAAGGGGAAGGGCTATATAAGAAAATCCCTTTACAAACTTTCGATAAATTCTAGCTAATCCTAAAAACGAACGGACATCATTCATTGATTGAGGTTTAGGTCATTCTTCAATTACTTTAATCTTCTTCGGGTCTACATGAACGCCTTGAGTAGAGACGATATGTCCAAGATACTCTATCTCTGGAAGAAACAACTCATTTTAGAATTATCATAAAGTTTATTTTTACGTAACAAATCAAAGACTATTGCTAAATGAGTTTCATGTTCACTGTCATTCCTCCTATAAATAAGTATATCATCAAAGAAGACAAGAACAAAATCTTGGTATTCAAGAAAAATATTATTCATCATGCGTGCAAAGGTGGCGTGTGCATTGGTAAGTCCAAAAGGCATTACCATGAATTCAAAATGGCCGTGTTGAGTTCTAAAAGAAGTTTTATAAATGTCATGCGATATCATTCTTATCTGATGATACCCAAAGGTCGATTTTATTGAAGACACGTGCTCCACGAAGTTTATCTAGCAACTCATCTATCCTTGGGATAGGATACCTATTCTTAATGGTAACTTTATTAAGTGCTTTATAATCAATGCACATTCTATACGTCTTGTTCTTCTTTTCAACTAAAAGAACAAGGGCTCCAAAAGGAGAAGACCTAGGCGGGTATTAGTCCTTTATTGAGTAAATTTTTAACTTGTCTAGCTATTTCATTTTGATGTAAAGGTCCATGCCTATAAGGTGCTTTATGAGGAGGAGAGATACCAAGAATTAAATCAATCCCATGGTCAAGGGATCCCCTAGAAGGTGGTATTGTAGAAGGAAAATCAGCCATAAAACAATCCTTATACAAGTCCATAAATGACTTTTGTGCACTTGGAAGTGTATGTGTATAACTAGTTATATATTCACAAAGACAATACATGAATTACTTGCATATGACTAAGGAACGAGAAGGGTTGAAAATAATGCATCGCAGATAGTGAAACATCTTTATTTTGAAATTTGAAAGTAATCATGTGTATATCATAATCAATGCAGGGGTTGTAATTGTGTCAAAACGGCATGTGAAGTATAACATCATATGACTGCAATGGAGCAAGTAAAAATGAACGTTCATCCACATACGAGCCTATACAAATTTGAACGTTATGCACCTCCTTTGTAACATTATACCTATTCCATATAAATCCAGCCTTAACCTTATACGTAGAAGAATGAGTAGTAAGGTTAAGATTTTTAACTAGCTTATGAGAATTAAAATCATGCGAGCTACCATCGTCGTGTAAAACATTTACTACTATGCCATTAATGGTGCCATGCATGCAGAGAAGAGAATGGTTAGAAATTTCGTTACCCAAGGTACTTAGTTCTTGCTCTAATACTTCTTCAGACCAGTTAGGTTTAGTGTCAGTAGGAACAACCTCCATGTTGTGTACTTGAGCTTCAATGGGTTGCCTATTAGTAGGTCTCATCCTACACACAACTTTGGTATGACCAATCTTTCCACAATTTCAACAAGTTATGTAGGATCATTTTTGTTGAGCATTCATCGTTGTATTTTGAAGAGTGGTAGGTTTGGGAGGTTGGCCAAAGGTTGATTTTTTGGATGGTACTGAATGGGATTGAGGAGGGTGTTGGAAATTAGATGAAGTGAAGGTAGTAAAAGGACGCTCAAAAGGAAAATTGGCTTTGATGGGTGGTTGATATTGACGTATTTGTTGTAAGTGAAGTGTTTTGGTGATAGATTGGAACTCCTTTTCAGCATCATGCGCGAAAGAGATAGCTTCATACAAGGTTGTAGGTTGGAGGGTATGGAGCTTTGCTTGGATTCCCATCTCCAAGCCATCTTCATATTTTCGTTGCAATCTTGCTTCAAGAACCTACTCAAGTGAACAAAGTAATAAAAGACATAGCCAAAGACTTTCAGTATAAATGGATACATTATCTCCTTCTCTCCATCCAAAAGTTGTTCGTGCATGCGGCGCATGTAGGTGGAACTGGGAAGGAAGGAAAAACTCCTTAATTTTTGCCTGAAATGCATCCATGTGGTAGGACGGTTGGAACTATTCCGTAAAACATTCCACCATAGCTGAGCTCTTCCTACCAAATAATTGGTAGAAAAATTGACTTTCTCACTCTCTGAGTAGGACTCATCAGAGTAGAAATCGTCAGTTGAGAGAGCCATAATAGGACAAATTAGCCATCCTTTCGTGCATCCAAACTGGAGAATTGGAAGTTCTTGTTGGAGATAGACGTCTGCGGAAGCACGCGAATAGCACAAGGAAGAAGAAGAAGCTTGGAGCACAACACACAAGACTGAATGTATTACTAGAGAATGTACAAAGATAAGTAGCCCATTAGGGCAATCGGCGTATATACAAGCCGGGGGAAAAAAACCTCCTAAAGAGGGAAAAAAGTGCCCCGGCGGTCCTAGAGTGTTCACACACATCACTACCTAAATATATCAACAAATCCCCCGTGGGAGTGATGCGGTGAACAAGGAGCTCGCACTCATGTATAAGGAAGTGCCAAGCTATGTGGAAATCACTCCACAAAAGGAAGTAAGCCCAAAGCTTTGCGGAAAGCTTCAAACTTCTCCCTAGGCAGAGCCTTCGTGAAAAGGTCTGCAATGTTCTCCTGCGTGGGCACATATGCCAAGCTGATCTCCCCAGCAGAGAACCTCTCCCTGACATAGTGATAATGCACCTCAATGTGCTTAGTGCGAGCATGGAACACAGGGTTCCTCGCAACTGCCAATGCGCTCTGACTGTCAATGAAGATGGTGGTGGCAGAAGACTGGCCAACACCCAAATCAGCCATAAGGCGTCTGAGCCACACACACTCAACAGTCGCTGTGAAAGCTGCCCTATACTCAGCCTCACAACTGGAAGTAGCCACAGTAGGCTGCTTCTTGCTCAACCAAGATATACATGAGCTACCAAGCATGAAGCAAAAACCACTGGTGGACACACGAGTGTCATAGCAACCAGCCCAATCTGAGTCAGAAAAAGCATGCAAATCTGGCGGTAGTGATCCCCCCTTGGGATAAAACAACCCAAGTAGCCGAGTACCACTCAAGTAGCGAAAGATGCGCTTAACCTCTTTCCAATGCGTGACTCCTGGGCAATGCATAAACCTGCTCATCTGTGAGATAGCAAACTGAATATCTGGCCGAGTAATGCATAAGTAAATCAAGCATCCAACAGCCTGCTGATAGAGAACAACATCAAATGCATCTCCATCATCATGAAGACTCAATCGTAAACCTGTCTCCATAGGAGTGGGAATAGGCTTACAGTCTTCAAGGCCAAAACGCTGCAATAATGTGTCAATATATTTCGTTTGACACAAAGCCATTCCACCATCAACATGCAGAAACTGAATGCCCAAATAGTGATGCAAATGCCCCAAATCAGACATCTCAAATGAGGCATGCAAATCAGCCTTAAAATCAGCAATATTTGTCTCAATAGGACCAGTGAGCAGCATGTCATCAACATAGACAACAATGATCAGAAGCACATCATTAGCACGCTTAACATATAAGGTGCTTTCAGTTGGACTGTTCTCAAAACCATGTGCAATCAGATAGGCATGTATCTTCTCATACCAAGCACGTGGTGCTTGCTTTAAACCATATAATGCCTTCTTTAACCTGCAAACCTGGTTTTCATGCCCCTTTTGCACAAAGCCACGGGGCTGAAAAACATACACTTCTTCATGCAAGTCACCATTCAGAAATGCTGTTTTAATGTCCAACTGATGTACATTCCAACCATGATGGGCTGCAAGTGCACAAATGCTGCGAACAGTAGTCATACGGCATGTAGGTGCAAAGGTCTCATAAAAAACAATGCCTCTTTCCTGTGCATAACCCTTTGCAACAAGCCTAGCCTTATACCTGTCAACTGTACCATCAGGTTTACGCTTCAGCTTGTATACCCACTTAGAAGCATCATATTCAGATTGCATAGCAGCCATCCAATTTTCTGAATTTTGTGCTTCATCAAAAGAAACAGGCTCATTCTCATCACAGAGACTAGATGAAGCCATAGCATAGCAATCTGATGCAAAGGAGGCATTATGAGAGCTTGAACGAGTACGATATGACAAAGGTGCATCTAATTTGCTGTCATGCAAAGTCTGCACCAGCCATTTTGGCATAGTTTTTGCCTGCTCAATATCAGCTCTTTCATCAACAAGTGCATCATGTAAATCTGCATCAGAAATGGAATGATCTGCATCATCATATGAAACCTACAAAGGTTGAGAAGTTGCCTCATTAGGACCAGCACTAGCCTGTCCACCTATAAAAAGAGGCATCAAAGTATCATACATGTCTTTGGAGCTAACAGATGTCTCCTTAGTACATGAAAGCAATGGCTGAATAGCATCTTCCACAAAGACAACATCACGGCTAACCAGAATGCGTTTAGTCTGTGGATGATACAGACGATAGCCTTTACTTTTAGAACTGTACCCAACAAAAATACATTTTACTGCCTTATCATCCAATTTTCTGCGATGTTGTTCAGGCACTAATGCATATGCCAAACAACCAAAAATACGCAGATGAGCAACAGATGGCTTGCCATCATGCCAAGCCTCATATGGAGTGATAGACTGCAACGCTTTAGTGGGACACCTGTTCAGTACATATGCTGCACACATGACAGCCTCAAGCCAGAAACTATGTGGTAAAGCCTGACTTTTGACCATGCACCTCGCCATCTCCATGAGTGACCTGTTCTTTCTTTCAGCAACTCCATTCTGTTGAGGTGTATACGGCACTGTACACTGGTGTTTTATCCCACGTTCAGCCAGAAATGCATTAAAATCTGAAGACATATATTCCCCCCCTCGATCAGAACGGAGGGTGCCCATTTTACATGCTGACAGATTTTCAGCCAAAACCAAAAACTGTTTGAAGCACGTGAACACTTCGGACTTTGCTTTGAGTGGATATACCCATGCATGCCAGGAAAAAACATCAATAAAAGTCACGAAGTAAAGGTAATTTCCAAAAGAGGGTGTCTGCATAGGACCACAAACATCACTATGTACAAGCTGCAATTTCAGCGTAGCCCGAACTGAACCATCTTTTGGAAAGGAAGAACGCTGCATTTTGCCCAAAATACAGCCTTCACAAACATGTTTTCCAGGTGCCTCAAGTTTGGGCAAAGAGGACACCATTTCAGATTTCTGCAGGCGTAACAAACTAGCAAAATTCAGATGACCAAATCGTGCATGCCAAAGCTTTGCATCTGACATAGCCTGAGAATCATGAACTGCACATGCCGAATCATTCACAGATCTTTCATAGTCTATGAGCTTATACAGCCCACGACATAAAATGCCAGAAGCAATAATCACATCGCCATTTGAGAGATCATGGACTGTACACCTGTCATCAACAAATTTCACAACCAAGCCAATCTTGGCTAATGCAGAAACTGATAACAGGTTCTTTTTGATCCCTGGCACAAATAAAGCATCTGACAAAGTGAAAGAACTACCATCAGCAGTAGTCAGAATGATCTTACCAACTCCCATAACAGGATAAGAGGAGTTATTGGCGCATGTGACAGTATTCCCTGTAGGGGCAGGCTCGAGTGAAGAGAAGAAACTGCGCTGCGAGGTAATATGTTTGGTCGCCCCACTGTCAAAATACCAAACATCTGAGTCTACTACACACATGCACTGATCATGAGAAGATGGGTCAAAACTGCAGACAGTAGTAAACGCCCATTCTTCTTCCTGCACAAGATTTGCAGACTCTGTTTTTGGTGTAGAGGCCTCTGCAACAACCATTCCAGCCTCTTTCTTCTTTGCCTCTTTAGCAGCCAGTTTTGGACAGTTCTTTATAATATGATCATTTCCTTTACAGTACTTGCAGAACAATTTCTTCTTTTCTAATTTCTTTTCATCTTTATCCTGGTTCTTCGATTGTGCAGCATTTGCAGATTTTTGCTTACTAGTAGAAGAGCTCCATTTTCCTTTGCCCTTCTGACTAGCCAGGAAAGCTTGATCTGCAACACGCATAATGGACCTGTTCTGCCTGGACTGATCTTCCTACAACAGAACAGAGACTAATTCCTCAAATGACAAGGCATTCGGATTGCCTTTCATCATCAACCGAAGAGTAGAGGCAAAACTCTGATATGAATCAGGAAGACCATTCAAAACAATCTGCACAAGTGAGCTATCTGGTATAACCTCATCAGCAGAAATCAATTGTTCCTTCAGGTCTTTGATCTTTGTAAGAAAACTGTCCATAGAATCACCTTCATTCATGTGCTCACTCTCCAACTGTTTTCGGAGATAAGCAACACGAGCCTCATTCCTAGCCTGGTACAAAGTGGTAAGTGTATCCCAAGCATCCTTTGCTATTCTGCAAGAGCGAATGTGAGGAATAATGGCACGTTTGACAGACAAGGCTATCAATGCATGTGCCTGGGCATCTCTGCCATCCCAACGAATCTGCTCTGCAGTAGGTGCAACAGAAACAGCAGCATGAACAGGAATCTGCGGAATATCATCTTCGACACCATCTTCATCAGCTCCAACACCTGTATTTGCAGTACCTGTCGTTACAGGTGTAACAGGACGTCTTTCAACACCCTGCACAATGTTCCACAATCCTTTTGCAACCAGTACATGTCGCATCATATAAGCCCATAATGGGTAGGTGGTACCATCCAACTTATCCTCAACAGCCAACATACGGAATACATCACTGCTTTCAGCCATGGCCGGTGACTAAAATACCTTGATGCAGAAAATTGACTGTATCTCAAAAAGTTGAATAGAACTGCCCAGACGAGTTCTGCTAGACCTGTAGCAGACTTCGAGACGCTTAAACTGGCGAACAGAAACTGGTATATACCTTTGGCACAAAAGGACGAAATAGCCTACACAAGCACTGCGATAGTGCATTCGGAGGCCGAAACGAGCTCAGATCGCGATTTCGGCACCACACAGCAAAGCTGTTTTGATCTCGGAAACACCTTGAGTATGCTCACCAAATTTCGTGCGAATCTGAGACTGCAAACGGAGGAGTGTCGATGGCGCCCTAGAAGAAGCGACGACCTGCTCTGATACCAATTGTTGGAGATAGACGTCTGCGGAAGCACACGAACAACACAAGGAAGAAGAAGAAGCTTGGAGCACAACACACAAGACTGAATGTATTACTAGAGAATGTACAAAGATAAGTAGCCCATTAGGGCAATCGGCGTATATACAAGCCGGGGGAAAAAAACCTCCTTAAGAGGGAAAAAAGTGCCCCGGCGGTCCTAGAGTGTTCACACACATCACTACCTAAATATATCAACAGTTCTTACCAACTATCTTAGAACTTGCACCTTCTTCTTGTGCAGGGATAATCGCTTTCACCACTCTGATTAAGCTACGATCATCACTTTGTACTTGTTGGAGCATAGCATCGCATTCTTGTATAGCTTGTTGATTTGCTTGAAGTTCTTGTTGCATAAACTCTAATTGTTGCTCGAGTGAGACCCTAGGTAAAGGTGAATTGCCAAAATCCTATATTGTTGTAGGGTCCATAACTAGAAAACAAAACCCCTCTTTCAAACTATGTTGGATTCTCAATCTAATAGGTTAGCTAAAAAGCTTGTTCCGAGAGCTATCCAACGATATTGTAGAGGAGGTACTAGGGAATCCACTTTTAACAAAAGTAGAGATTAAAGATTAACACATCCAGTACGTCGCCTACTCAAGGGGGGTTCTCTTTAGGGAAGTATACCCTTTAAAATTTCTGTGAGCAGGTAGATAACAAGGATTGCACAGAGTGGTACATACTTCAGAAAATATGAACAACCATTGACCAAGAAAGACCATACACTTCTTGATTCGATTCAGATGATTACAAGATTTGTCAAGGAAATGCTCAAAAACTAATGCTCAGAGCTTCGTGGCACTCTATGCAGATAAACACGGATCAATACAAATGGTGAAGGAATTGCTCAATAGAATAGAGCTTAACACCAATACTGACTCACAGAAAAGAAAAAAAAAAATCCAAGGCACTCTCTTACACTATAGTGCTCATAGCCCTCCACTGAGAAGCCTACCCTCTGTATCCACACTATAGAGTAGCTCCTACAATAGGCTTGAAACCACCAAGTGCAAGAGAGAACTTCTACACGTATACACGCGTCAATGTAACTCCAAAAATGTACCCCAAATGAGCACAAATCCATTGTTTTTATAGGCCTCAATAGGTCAAGAGGGCCTTGCTTCACGTCCACTGATCACGCACCGGTGGATTGTCCAAAATTGGGGGTAGGTCAAATATTCCCTTGATTTGAATTGGATCCACAAAATTAGGTAGTAGCCGTGAATGGTTGGCGGCGACATTTGATTATCTATTTTCACTTTTAACCATTCCACTTTAATTTCAAGTCCTTATTAGCTCCGATGATGACTGATAACCGTGGAACACACTGAACTCTTGGACCAGAAGGAGCTTCTTCCTCCTCTTCATAAGCCTCATGCATGAGTTGATGTTGTTCCCTCCTCATTTCTTCTTCCATGCTAACATCTTGCAGAATGGTTTCCTCACATTCATCAAGCTCCATATCTGTCATCTCCTGAGATGGCTGGGAAGGAAGAATTGCCTCCAGAGTTTTGCATTGACCCACTATGTGATTGTGTGTGAGCGTGTATGTGTGCAGGGTGGGTGTGTGTGAGGGTATGTGTGTATGCATGTGTGTGAATGTGTGCATGTGTGTATGTATGTGGTGTGGGTGTAGGTGCATGTGTGTGGGTGAGAAATATGTATGTGTGTGTGTGTGTGTGTGGGTGTGTGTGTGTGTGTGGAAGTGTGTGGGTGGGGGTGTGTGTGTGGGGGTGTGAGGATGTGTGTGTGTGTGTGTGAGTGTGCATGTGATTGTGTGGGTGTGTGTGCATATGTATGTGTGTGTGCGTGCATGTGGGAGTGAACATGTGTTTATGTATGGGCGTGCATGTGTATATGTGTGTGTGGGTGGGTGTGTGTGTGGGTGGCTGAGGGGGAGGGTGCGGGGGAAATTGGAGGGGAATTGGGAGGGCGCTGCGGGGGGAGATGGAGGATGGAGGGGGAGGGCTGCGGGGGTAGATGGAGGAGGAGTGGGAGGGCTGCGGGGTAGATGGAGGATGGAGGGGGAGGGCTGCGGGGGTAGATGGAGGGTGGAGGGGGAGGGTTGCGGGGGTAGATGGAGGATGGAGGGGGAGGGCTGCGGGGGTAGATGGCGGATGGAGGGGGAGGGCTGCGGGGGTAAATGGAGGAGGAGTGGGAGGGCGCTGCGGGGGAGATGGAGGATGGAGAGGGAGGGCTGCGGGGGTAGATGGCAGATGGAGGGGGAGGGCTGTGGGAGAGTGGGGGGGCCTGCGGGGGGGGAGGGGGGGAGGTTGGCGGGGGTGGGCAGAGGGAGTGGGTAGCGGGGGAAGAGAGCGGGGGTGGCGGGGGGCTGCGGGAGGGGTCAGCGGGGGGCGGTCAGCGGGGTGGCGGGGGGCTACGGGAGGGGTCAGCGGGGGGGGGGGGGTCAGCAGGCGTGGCGGGGGGCTGCGGGAGGGATCAGCGGGGGGGGGGGTCACTGGGGGTGGCGGGGGAGGTGAGAGAAGGAGGGGAGGGGGAGAGAGAGAGAGAGAGAGAGAGAGAGAGAGAGAGAGAGAGAGAGAGAGAGAGAGAGAGAGAGAGAGAGAGAGAGAGAGAGAGAGAGAGAGAGAGAGAGAGAGAGAGAGAGAGAGAGAGAGAGAGAGAGAGAGAGAGAGAGAGAGAGAGAGAGAGAGAGAGAGAGAGAGAGAGAGAGAGAGAGAGAGAGAGAGAGTGAGAGAGAGAGAGAGAGAGAGAGAGAGAGAGAGAGAGAGAAAGAAAAAGGAAGGAGGGGGGGTCACACGTAGGGAGAGAGAGAGAGAGAGAGAAAGAAAAAGGGAGAGAGGGAGAGGGATCGAGAGAGGAGGAAAGAGAGAGAGAGGGGGGGAAGAGAGGGGGAGAGAGAGAAAGAGAGAGAAAGAGAGAGAAAGAGAGAGAGGAAGAGAGAGAGAGAGGGGGGAAGAGAGAGAGAGAGGGGGGAAGAGTGTGAGAGGAGAAAAGAGGGAGAGGAAGAGAGAGAGAAAGACAGCGGGGAGAGAGTGCGAGACCGAGAGAGAGGTAAAGAGAGCGAGGGAGAGAGAGCGAGAGAGAAAGGGAGAAGGGGAGGGGGTAGGCCGTGAGAGAGAGAAAAAGGGAGGACGATAGAGAAAGAAAGGCTGAAAGAGAGAGGAAAAGAGAGTAGTAAAACAATTTAACCGAGGTGGCACCAAAAGTGAAAGCAATAATTACCCAGAACTCAAATTTGACAGTTGTAATGGAACAGAGCACTCTGTGAAGCTGTAGCCCAAGGCACCTGAGAGCTTTTCTCTCAATCTCGGCAACCGTTACTTATCTAAAGAGGTATCACAGGCCTACAAGTTACAAACAATTGCCTTTCCATTGCTTGACTTTCTCTTCTATCTTCTTCAGTCCTCCTGCATGCCTAGGGGTACTACAGACCCCCACATCAAACTTTTGCACCGTCCCTGGTGCAATTTCTCCTTTATTCTACTTATTTCAAAGAGATCTAGTTATCCTGCAATTACCATAAAGAAACACGGTATGTACAAGGAATGAAGTGCTTCCATTTTGACCTAATTGAGATACTTCTTTACCCTGGAGATATTGACCAGGGGAATCCTTTTACCCTGCAGATCTTCCAAATGCACAGTGCCATGTGGCAATACCTTGATTACCTTATAAGGTCCTATCCACTTGGGTGCCAATTTGGTTTGAATTGGTGGAACCTGATGCACTAAAATCATAGACCCTTCCTGAACTTCATTGGATCTCAGATACCTATCATGCAATCTCTTGCGCTCTTCTTGGGTCATGAGAAGTTTCTGCATTGCCCCTTCTCTGTACTCTTCGAATGCCACCAATCTCTGAATGGGGGGTTCAATTCCAATGGTTTTGATTCCTATTTCTTTTCTGATGATAAACTCAAATGGTGCCAATGCCTCTTTCCCATAAACTAAGTGAAATGGAGTCTCGCCTATAGTTCCCCTCTTCGTGGTTCTGAAAGCCCAAATTGCATCAATTAGTGCTAGTGGCCAAGAGCTTTGATGATCGAAAGATAATTTGCGAAGTAGTCCAATCAAAATCTTATTGGAACTCTCTGCTTGGCCATTTGCCCTTGGGTAATAGGCACAAGACTTTTTATGGAAGATTTTGTACCTGTCAAATATAAACTGGAGCAATTGATTTACAAAATGTGTGCCTCTATCACTAGTAATCTCCAGTGGGCAACCAAATCTTGAGAAAATACGTTTATACACAAATTTAGCTATTGTTAAAGCCGTGCAATCCACAGTAGCTTTAGCCTCTACCCATTTAGTGGCATAACATGTAGCCATCAAAATATACTTTTTACCTCCAGGTTGACTAGTTGGGCTAATTGGTCCTATGAAATCAAGACCCCATCGTTCAAATGGAAGCCATCCAGTAGATATGACTAATGGTTGGAAATTCAATCTGGTTGGCGTGGGAGCACACCTCTGGCAAATGTGGCATTCTTTAGCAAACTTGATTGCATCCTTGAAAATATGAGGCCACCATAAACCTTTGTGGATGATTCTATGAGCCAATTCTTCCCCCTTTAGATGTCCTTCATTGTGTGCAGCCTCTAGCAGAAGATTTACCTCCTCTGGATAGACACACCTTCTCAATATGTCATCCTGACAGTATTTATATAAATTTCCATTTATAAGAGAATAGGCTTTGGTTTTCAAAAGTAATCTTCTTTTTTCTACAGGTGTCAAATGTTCTGGGATTTTTCCAGTAGTAAGAACATGGAGAATTTCATCATACCAACCAGTCCGAATTGCTATCAGGAAAAGATTGCTATCCACCAGTTCGTCATTGATACATGTTGCCTTCTCGCTCATTGCTGTCTTGGACACTTGATCTGCCATGTAGTGCTCTTTTCCTGGCTTAATATGAATATCAAAATTAAATTCTTGAAATAGGAGTAACCATCTCCAAATCCTTCCAGCTACTCTAGGCTTGTTTATCAAATACTTCAAGGGCTGATGATCAGAGATAACAATGAAATGTACACCAAGGAGATAATGTCGAAACTTTTGAAGAGAAAATACGCTAGCCAAACCTTCTCTTTCCATTGTACTGTAATTTCTTTCAGCATGGTTGAGTAGTCTGCTTGCATAAGAGATAGGTCTATCCTCTTTGTGAGATGATGGTTGAGCTAGAACTGCACCAACAGCATGAAGACTAGCATCTGTATGCACATGAAATTCCAATGACCAATTAGGAACACTTAAAAGTGGAGCAGTACATAACCTCAACTTTAGTTCACAAAATGCTTTGTCGGCTTCAGCACTCCATGAGAAAGGGATCTTTTTACTGGTAAGCCTTGACAAGGGCTTAGCAATTTCTGAATACATCCTAATGAATCTTCTGTGATACCCTGCATGGCCCAAGAAACTTTGCACTTCCTTTGGGCTTTGTGGAATTGGCATGGAAAGAATAGCTGTAACCTTTGCAGGGTCAATAGTTATACCTTCAGCAGATACTATGTGACCAAGAAGAGTGCCCTTAGTGACCAAAAAGTGACATTTATCAGGATTCAATTTTAAACCTCTTTTGAGACATTGCTCAAAAATTTCTTTTAGATTTTCCAAATGGTCATGGAAATCTTGAACTGCTGCCCTTCTATCTGTACCTGAAAATACTGAAAAGTCATCCATGAAAATGCGTAGAAAGGTTGTTAACCATTTGCCCAATATCAGATACATCGTTCTATTAAATGAAGCCGGTGCATTCTTCAAACCAAAAGCCATTCGAGTATAGACATAAGTGCCCCAGGGAGTAACAAAGGCTGTTTTGTCCCTATCATCAGGATGGATCACTATCTGATTGTAGCCACTAAAACCATCCAAGAAACTATACAAAGTGTGACCAGCTACTTCCTCAAGCACCTGCTCTGTGAAG
Organism: Ceratopteris richardii; assembly: GCA_020310875.1. Lineage (NCBI taxonomy): Eukaryota > Viridiplantae > Streptophyta > Polypodiopsida > Polypodiales > Pteridaceae > Ceratopteris > Ceratopteris richardii. Next base: position 63,986,747 of record CM035419.1, read on the forward strand.
GGCTGAGGAAATCCATCTTGAATAGTCACTTTATTCAAAGCACGAAAATCAACACATACTCTTATTTTTCCACTATTTTTCTTGGGTACAATAACCATAGAAGAAAGCCACCTGGAATGTTCTACTGGAACAATTATACCTGCTTCCTCTAGTTTTGTAATCTCCGCTTTTACCGCCTCTGCATACTTCGGATTGAGACGATATGGCCTACTTCTTACAGGCGTGGCTCCCTCAACTAAGGGTATCCGATGTAACCCAAGCTCTTCTAGTATCCCTGTTAGATCTTTGTAGGACCATGCGAAGACACTTTTATAGGTAAAAAGCAAAGAAGTTACCTTCTGTAGCAAGGGAGGATAATGCCACAACCAGGATGCCAAATGGACCATTTGAGGGTTCTCTTCATCCCCTAAATTTACTTCTTGAACCAATGTTTCAGGACTGGTCTTGCTTGAGAAATCATCTCCACTATATGCAGGAGTGGATTTTAATTTATATTCTGCAACATGTTCTTTCATCCATCCTTGAGGTATATCTGCAAAAGGAAGATCTTCTCTGCTCCTAGGTTCATAATCTTCCCTCTCTGATACTTTTATATTGGTTGCCTCCTCAAAGCTTGTATTTTCCTTCAATTGCTCATTCTCCAACACCTTGTGGTCTTCATTGCCCTTTTCTGTAATTTCCTTATCTACAACTTCTTCCTCAATTTCATTGATCTCCATTGTGCAACACTCTGCACTTCCCATCATCCAATTTAACAATGTATCATCTTCTTGGGGTAGAGAGGGCATTACCTGAGTATCCACAGTATATCCAGTAGTTTTTTCTGAGTCGAATCCTTCTTCCAAATGTAGTTGCAGTTGGCTATTGGTATTTGTTGAAATCCATAGTTTATTTTTTCCCCAATCTTGCAAAGCTTTTGCTTGTCTCAGCCAAGGTCTCCCCAGGAGTAGAGGGTAAGAAGTCTCCTGCGGAAGTGCAATAACAACAAAATCTAAAACAAAATGGCAGCCCTGTACTACCATCAGTACCTTCTCAATAATGCCCAGTGGCGCAACCCGATGTTGATCTGCCAATGTAACCGTGAATGGTGCCAACTTGGTGGGGTTCAATTTCAGCTTCTTCATTGTAAAATCTGGCATTAAGTTGATACCAGAGCCTCCATCTATGATCACACCTGTGAGAGCTTCATCCTTTATACAAACAGATAATCTTGAGCTTTGGTAGTCTGCTAAGGGTGCAGGGGGAAAATCAACCATGAAACCATCTATACTAGGTGATTGGACCAAGTGAGTAGAGTGTATAATCTTCAGTAAGTCACTTCTTATTTTTGAATCAATCCTTATAAGTTCATATAGACTAACCTTGTGATGAATACCTTTCAAGATCTGTTCAATGTTTACCTCCTGAGTGTTTTCTTGCAGACTTGTTGGTTGGCCCTTTAGAGAAGTAGTCATCTTATTATAAGCTCCTTCAATTTGTGCTTGGTCCTTCCATCCAGACTCCTTTTCTTCCTCTTTATCCTGAAATCCTTGTTTTTCATCTCTCTGGGTTGCAGCTGCTTGCCTAGCTCTAGTCATCATGGGCATTGTAGAGGATGAAACAGCATAAGTCTGAGTGGTTTTTCCTTCTTCATGTGGAGAGACTGCAATCATATGAATTGGAGCAGGACGACCTCTTGGGCAATCTTTGGTATAATGATCCTTGGCCTCTGGACAATGTTGACAAGGAGGTGCATCTTCTGGGAGGGAACACCTATTTTGCATGTGGCCATATTCACCACAACGATAGCACATCAAGGGTCTATTATATCTAGGCTTTGCAGGCCTATTCTCCTCTCTATTAGATGTATTTGAAGTACTAGCATAGTATGAATCCAAAGTTTGAGGGTTACCTCTCTGTTGTGTACCCTTGAGGTAATAGCAATCTCTGGCTTCATGACCATCTTTTCCACAAAATTGACAGCTTACCTTAATAGGGCAATTAGCATTGGAATGTCCATTGCTGTTACAGATTGTACACCAAATTTGTCTCCTTATATCCTGAGTGGTCTTCAAATCTTCTAACTCTCGGCGAAGTTGAGCTACTTCATCATCAGTGCGACGCAGTGGTGGCAAGACCTTCTCTTCTTGTTGATTTTGTTGCATCTTCAATGCTTCCAGTTTCCTCCTTAGTTGCTCAATAGGATCCAGATCTGCAGCATACTTTTGTTGTGTATCCCCTTCAAAATGTTCCCTTGCTTCTTCAATGCGTGATGCCGCTGCAACAAAATCATTGAGGGTCGCATCCAATCTAAGAGATTCACGAAGCTTCTGCTGAGATGACCTAGGCATAGCCTTTTCGATCCACTTTTTAACCAAAAAGTCACATGGAGCATGTGGCAGACGTGCAACAAGTGCTTTTGTTCTAGTGTGAAGTTCATGAAAAGATTCACCTGATCTTAGCTTCAAATTCTCTAACTGATCTAGAGCTCTTTCTGAGGAATCACTTGGTCGGAATGTTTGTGAGAATGCCGCCTTCAGAGCCTCCCATGTAGTGAAATGGCCATCTGCATATTGACTATACCATTTATCTGCAAGACCCTCCAATGTGGATGGAAAAAGTGCTAACATTGCATCCTCCCTATTCTGCAGACCTCGTCCACGGCATAAAGAGATGAATCTCCTCACATGATCATCAGCATCCTCATAAGCTTGTCCTTTGAAGGTAGGGAATTTGATATTTAATCTGGAGAGTAAATGAGAGAGATCCTCCATTTGTACTGGTGTTTCTTCGGACGTATCTGAGGAGAAGTCTAGAGTTCTCCTATACCCCTGTTTCGACAATGGTGTCGCACCCAAATCAATTGATAAATTTAGGGAGGGCAGAGGGGAGGTAGACTCACTAGTCGTGGTTATGGCTAACTTGTTAAGGCTCCTCCGAACATGAAGAGACTCCTTATCTGCCCGTGTATGGGTCATGTACCTACTTGCAAATGTAATAGGGCAAAAATACCTCTCACAAAAATGCAAAGGTCCCACCGGGTGTGCCAAACTGTAGAGGAGGTATTGGGGAATCCACTTTTAACAAAAGTAGAGATTAAAGATTAACACATCCAGTACGTCGCCTACTCAAGGGGGATTCTCTTTAGGGAAGTATACCCTTTAACATTTCTGTGAGCAGGTAGATAACAAGGATTGCACAGAGTGGGACATACTTAAGAAAATATGAACAACCATTGACCAAGAAAGACCATACACTTCTTGATTCGATTCAGATGATTACAAGATTTGTCAAGGAAATGCTCAAAAACTAATGCTCAGAGCTTCGTGGCACTCTATGCAGATAAACACGGATCAATACAAATGGTGAAGGAATTGCTCAAGAGAATAGAGCTTAACACCAATACTGACTCACAGAAAAGAAAAAAAAAATCCAAGGCACTCTCTTACACTATAGTGCTCATAGCCCTCCACTGAGAAGCCTACCCTCTGTATCCACACTATAGAGTAGCTCCTACAATAGGCTTGAAACCACCAAGTGCAAGAGAGAACTTCTGCACGTATACACGCGTCAATGTAACTCCAAAAATGTACCCCAAATGAGCACAATTCCATTGTTTTTATAGGCCTCAATAGGTCAAGAGGGCCTTGCTTCATGTCCACTGATCACGCGCCGGTGGATTGTCCAAAATTGGGGGTAGGTCAAATATTCCCTTGATTTGAATTGGATCCACAAAATTAGGTAGTAGCCGTGAATGGTTGGCGGCGACATTTGATTATCTATTTTCACTTTTAACCATTCCACTTTAATTTCAAGTCCTTATTAGCTCCGATGATGACTGATAACCGTGGAACACACTGAACTCTTGGACCAGAAGGAGCTTCTTCCTCCTCTTCATAAGCCTCATGCATGAGTTGATGTTGTTCCCTCCTCATTTCTTCTTCCATGCTAACATCTTGCAGAATGGTTTCCTCACATTCATCAAGCTCCATATCTGTCATCTCCTGAGATGGCTGGGAAGGAAGAATTGCCTCCAGAGTTTTGCATTGACCCACTATGTGATTGTGTGTGAGCGTGTATGTGTGCGGGGTGGGTGTGTGTGAGGGTATGTGTGTATGCATGTGTGTGAATGTGTGCATGTGTGTATGTATGTGGTGTGGGTGTAGGTGCATGTGTGTGGGTGAGAAATATGTATGTGTGTGTGTGTGTGTGTGGAAGTGTGTGGGTGGGGGTATGTGTGTGGGGGTGTGAGGATGTGTGTGTATGTGTGTGAGTGTGCATGTGATTGTGTGGGTGTGTGTGCATATGTATGTGTGTGTGCGTGCATGTGGGAGTGAACATGTGTTTATGTGTGGGCGTGCATGTGTATATGTGTGTGTGGGTGGGTGTGTGTGTGGGTGGCTGAGGGGGAGGGCACGGGGGAAATTGGAGGGGAATTGGGAGGGCGCTGCGGGGGGAGATGGAGGATGGAGGGGGAGGGCTGCGGGGGTAGATGGAGGAGGAGTGGGAGGGCTGCGGGGTAGATGGAGGATGGAGGGGGAGGGCTGCGGGGGTAGATGGAGGGTGGAGGGGGAGGGCTGCGGGGGTAGATGGAGGATGGAGGGGGAGGGCTGCGGGGGTAGATGGCGGATGGAGGGGGAGGGCTGCGGGGGTAAATGGAGGAGGAGTGGGAGGGCGCTGCGGGGGAGATGGAGGATGGAGGGGGAGGGCTGCAGGGGTAGATGGCGGATGGAGGGGGAGGGCTGCGGGAGAGTGGGGGGGCCTGCGGGGGGGGATTGGCGGGGGTGGGCAGAGGGAGTGGGTAGCGGGGGAAGAGAGTGGGGGTGGCGGGGGGCTGCGGGAGGGGTCAGCGGGGGGGGGGGGGTCAGCGGGGGTGGCGGGGGGCTGCGGGAGGGGTCAGCGGGGGGGGTCAGCGGGGGTGGCGGGGGAGGTGAGAGAAGGAGGGGAGGGAGAGAGAGAGAGAGAGAGAGAGAGAGAGAGAGAGAGAGAGAGAGAGAGAGAGAGAGAGAGAGAGAGAGAGAGAGAGAGAGAGAGAGAGAGAGAGAGAGAGAGAGAGAGAGAGAGAGAGAGAGAGAGAGAGAGAGAGAGAGAGAGAGAGAGAGAGAGAGAGAGAGAGAGAGAGAGAGAGAGAGAGAGAGAGAGAGAGAGAGAGAGAGAGAGAGAGAGAGAGAGAGAGAGAGAGAGAGAGAGAGAGAGAGAGAGAGAGAGAGAGAGAGAGAGAGAGAGAGAGAGAGAAAGGAAGGAGGGGGGGTCACACGTAGGGAGAGAGAGAGAGAGAAAGAAAAAGGGAGAGAGGGAGAGGGATCGAGAGAGGAGGAAAGAGAGAGAGAGGGGGGAAGAGAGGGGGAGAGAGAGAAAGAGAGAGAGGAAGAGAGAGAGAGAGAGGGGGGAAGAGAGAGAGAGAGGGGGGAAGAGTGTGAGAGGAGAAAAGAGGGAGAGGAAGAGAGAGAGAAAGACAGCGGGGAGAGAGTGCGAGACCGAGAGAGAGGTAAAGAGAGCGAGGGAGAGAGAGCGAGAGAGAAAGGGAGAAGGGGAGGGGGTAGGCCATGAGAGAGAGAAAAAGGGAGGACGATAGAGAAAGAAAGGCCGAAAGAGAGAGGAAAAGAGAGTAGTAAAACAATTTAACCGAGGTGGCACCAAAAGTGAAAGCAACAATTACCCAGAACTCAAATTTGATAGTTGTAATGGAACAGAGCACTCCCTGAAGCTGTAGCCCAAGGCACCTGAGAGCTTTTCTCTCAATCTCGGCAACCGTTACTTATCTAAAGAGGTATCACAGGCCTACAAGTTACAAACAATTGCCTTTCCATTGCTTGACTTTCTCTTCTATCTTCTTCGGTCCTCCTGCATGCCTAGGGGTACTACAAATATATTATATGCTAAAATCCGAGTTATATAGTGAAAGTTATGCCCTTTTTATGATGCACTCCCCTAGAAAAATCGACGGGCGCTTTCACATGTGTGAGCTTAACTTGGGAATCGTAAAAGGAAGAGAGAGGTGAAAGTTGATGTAAAATATCACAAAAGGGAGATAGAGTGATAACTCAAAGAGATGGAGTAGTGGTTAAAGTACTCCTCTTGTAAGTAGGAGGTTGTGGGTTCAAATCCTCCTATCTTAGGGAATCTAAAACTCTCTATTGCCACTCAAAATTAAAATTGGATCGTGCGTAGCCAATGGCTGCTAACGATCACCAAGGGAGCCTTGGGTGCCAATGTATTGCCTAAGTTATTGCCTAAGTTCTTTGCCTTAGTCGACGCCTTGGAGTAAACCGCAAGTATAAACACAGGTTCTGGTTCTGGAACTCGAACTGAAACTGAAACAGAGACAGAAACAGAAGCAGAAGCGGACGCAGACGTAGATGCAGACGCAAATGCAGATTCGGATTCGAATTTAGATCGCGAACAGAGAACGCAAATAATCCCCTCGGCAAACAATCTCCTTCGGAGTGATATGTGCCATGCTCTAATACTATTGTTATTAGGATCTTCAGTGCATGCACACACAGAGGCAGAAAGAAGATGAATCAGGAATCAGAAACAGAGACAATCAATGTAGCAATGGGTGAAATGACCCCCCGCGTACTCTGATGCACGAGTCTCTCAGAGTACACATATTTATAGGTTTATTTCTATTACGTCCTGAAAATATAAGTTACATGAGGTCTGTTGCTTTTAAGAGCGTCTTTTTAGGTAAAAATACTTTATTTACAAAATTCATCGCTTTCTAAAGCAAACGACTACTTTTACAACAAGATAAACCTAAATATAACTATTCTAAAAGTCTTCGATTTAGTCTTCAAATTTATTTATTTATGCACATCCACTTGTATCCACGCCCTCATGCTTATTCACTTGCTAGATCAAACACAACCACATTAAAACCTTCTGGACATTTAAAACATTAAAAATCCATTTAACCTTCCATGATTCCATAATATATAACAGACTATGCTGGTTGCTATGATACTCGTGTGTCCACTAGTGGCTCTTGCATCATGCTTGGTAGCTCATGTATATCTTGGTTGAGCAAGAAGCAGCCTACTATGGCCACTTCCAATTGTGAGGTTGAGTATAGGGCAGCTTTCATAGCTACTGTTGAGTGTGTGTGGCTTAGACGCCTTATGGCTGATTTGGGTGTTGGTCAGTCTTCTGCCACCACCATCTTCACTGAGAGTCAGAGCACATTGGCAGTTGCGAGGAGCCCTATGTTCGATGCTCGCACTAAGCACATTGAGGTGCATTATCATTATGTCAGAGAGAGGTTCTCTGCTCGGGAGTTCAGCTTGGCATATATGCCCATGCAGGAGAACATTGCCGACTTTTTCATGAAGGCTCTGCTTAGGGAGAAGTTCGAAGCTTTGCGCAAAGCTTTGGGCTTAGTTCCTTTTTTGGATTGATTCCACATAACTTGGCACTTCCTTATACATGATTTTGAGCTCCTTGTTCACTACATCACTCTTAGGGGCGGATTTGTTGATATATTTAGGTAGTGATGTGTGTGAACACACTAGGACCACCGGGGCACGTTTTTCCCTCTTTAGGAGGTTTTTCTCACCCGACTTGTATATGCGCCTATTGCCCTAATGAGCTACTTATCTTTGTACATTCTCTAGTAATACATTTAGTATTGTGTGTTGTGTTCCAAGCTTCTTCTTCTTCTTCCTTGTGCTATTCACGTACTTCCGCAGACATCTAATTTTAACATAAACTTCCTTCCAAGAAATATAAATATCCAAACTAGCTAGCAAGAAATCAAGCATCTAGAAAAAGCATGAAGGGTAAGAGGGAACTTGTCTTTGGGTTTGCCCAAGTTTTCAGGAAAATTTCCATCATGTGGACACTTTTTCAAGGCTCATCATATGCCTTCTAATTTCCCAATGTTTATCACATGCCATCTAATTAAAATAAGGATTCTTTTCTCACATACACCCAAGGTGGCTCCTAGGGAAGCTTCTCCAAGGACTATGGCTCCCGCACACCTTCATATAAATCAAGCGTATGATTGAAAACGCTTACATTTGAAGCTTATTTAATTAAATACCCCAGTGGCTAAAACCAACGGTTCAACCCAAATACGCAATCGTGTGGCAAGGTTAAATCAAGGACCTATACCCATAAATTATAAAATATTTATTTAACCAAATATTCTACCATATGTTTAACCTTTAGAATCCATACATTTAACCCCCTATACACATGAATTATAAAATAGTTATTGAAATTATACATAACTTAGAAAATATTTAGCTTTTTGATATGCAACATCATCCCTCCATTTAAAAAAAAAAGAGCAAGTTCAGCCTTGGCCTATTCTCCTAGACATTAATTAAAGAAAAAAGAACAAGTTACAAGTGAATGGGATTAGTGCCATTGGACCCCCAAATCCCAGAAAGCAGGGGTAGAACTTTCGGGTCTAGAGTCAAAGGAGGTTAACAACCCTACCATCCCCCTCATGCGAGACCCACTTGAGTTTAAGCTTGTTGTTCTCAATGAGAAACACTTTATGATGCCTAAAAGCTGGGGACCTCTTACAGTTGGAGATTCTTTTGCCAAGGAGAAATAGAGACTTCTCGATCGGCCACTGTTTAGGAGGGTATCCAAAATTGCTTGCACACCGCTCCCTCCAAATTTTCTAGAGGGTTTCCCCTCTCATAGCATTCCATAGTGTTGCTGAAGCTGATCGGTTTGCCAAGCAGTGTTTGCTTCTAGGTGATTTGTGCATGCAGTCTCAAAATATTCCTAAGGGTTTGCCAAAGTAAGAGAGACTTTAGGCAAGCGAAGAAGATGTGTCCCAGATCCTTGATGCTATAGTGGCAAGATGAGAGAGACAGAGTGAGAGAGAGCGAGATGAAAGAGAGAGCAAGAGATATGAAATAGAAAGAGAGAGAGATGCATACATAAATACATGTACATACACACACACATATACATACACACATATACATACATACATGTACACACGCACACACACGTATACATACACACATGCTTATGCATGCATACATATACACACATATGCATACACATACTCACATACAGATTACATACATACATGCATATTACATACACACTCACATACATATTACAGACACACATGTATATACATACACACACATATATGCATACTCACATGCATATGCATACATACATACACACATATATACATACACACACATATGCATACACACATATACATACATACATGTACACACACATAAAGTTTTAAGATTAATATTAATTTATATAATCATATATATGTAAAAATGGGGAAAAATTAGAATGTGTAAATATTTTGTTTAAATGTAGGTAAACATTAGCAAAAAAATTAAAATATGTAAAATATAAATAATAAAATATCTAAGAAATATATCTTTAGATTTATTAGGGTATATATATATATATATATATATATATATATATATATATATATATATATATATATATAGGTTTTTTGGGTTTTTGCACACAAACACATCCTAAATAAAGTTTTAGGATTAATATTAATTTATATTATCATTAGGAAAATGTATGTAAACATTAGGGAAATGTTATATTCCATAGATGTACATGCTTGGAGGAATGAGAAGTTCCTTGCTCGGGGGATAGCCAAGGCCAAAAGCCAGAGAGTTCATATGAGGACCTACTCATGATGGCCAGATGAGTAGAGGGACCTTAGAGAGAACTCTAGATGGTTACTAGGCAAGGGCTATATATAGGCTGGGAGGTGAGTCCCAGGCATGTCATTCTCCACTTCTCACATTTGGTATCAGAGCTTAGAGGAGAGATCCATGGAGGGCAAGGTAGAGATGAAGATGGAGGATTCTCACGAGCATAGGATGATCTTCTTCTTCGTGTTTACAACATCATCTTTTGTTTCCTCATCTTCGATTTGAGCTTCGAGATTCGGCGCGATCAATTGATGTGTAAAAGGCGTATGAGGGGACTCGAAATTCATGGAGATAATCACACCCATGAGGCAAAAAGGTTAAGCAAAAGGGGTGATGCTAGTCGCAATTACAAGTAAGGATATATATACTTCATTATTCTCTGGTAAAGCAGAGATTCATAGATGCATAGATCGGAGGTATGGAACCCATGACCTCCTCAATCGGAGACCAATTTCTTGTCCCATTTTGTGAGTAATTGTTTGGACAATGATGATGGAGCACATCAAGGGAAGATCATGATGAAGAATGAAGAGGGAATGGATTCTTTTCAATCAGGAAGGTAAGTATTCATTACATTTGTTTGTTGTTTTTCTTTCTTAAGCATCACTTTGCATTAAGATGGATTATTAACATGAAATGTTTGAAAGAAAAAATAGTACACTAAAAAGGAGTTTAGCATTCTCCCGTAAAAACAACAATCCTATTGATCGAGCAAGCATGGATAAAGAAATTAGAAATCCAATGGAGCATGGATCTTCTCCAAGGTAAGGAAAGGATGAAGCTTGGCATTGAGATAAGTGTTTTTGAGTCTATGCTTGAATTTTCTCTTTGTATAGGAATGTAATTGAAGTCTACAAAAAGTCTTCAATCGACATCCATAACCAATGAAAGTCAGAAAGGAAACATGCATAGAAGTGAAAGAACCTTAAGTACTTGCATGAATCTATGCATTGAAAACAAAGAATCTATGTGTATTTTCTTGTTACACGAGATGGTTTCAATGCACAAATTCAATTTCTAAGTTTTCCTTTCTACACATACAAGTTTCATTTTCATTAGAATTTTTTTAAAGACATAAAAGCATGTACATTATCATAAGTATGCTTGAAAAGGAAGCACGTATGTGCACAAGAAGGACCATATGAGCATAGAATGCATGAATGCTAAGAAAAATAGTTTTTCTTGAACCATAAATGCCATGTAAATACATGCATTTTCATGTGAGCACATGCATTTACAAGAACATCATTCACTTGTAATTTTCTTACATAATGAAAATAGATAAGTGAGCATAGTCTCCAATACAAAGTTCATGGAAGAAAGATGCTTGGAAAGAAGCTAAGCTAAGGTACTTTCAAGATCATGCTAGGTAGATTTTGTAATACAAGTACTTGGTGACTCCTTCCCAAGATGATTCTAAGGTATCAAATACTTAATGAAAATCCCACATCAAGTATGCCTTTCGTAACATTAATATTCCCTTTCCATGTCAATGGTAAGCCATACATCAATTCCTAAAGTGGAAGGCTCCTGAACATATCTAACATCTTCAATGACTTAGATTATTCCCTTGAAAAGGTTTTCAGGATAGAACCCTTTCAATACAATGTCAACCCAAAACAATGTATACATGAAATAGTGAGCACTTGAATATATCTAAGTTTTTTGATGACTTAGAAAAATTTTGTTGTAAATATTTTGACATGGGACCATTGCCATGTACGCATTAGTATAGAAGAACCTAGAATATTCAATGTTAACTCTAAGTATAAAAAAATACTTAGTGATGGATCCAAAGGAAATTTAAATGAGATGACCTTAGTATCGTGGCACCCCAAAATAGCTTTAAAATCTTCATGATGTAAAGCTTCAAGTTATTCATGGAAAGGAAATATGAGCAAAGCTTGCTTTCACCAACATGAATGGTGAAAAGTACTCAATGCATCTAGAGAAGTTGAAAACTCTCTCCTCTTGGAAGAACTTCCAAGTTAAGTTAAGGCTCCATTCATTCAAGAGATTCTCATCTTAGGAAGAAAGCCACGATTTGTTTCCATTAGGAGATTCAATGGTTCTTAGTGGAGGAACTTAAAATTCTTAAGGTATGAACATGAAATGAAAAGATGTATCTTTAGAACTTCTTCAGAATTTGTACTATTGTGCTTCCATTAGCCTTGAAAATAATGCCACTTATCCTAAAATTTTCAAACATGAACTCATATTTTGGGAACATCGGAATTCATGAACTTTCTTGAAATGGAGCAAAACTTCATAAGTTTGTTAGGACAAGTGGTCGTTGTGCTACCTCTTGAAGATGTTTTAATAAATACCAAAACTAGAATAATTTTCTAGTACATCGTCTATATACTCTCAAGGCCCACACAAGTATGAGAGTGATTAGCCCATCGGACTCCTATAGTTTTTGGGGACAAAGACACTTCCAATGGGGGGACGAAGTACCAAAGCACTTCAAAATTGGTGCCATTAATTCCATAAAGTATAGAATTATGGATGTAAATTATATATAGAGGAACATATTTTAGGATATAAGATGTTTGGAAAAGAAGGAAATGATCAGAAAGAAACTTAATGGCATGCTAAAACTAGTATTGGGATCCGGTCAAGTAAGAAAAATGGATGCAAACATGAGGTTGAGTGGAGGGTGTCAATGGCCGTACCATACTTCTTTAGGAGAATTTAAAGTATTAAATAAAAGTTAGACTTACAATTATGTAATCTACAACTACCACTAATGATAGTTAAGTGTATGGCAAGTGAAACTTGGATTCACATGTCCTTAAAGGGATTTTTAAGAGAAATCCAAAAGCATTTGTAGATGCTTGGACATAAGTTGTAAAGATATTCATGAAAAATACCCAAGATAACTAGTTAAAGATTCTTTTAGAAAGGAATCTAAAAGAAAAGGATAAACTCTTTTCACTAAAATTTTGTTGAATAAAGAACTAAATTGAAGCTAAATATAATACCAGGAGCTTGAAATTTTCGGATGGATGTGTATTCCATCAAAAGGGTTTCAAGATTCCAAAGAGAAGAATGCAACAGTTAAAAAACATAAGATCATATAATGATCTTGTGTAGAAAGCCCTTAAAAGCTAAGTAGATCAGCAAAGATAGAAGAAATTCCTTTACTTCAAATTCTAGCAAGAAGAATTTGAGTAAAAGCTAATGTATAATTAGATTAAGCTGCTTGAATTCAAGATAAATATCATCCACACGTGCGTTGGATATAAAGTTTGTGGTATGGGACACTATATTTTATATTCACGTTAATGTGGGAATGGTGATATGTATCATGGCACATTGAGTTGGTAGGTATCTTTTAGTCTTGGGATCATGAGTCTAATTGAAACTCCATCACAATGGGAATTGAAACTTTATAGATAAATGAAGTATATGATGTTCAAGAATATGAACAAGAAGCACTTCAAGTATCAAGTAACTAGAAAATTTGAAGATCATGAAGTTGAAAGAATTTTCTAAGATCTTCATAAAGGTTTCCAATAAGACACATATGGTCTAAGTTAGAAAACCTCCAACTAAAGATTTTGTAGGAGTTTTTATTTATTTATTATTGGAGTTGGAGGTCTGCAAAAGCACATGAACAACACAAGGAAGAAGAAGAAGCTTGCAACACAACACACAATATTGAATGTATTACGAATTGAATGTACAAAGATAAGTAACCTGTTAGGGTTACAATCATACATACAATCCTAGGGGAAAAACCTCCTAAAGAGGGGAAAAAGTGCCCCGACAATCCTAAGTGTGTTCATCCACATCACTATAGAAATATATCAAAAAATTCCCTCAAGAGCGATGCAATGAAAAACAAAATTTCATTAGATTTGGTTTAGCAGGTCTCCAGATATGTATTCATGAAGTAGACTATGTCTGCACATCACATTGGTTTTGAAATGTTGGGATGACTCCCTTAAGTTCATAAAATTTTTGCTCAGTGTATAGTCCCTCTAAATTCATGAAATAGCTTGTGTTGATCAGCTATGCACTTGAATTAGATGTGTGAAAAATCTCTCTGGTCAGCTCATACCAGGTTGTGAGCTCGAAGCAAAACACTAAGCACTTGTAATCCCAAAATAAAAAGTTTTCTCACAAGTCTAGTACATGGAAGTTATCTGTTTTGGCATAGACATTTGAGATTGATGTTCCAAATCACATAGTGGTTCTAAATTCATATTTAAAAAGCTAAACGTGTCTACTAAGGTTTTGTGAAGTCAGATTGGCAGGAGCACGTTTGATGCAACACGAGTCCATGTCTGGAGTGTATCCAATCATCTCCTCATAGTGGTATCAGAGCAACATCAACTCAACATGGGAGATGGATTTCCTTAATCCATTGACAAGTTGGATCGAGGTAATTACTCAACGTGGTCACTTAGAATGGAAGCATATCCTCAAGGGAGAAATATCTATGGTTATATTTGTGGAGATGAGATGATGCCAATCCTTAAAAGCAAAGGACAACCAACTCTAGAAGAATAAGAGAGGTTAACCACATGGTGCTCAAAGGATGCTCTAGCCAGGTCATACATTCTAAACTCAATCTCTGATTTTTTACTTCCACACAGAAGGAGCTGCAAGACTTCACAAGAGACATGGAATGCTATTTAAGAATTCTTTTCATCAAGCACTAAAGCTAGGAAGAACCAAACCTGGATGGAGTTTACTACACTTAAGAAGATGTCCAAGCAAAGTGTGACTGACTTTGTCACAAAAATGCACGTAGAAGATGGCATTGGAGAAGTCATAGATGAAGAGCAAATAGTGAGACAAGTGAACAGTGGAATAAAGGCGGATGACAAATAGGAAGCTTTCACCATAGCCATGGACCTATACATGGACATGCAGGTTCCTAACTTCAACACCCTCATGGGACAACTGTTCACACATGAGGCAAAGATTATGAAGAATGGAGACAACTCAAAAGGTAATGAATCCTCTACCCTATACACAGATAAGATAAAGAATAAGGATGATAAATGCAAAGGCATAAAATCTGATGATGAAAGTAGCAACTCTCAAGCAAACTTTGTAGGTACAGGTTGAGGGATCTCTGAGATAATTTTTATAAAAGAAAATCAAAATTGGGTTTTTGTATTACATGAATGGACATGGTTTGTTAAGTCAATTAAATTGAAATCTTGAGCTAACTTTGGGACTTTTACAGGTTCATCGAGAGCACTAAAGGGCATCCAAAGCACGAGCATACTGCAAGCTTGAGAACGGTGTTCTTGAGCACTCAAGAGCAAGTGATAAGCAACTTAAGGTTGGATGGTTCTCAACCCCCTCTATCAATTCCTAGCTTAGGCTAAGTACATATAGAGGTTTTGATTAATTAGGGTGATGTTAAGCATGATCAAGTTTAAGAAACCCTAATTACTCAAGTGCAAGCATAAATAGGCTACATTTGTGAAAAACCCTAAAGTAAAAGAACTTAAATTAAGCGAACAAACTCAAGTACGATAAAATGTGTGTCCCTTGTGACGAAAATTGGGTGGAAAAGAAGTGACATCCTAAGAAAATTAAAAAGAACAAGGAACTAATACAAAAGAACTCTGCAACGAGGTTGTACTATGAAAAATTGGGATATCAGCCAAGGCTTATGAACCTTAGGTCATGAAGATATTTAGGACGAGATAGAAAAAGCCTTAGGTCTTCAAAGGCTAATGTTAATAACACTGCTAGGTCTTGGGCCGAGTAGCTGAGCACTTATCCACACTACCCTAGCTTTGAAACTAGCAATCAGAGATGTCTTATGGTATGGAGAGACCCACAGGATATTCACGTGTGGCTTACTTAGAGAAATGCGAAGGCCTTTACAAAACGCAACTGGAATATACCAAGACCAACCAATTACGTGCTTGCATCTATGAAGATGGTCTAAGAAGTTCTGTTGTCCAGATTAACAACCCAGATCAACCCCTTGGATTAGAACATCAAGTGGTCAAGTTGGAAAATGGTTCATACCTAGATAAGGAAGGAACAACGTACATAGTCACCAACCAACCGGATAGAACAGATAAATTTGGTAATGTGATTCCAGAGACAGACATAGGTGACATTGAGCAAGGGAAATTAGGAAGAGAGCCTAGAACTCCTTGAGGCAAATCCATCCTGACTAGAATAATCACTCCAGAGTGGATTGCCTAGGACAACAAGAGCATAGATCTACTCCTAAACCGAGAGATGGATGAGGCTTTTTGGAGGTATAAACTTGACCAGCCTAATGAAGTGGGAGCACTCACCATCTATGAATTTAAAGATCGTGATAGCCCATGCAAAGTGACCTATTTAGACAATACTTTAGAGAGAGTCTTTGTGATCTCAGAGCATGGGAGGCATGCCTACACTTGGAAGGGTGAATTTATTTTTCCCCAACCAAGATCCAATGTCTCTTATGGTCATCAAGGAGCTAGAACATCTCAAGCTCATGGAACTCAAAGGGATAGGAGTAGAGATAGACTCGAGATATGCTTTGCTAACCCAATAGGAAGAGAACGAACAAGAACTGAGATAGATAGAATGGAAAATGAGAGACCTAGAGATCCAAGGAATCAAAGAAATGTAGACGAATTCCCTTTACCAGGATGTAGAGAACACATGAGGACCTTAAGGCCTACACAACTGGTCAAATCTATGAGGAATTATTTCGATGGTACATGAGACCCTTATGATCATGTGGTAGAATTTAGGCAAGTATTGAAGGCTGAACAAGTTGATGACCTGATCATGCAATACAATCTTTTTGTTCTAACGCTCAAGAATACTACCTTGACTTGGTTTCAACCACTACATGAGAGGCAATTGAGGACTATAGACCAGTTACTAGAAGCCTTCATTACAGAATTTTCTAAGAGTGGCATCAAACACAACACCTCCTCACTGATCCATATCTTGAAACAAACACCTCAAGAAATTGTGAGACTTGCAGGACAAAGATTTAGGCAATATCTAGAGAGATGTCTTGTTCCAGAGCTACCCACTGCAACCAAACAAGTGGCTTTATCCTTAGATGGATTGTAAAGTACCAAATTGAGACCTTATGTGTACCTGAAGGACCCTAGAACCATAGAAGAGTGTGTACGCATGTGCATAGATATTGAGTATACTCTAGGGGAGGAATTAGAGCTTTCAAAGATCTATCAAGATTCAGATAGCTCTACTAGCATCACCTCCAAAAAATCCACATCTATTGAGGAACTTGCAGAGAAAGTAGCTCAGAAACTAGGAGTCTCTAGCAAACACATACCTAGATTTGCCCTAGTGAAAAGATGCTACACCTACGAAGGAGACCATATGGCTAGTGTGTATCCAATTATGGCTCAACCCCAAGCGAACCCAAACAACCAATACTGCACCATAGAAAGGAGGTACACTAACCACACTACACAAGAATACCCTTATAATAAGCAAGCTATTAGACAAAATTATCCACAGCCATATCCACAACAAGGGAGATATCAGAATCAATACCCATTGTAGTATGGTAGGCCTGAACAACCCTATCAGCAACCCTACCAGGGCCAACAAAGGCCTCAACCTATGTTAGTTCAACAACCTCCAACTCCAAACAATGTAATCCTAGTGAGGTATGTAGCTGCTGAAGAAAATCTAAATAGAGCCTTAGTGCCAGTAACACCATTGCTTTTAGAAAGTGACGAAAATTATCATAATTTTGACTCTACGCATATGGATAGCCCACAGGCTTACTATATGCGGTCACTAGAGAAAAATGAAATTTACTATTACAAAGACCCTAGTGAGTCTAGTGGAGAGTCTTGATATGCCAATGTCATGTATGCAAATCCTAATTCTACACCTCAACCTAGACAGATGAGACCCCAAGCACTTAGAGGGCCATGTTACAGATGCCAAGGAGATCACTTCATTTGTGATTGTCCTTTACTTGTCCGAGGCAACCCCAATCAATGACAATTCAAGGGTTTTGTCATGATTGTGGGAAAGAGAACCTCTTACGAGACTACCGAAAGAACCCACACAATGTGACGAAGATCAATCCCATTAATGTGATTGGGTTAATAGTAGACTCTACAGGAAGTGTAACTCCCACTGCCCGAGTGCAAGTGGTCACGAGAGCTCAAACATTACAACAAAATCAAGGCTTAGGCTAGGAAAAAAACTTATCAGAGGTTAGTGAGACAGAGAGTATAACAAAGAAAAGGACAAGAGCTTGGAAAGATTGCCTAGAGAGAATGAAAAGGCAATGGTCTAAGAAAATGAGTGAACTTGAGGAAAGCTTAAGAGAAACAAAAGCCAAGATAGTCGAAATTGCCTCTCAAATGCACTCTCACACACCACCACCATCACCATCCCTATCACCTTCTAATCCACCACATGTAACCCACCCACCACTCAAAGTAGGATCAGTCTTAGTAGATCCCACTCCCGAGGACCTAGACATGATGCTTAAAGCATATCAGGCCAGAATCCAAGAATGGCCAAATGTGACAGATCATGAAAAATGTTACCCTAGAGTTGATCTAGAGATAGAGAGAACAAAGCTTTGTGCTAAGATGGTAGAACTGGCTGAAACCATGTTTGAAGCCAGTTGTCTTTTCAACTACTCTAGTTTAGCTAAGACACAGTTGCATTTTGATGGATTGTTAAAAAGATTAGAGAGCCTAATTGAAAAATTTGGAAAGGAAGCCATCTTCCAGGGAAAGGACAAGGCAAGTGAAAAGATAAGCGTTCCTCCCTAGGAAGCTTATGTGCCTACTTCCACAGAACCAGACATAGCTTCTTCTATGAATCGATATTCACCAGAATTCCTATGAGAGATTCAAGAAGAGAAATGGGCTAGAGAAAGTGAAGTTTCTCCTCCCATTAAATTTGAGGATGGCGTGCATGATTGATTCCCACAAGACATTCCTTCCATTTATGGAGAGCAAGAGAGTGACCAATCCCATGAGAGATTAGACTTTGAGTCTAATTCCTTGCAGGAACTACCCCATTTCATAGGCCCATGGGAAGCTAAGTCTACTTGCATGAGAGCACCCACGATCATGATAAGAAATGAAGACTCAATCATACCTAGGAACATAGAGGTAGTGAAAAACACTAAAGTGCAGTGCAATCTCACTTTAGAAGAGCTACTCAAAGTTAGGCCAAAGCTATGGAAACATGTTTCCAACCAAGTGCCTGAAATAGCTAAACCTTGTTCTCAGGTAGGATCTCGTAGAATAGTGCCAAAAATACCCCTCGATAAGATAAGAGACATGATCCAAGGAGAAGAAACACATATCTTCCAATTACCCATCAAGGTTACAACACCAAGGCAATTTTGGACTTAGGTGTAGGAGTTGCAATTGCCACCACTTCCCTATGGAAGCGCTGGGGCAAGCTAGCACTTAGGCCAATGAGAATGAGATTGCAGATGGCCAATGGTCACATAGAAAGACCCTTAGGACTACTAGAAGGGATAACTCTCACCACGTGTGGTGTAGAGTTTGAGCATACTTTTGCTATATGTGACCTTGGCAAAAATCAGGCCTATGAGATGATTTTGGGAAGACCATTTATGAGGCACTTTCAAGTGGTACAAGATTGGGGAACCAATGCTTTGTATTTGCAACACTTAGGTGTTGCAACCAAAGTCAATCTCAAGGATTACTCTCATAGAGACTTACCCCCTATTCAATGGAATCCTATCCATAGAGCTAAATATGTACAAAGTCTATGCATTCCATGTGAAGAGATGGATAGATATGTGCTTGAAGATGAAGTGGTGCTGCAAAATCCTTGCACTACACTAGCCAAATGAACTCTAGGAGTATGTGTTGGACCCTTTTAGCTTGTTGACGGATGTCTTAGACACCCTATGTACCTTGGAAGATCATTCCCAAAAAGGTAGATCAAAACAGATAAGCTGGAGTTAATTCAGAGGTGAAAAACTTGTTATTTTGGTCCATACACCTGTCAAGTGTTTTGAACAATTCTCTGAGCATAGCAACCGTTAGCATAATTCCTTTTGCAGAAATCTAATTAACTTCGAGAGATAACTTTCAAGAGTAATCTCATCAGAAATAATGAATCACACAGTGAGAATGAAGTTTAACAAGTTATGATATCATCCCGATTTTCATGGGCTGCAAGAGTACTTAGACTAGTCAGTAGAAAAATGATCATAACTCAAGATTCAAATATTCAATGATTATGAAATTTTTTGTATGCTAATAATAGACAGTATGTTGAATCCAAAAAGCTTTGAATCATGCAATTTGATAAAGTACACACGGAGAATCAGCTCTGACAAAATGACTGATAAAATTGAAAACCTGACAAAGGAGTGAATATGAACAGAAAGGGTTGACTTCAACTAAACATAACTCAAGATTGAGAACTCCAATAGCAACGAGATTTTGTGACCATACAATAGACTTTAAAGAGAGCTTTAGCAAGCTAAATAATTGAAAAAGATGCACCACACTGAGAGAGATGATCTTTGCAAGCTGACTGAAAAACTTGAGAAGCATAATAGTGAAGAGTAGACTCATACAGCCATGAAGATATGAACTTGTATGATCATAAATATTGTTGAAGGCAGGGAAACCTAGAGAAATAAAATAAGAATAAAAAGAAAAAGAGGACTATGCGGAGATTTATAAGGATGTGTTGCAAGAAAAGGGGAAGTTATAAGAAAGGAGTTAGCAACAACCGTAAGGAGAAGAGGGAGAAGATAGACGAAGAACAAAGACGCAACAACCTTGAAAAAGAAGAAAGAGAAGGTCGACGAAGACGCGACAATAGGAAGAGGAGGAAAGGTACGAGACGTAAAGACGCAATGATCAGAAGAGAGATGAGGGTGCAAGAAGTGTAGGTGCGTCAACTGTAAGACGAAGTCAAAGAAGAAGGAGTTCCTTTGTCAGGACCGGAAAAGACCAGATTCTACAATAAAAAAACCAATATATAGATAACGATTGAATGAAGATCTTTGCGGCTTAATCAAATTCTCATACTAAAGTTCTAATCTTTACAAAACAACAATCTGTATTTTTTGGTGTTGTGTTTACCAATGAATAATCAACCAAATGTCTGCACAGCACAGTTATAGTGCTGAAAGTCTTCTATTTACGGTTAAGTCTGTTTGAGTGACTCTGACTGTACTATGTCACAATGCAATTGACTTGAAATATATGTGAGTGAAAAAAGGAAATCTGTAAATCTGTTGCAAGAATAAAGTGTAGCAAGACTGTGTAAATTCTGAATTAGTAGAAAACTATCAAAATGAATGTTTCTGGTGATATTACGGTGATATTCCGGTGATGTTCCGGTGACATTTCGGTGGCTTTAAGAGACATTTCCGGTGGAATATCTGGGGAAGTAAAGATCAGTGCACAATGGGAAAGAATAGTAAAATCTGATTCTGCTAGTTAGACGGTGTTGTGTTGAACCGGAGAACCCTCAACACAATTGGCGATCCTACTGTACGATTGAAGCCGCCTCAGGAAATGAATGAGGGGCAGGCAAAATCGCTTTAGTAAGGTATATTTTACGAGGGCACAGGCAAGAGCAGCGAACGTGGAGACATCCTCAGATTTTTACGAGTGGTACGAGGCCCAGGAGCAAGAAGCGCTGGGCACTGACAGTGAACAAGGGGAAACAGGTGTAGTAGAGGCCAGGTTACTGGGCGGCATACTTGGTGTGTTATTCCTCACAGAAACAGCTGTAGGGGTAAGAAGACAACTCCAGTTTGACCCAGTTGCAGGGGGGACCGGTCATAGAACTAGGCGCACACCTCAACCACAGCCAATGGCTCAACCACCTCCAAATCCCAAAGTCAAGGCCACTCATTTCAGTGGAACCTCTAAGGAAGATGCTGATTTCCATGTAGCTCAATTCGAAATAAAATGGACAGCAAATGGATATCCAGCTCTCTATGGTGACAATATTAAACTTCAACAGTTTGCAGCCACGTTGGAAGGACGAGTTATGAGCTGGTTCAGTCAATATGGCATTACCCATTTTGCTACGTATGATGATTTAAAAATCGCATTCTTGCAACGGTTTAGAAAAGAAAAGACGCCTTCCGATGTATTAAGAAAGTTGAGGGCTATTAGACAAAAGACTATGCTAGTGGAAGACTATGCTCAGAAGTTTAAGACTTTAATGGATAGGCTGCAAGGTAATGAACGACCTACTGATGAGATGTTGGCAGGATTTTTTTTGAAAGGATTAAGGAGCACCATGAGACATGCGGTGGCCAGTGTGGACATTGCGAATGGTTTTGATGTCTTAGTATTAGCAGCAGCGCGTGTTGAAAGACGGTTTGGACGAGCAAAAAAGAAGCAGTCTGATTCTGGTTCAGAGGTTGGATCGGATTCAGAAATGGAGTCAGGTACGAGTTCCGATGATTCTGATACTGATGATTATGATGATGAAATAGTGAAGACAAAGCATCGTAAGCCTCAACCTAAACACCGTAAAGAGGAGGAATGGATTCGTAAATTAAAGAAACATGGGTATTCTATATTGGCTCCAAAGGAAACACGATTGTGTGATATTTGTGACAAAGAGGGGCATACCACAACCCAGTGTTGGTATAACCCTAAGAATGGAGGGCAAAGTTCTCGGCAAGACAATAGAAATCTAAACGACGTGGCGGCCAATCAGGCTATTCCTATCCAAGGGCGAGGTAACTTCCAGAGACAGCAACACGTAAGACCCCCATGGAGAGATCAAGGAAATCAGCAAGGAAATAATCAACAAGGCAATTACCAAGGTCGACCACCAAGGGTCATGCCTTGTGGGTATTGTTCAGCTCCTGATCATTGGATAGGGCCGAATTGCCCTTTGTGGGTAAAGCATCGTGAAGAAAGGGGTATACCTGTCATTCGGTATAACCAGCATAATCAGCAGGGACAACATCAACAACAGGGGCAGCAGGCGGCTCAGGCAAATGCCATGCTGATTGAATGGCCAGAACAAGTCGATAGGACCCCTGATGCACCGAGGACATCTGCTCAAATGCATGGTAACAACCAAGGGCAATGTGATGGTATGCAATGTGGAAAAAATAAAGAGGTTGAAGTATTGGCGGTCACTAGATCAAAAAATAAAGGCCCTATTGATTGGCATGCACAAAGGCAAATTCGAGATAAGGTTTTAGAGCAGGTTCGAGACGAGCCTGCTAATCTGGTAAAGGGTGACGACCGGACCGAGAGACAAAAGGGTGTGAAGTTGGTACCGCCCATGATGGAGCAGGATCAGGCTCAGTGGCAACAAGACTTGGCAAATGACTGGTTTGCTGACCTCATTAGTGCACCGTTACAGTTGTCTTTGGATCAGCTGTAATCTTTAGTACCGGTCTTTCGCAAAAAATTGTTGAGAAAGCTACTTGGATATCAGACTGAGCCCGGGAGTAGGACGATCCCTTCAATTTCGGCCAACAGTATTGATCCAGCAGATGTGGATTTTGTCGTACCAGTAATTCAGGTGCAGTACAATAAGCGAAGTTTTGCCGAAGTATTGTTAGATGGAGGATCAGGGGTAAATATATTACCTGAACATATTTTTATTGAAATGGGAAGAGGGGCATTGGCTCCAGCCCCTTTTCAGGTCAAAATGGCAGATCAAACACGAGTCCAGCCTGTTGGCATTCTAAAGCAACAACAAATTATTATTTCCGGTATGACATTCATGGTCAATTTTGTAGTCATTCGAATGACGGAGTCAACGTACCCGTATGAAATGTTGTTAGGAAGACCTTGGTTTTGGCTTGCTAAAATTAAGCAAGATTGGGGTTTGAATGTCGTAATGATTACCAAGGGTAAAAAGCAAGTGACAATTCCCATGCGTGGGCAGAAAAATATGCCGGTACAGAAACCGTTGATGGCTCAGACTATTAATTTAGCAGATGAGATTGAAGATGACGAAGAGGAAAAGTTTTTGCAAGCAAACCCAACGGTGGTGCCAGTATTAGAAGTTGATGTAGGAGTATTAAGTAAGGATGATAGTGGTGGGCCAAACGAAGAAGAGTCACTTCCTGGTGAACAGGTGGCAAGTGCCCAGTTATAAAAAATATTTGATCAATGTATGAAGGTTCCGGTGCAACAGCAGATAGAACAATAGGAGGAAGAGATAATTCTGCGAACGGAAAGGATTTATGATCAGAAGTATGCAGGTTCTGTGCGCGTGAAGGAGGAAGAGCTTCAAGAGGTTAATTTAGGAACAGAAGCTGAACCCAAGATCATGCGGATTGGTAAAACATTGGAAGGAAAGTTTAAAGGCTCTTATTTGCTTGCTTAAAGAGTATGTGGATGTGTTTGCTTGGGATTACACTCAAGTAAAAGGTATAGATCCGCAGTTGCATCAACATAGGATTAATCTGAAGGCGGATGCAGTACCTGTGGCACAGCAGAGATATAGAATGAATCCTAATTTTGCTAAACAAGTAAAGGAAGAGATTCATAAGTTGTTGGAAGTCGGATTTATCAAACCGGTGAATCAAGTGACTTGGCTATCTCCTATTATAGTGGTCCCTAAAAAGAATGGGAAGCTCAGAATTTGCGTTGATTACAGAAAGCTAAATGCGGCAACTGTTACAGACCCGTTTCCTATGCCGTTTTGTGATGCGGTATTGGATGCAGTTGCCGGCCATGAAATGTATAGTTTCTTGGATGGATTTCCGGTTATAATCAGATCAGTGTGGCTGAGGAGGATCAGCATAAAACAACATTTATTACCGAATTTGGTGCTTACGTATTTACCGTAATGAGTTTTGGTTTGAAGAATGGACCACCATCATTCAATTATGTGGCGCATAAAGTTTTTTAGCCTTATCTTCAGGACTTCATGCAGGTATTTGTCGATGACTTTTCAGTCTTCGGTGAAATGATTAAGCACTTACTACACCTGAAAGCATGTTTTGAAAGATGTCGACAGTTTCGGATGGTATTGAATCCGTTTAAAAGTGTGATTGCGGTAAGAAGTGGGATTTTATTGGGCCATGTTATCTCCCAAGCAGGAATGGCGATTGATGTTAAGAAAATTGAAGCTATCCATACAGCTAAAGCACCGACCAACGTTAAAGAAGTAATGCGGTTTGTACGCCAAATTAAGTGGCATTCTCGATACTTAAGATATTTAGCAAACATTTCCTCACCACTGAAGCATTTGACCAAGAAGGATGTTCCGTTTATATGGGCAGAAGCTCAAGAGAAGGCATTTCAGTTATTAAAAAAGATGGTGTCGATGGCACCTATTTTGCAACCACCTGATTGGTCAATGCCATTTCACATATTCGTTGATGCATCGGATGTGGCCGTAGGTGCAGTTTTGATGAAACAGAAAGATAAAGGTTGGTATAGACCTGTTTATTATGCCAGCAGGGTATTGGCTGCGACTGAAAGAAATTATCCGGTGACTGAAAGAGAAGCTTTGGCGATGGTGTATGCCCTTAACAAGTTTAGACATTATTTGTTGGGCAATAAAGTTATTTTTCATGTGGATCATCAGGCTCTGGTTTATTTAATCAAGAAGCCCTTATTAACAGGCCGATTAGCCAGATGGATGCTTTTGTTACAAGAATTCGATTTTGTAATTGTGCATACCCCAGGGAAAGAGCATGCAATGGCAGATTATTTTAGTCGATTGGAATCAGGAGAAACACCCACTAGTGTACTTAATGTATTTCCGGATGCTGAATTGTTTACGGCACAAGCGGTCGAGACAGATTCGTGGTATGATCAGTTACTAATGTTTCTCACAGAAGGGGTATTACCACAGCATTTTTCACCTGATCAGCGAAGGAAGTTTGCTCTTAAAAGTAGGCCGTATTTGGTGATAGCAGGGGCATTATACAAGAAGGGCGTGGATCAGGTTATCAGGAGATGCGTACCAGACTATGAACAATCAACTATGTTACCTGAAGCACATTCCGGTTCAGCAGGAGGACATTTGTCAGGCGATATTACCGGAAAGAAAGTATTACAGGCAGGGTTATGGTGGCCGAAGGTGTTAAAAGATGTGCATGAGTATGCTAAAGGCTGTGTAATTTGCCAAAAGTTAGGCCAACCTAATAATTCTGATCGTATGACTGATCATTCGATATTATCGTTGGATCCTTTTCAAAAATGGGGCATGGATGTTGTGGGACCTATTAAACCTACTACTCAGCGAGGTAATAGCTATATATTGGTGGCAACAGATTATTGTACGAAATGGGTGGAAGCAGTAGCATTGAAGGATAACAAGGCAGTAAGTGATTTATTCCAACAACCCCTATATAGTCCTTCATCATTGATGTTTTTCCATTTTGAAATATGTATCCAATATTATATCTGAACCTTAAGATATGTGTTTGATTCTCTAGTTTGATTAACTTTAGTTTCTACCATGCCAAGACACAAAGGGTACATTACATCACATGGTTCTATGAGAACAAAGTCTCTTTTTCTTACATCAAGGCATGGATTGAATTCTTTTGCTGGTTTGTTACGTAATGGACCACAAAAGTGTTCATCATTTTCATCTATATCTTCATCATCAAATGTATTATCTTGCACAAGATTTGAGGCTCCAAATGGTTTGCATCCACCTTTTGGCCAAAAATCATGATAAAATTTATCCTTCCATATTATTTGAGATTTGAAAACCTCCATAAGGTTTTCCCAATAAGTAAGTACATGATTAATGTACTTGCTATAATTTGAGTTATTCCCCTTCTCTTCTAGGTGCATTTTCCAGCAATTGGCATATCTAAGGAGTCCTTCCATGAGAATTTCATTATCCTTCATATACTCACTAGGTGGTAATGTAAGGAATTGAACTCACAACCTCTTGGTTAGGAATGTGATGGGCTAACCACTTGCCCCAAAAGCCATGGTTGAGGATTACTTCCTAATCCTCTCTCTTAGGGTGTGGTTCAACCATCTCCTACCAGGATTATGTTACATTCTTCCCCCCTTGGTCGATCATTGTCCTCAATGATCTACTCTTGTATCCCTCTAGCCTCAATGATCAGTCCCTTGAGCAATTCCTTACATCCTCTATGTGAAAGGGTAGGAATTGTGGAAAGCGCGCGCGTCGATTTCAAGGATGAACCTTACAATGATTGGGGTGTATCTCTCAATCCGTAGGTCGGATTGAGGCATGTGATATACCGTTGGAAAGCTCTCGGAACGAACTTTCCAATGAGCTAGTTTGCAAGTGTGAATTCCTTAGAAATCCTTGGGTGGCACTTGATTGAGTGTTCAAGATACCAAGCATGGGTGAGAACAAGGGCTCGAGACACCAAGGTTGCGAACAAGAAGGTTCAAGACACCAAGGTTGAGAGCAAGGGTTCAAGAGACCAAGATTGAGAACAAGGTTCAAGAAACTGTGCGAGGTTGAGGAACATCAATTCAAGGGCACCTAGGGAGTTCAAGGGACTGATCACCGAGGCTAGAGGGATACAAGAGTAGATCATTGAGGACAATGATCGACCAAGGGGGGAAGAATGTAACATAATCCTGGTAGGAGATGGTTGAACTACACCCTAAGAGAGAGGATTAGGAAGTAATCCTCAACCATGGCTTTTGGGGCAAGTGGTTAGCCCATCACATTCCTAACCAAGAGGTTGTGAGTTCAATCATCTCCTACCAGGATTATGTTACAGGTAATAATTTGGGAACTCCTTGAGGAAGCTTCGATATTCCATGTTTATTTTTCTTCCATAGCTCTGTACCATTTGTAGGTAACCAATCAATATTTTTTCGATGCAACTTATATTGCATCAAGGGTATCCCTTGACTCATATAGAATCTGAATTGCAATGGTTTTGAATGCCCAATAAGAGTATCAACTTCATCATTTAAGTATCCTTTGACAAAAGTTTTGAAATCTGGTACTCTTTGTATTAGAAAAGGTGTTGGATGCATGCTGTAACATTCATTGAAAGTTCTCATAAGATGTGTAAAACAAAAAATGGATTGTATTCTAAGGTTTTTTGGAAAGTAACTAAATAAAGCGTCAATATCCTCATGTGTATGTCCAACCATAAGGAATCCGAGTTGCACCATATCAAATATCCCATTAGCAACTAACAAAGACAAGTATGCAAAGACATAGCAATTCTTATTTTCTAAACCACAATTATCAAGTTGCAAAAATAGTGTTCTGGGTAATTCCTTTAATGAGTTACTTTGATTTTCCCCTGTGATATTACATTGTGTTGCTTTTTTGTATAAAATTTCCTCATTTAATGCATCCGTATGATGATAAAGTGCATCAGGCGACAACACAAAATCAAGTAGACTCTTTGTGTAATTCACACCAGAACTCCTCAATCCCAAATCTCCATTAATGAGTATTTTTTTCTAAGTTTTGCAAACACATTGAAATAGATGCTATGTTAAATTTGGATTCTTCAATTGGCCATTATCCTAAAGAAAAATGACCATAAACACATTGTACATTCCATGAGTAAGCATTTGTGTTAAAGATATTAGTAATCTCTCAATGCCATTAAGAGATTTTGGAATTGGTTAAAATGTGGCATAGATATATTACCTTGATCCATTTTATCATGAATAATGCATAAATATGTATCTAGAAATAATTCTGAGGAATGTTGATATATTTAGGTAGTGATGTGTGTGAACACACTAGGACTATCCGGGCACTTTTTTCCCGCATTAGGAAGTTTTTTCCCCGGGCTTCTATATATGCCTATTGCCCTAATGGGTTATTTATCTTTGTACATTCTATTGGCAATACATTCAGTATTGTGTGATGTGCTCCAAGCTTCTTCTTCTTCCTTGTGCTTTTTGTGTGCTTCCGCAAACCTCGAACTCCAACAATTGGTATCAAGGCACATCACTGCTTCATCTAGGGCATCATCGACACCCCTCCAGTCACACTCTCAGAATCACATGAAATTTGGTAAGCATACTCATAGTAATTAGGAGATCAAGATGCTTCAATCTATGGTGCTTAAATCACGATCAAAGCTCGCTTCGATCTCCGAATGCACTATCCTAGTGCTTGTGCAAGCTATTTCATCTTTTCATGAAAAAGATATATACAAGCTTTTATTCGCTAGTATAAGCATCTCGAAGTCTACTATGGGTTTAGTAGAACTCGATAGGATACTTTTGTTCAACTTTTTGAGATATAATCAATTTTTTGCATCAGGGGATTTTAGTTAGTGGCCATGGCTAAAAGTAGTGATATATTCTGTATGTTGGCTATTGAGGATAAGTTGGGCAGTACCAATTACCCATTATGGGCTTATATGATGCGTCATGTATTGGTTGCAAAAGGAATTTGGAATATTGTGCAAGGTGTTGAAGAATGACTTATTACCCCTGCACACACAGTTGTTGAAGGTGATGCTGATGGTGTTGAAGACGATGATATTCTTCATGTTCCTATTTGTGTTATAGTTCGTGTTGCACCTACTATAGATCAAATTTGTTGGGATGGTAGAGATGCTCAGGCACATGCATTGATAGCCTTGTTTGTCAAACCTATCATTATTCCTCACATTTGCTCTTGCAAAGTAGCTAAGGATGCTTGGAATACACTTACCACTTTATACCATGCAAGGATTGAGGCTCATTTTGTTTACCTCCAAAAGCAGTTGGAGAATGAGCACATGAAGAAGGTGATTCCATGGCCAATTTTCTGAAAATGATCAAAGATTTGAAGGAATCATTGATTTTTGCTGATGAAGTCTGTATCATCTGCACACTAAACACATTTTGTTTAGCCATGATGTTTTTGTGGAGAGGCTATTCAGCCAATACTTTCATGTACTAAGGGGACATTTGTTAGCTGCAAAGACATGTATGAGACTTTGCTACCTTTTTTTATAGGTGGATAGTCTAATGCTAGTTCTAATGAGGCAACTTCTTAGCCTTTACATGTTTCATGTGATGATTTAGATCATTCAGTTTCTGATGCAAATTTGCATGATGCACTTGTTGATGAGAGGCATGATATTGAGGAGGCAAAAACTATGCCAAAATGGCTAGTGTAGACTTTGCGTGACAATGAATTAGATGCACCTCTATCATATCATACTTGTTCAAGATCTCGTAATGCCTGTTTTGCATCAGATTGCTATGCTATGGCTACCTTTAGTCACTGTGATGAGAATGAGCATGTTTTCTTTGATGAAGCACAAAATTCAAAAAATTGGATGGCTGCTATGCAATCTGAATATAATGCTATAATGAAAAATGGTACCTGGTCTTTATATGAATTGCCTCTTGGCAAGAAGGCCATTGGCACTAAGTGGGTATACAAACTTAAGGGTAAGCCTGATGGAACAGTTGATAGGTATAAGGCTAGGCTTGTTGCAAAGGGTTATGTTCAAGAAAGAGGCATTAATTTTGATGAGACCTTTGCTTCTACTTGCTGAATGACTATTGTTCATAGCATTTGTGCACTTGTAGCTCATCATGGTTGGAATGCACATTAGTTGGACATTGAACTTGCATTTCTGAATGGTGATTTGCATGAGGAAGTGTATGTTTTTTAGCCCCATTGCTTTGTGCAAAAAAGGCATGAATACTAGGTGTGCAGGTCAAAGAAGGCATTATATGGTTTAAAGTAAGCACCACATGTTTGGTATGAAAAGATACATCATTGCACATGGTTTTGACAACAGTCCAACTGAAAGCACCTCATATGTTAAGCGTGTTGATGATGTGGTTTTGATCATTGTTGTGTATGTTGATGACATGTTGCTCACTGGTCCTCATGAGAAGCATATTGCTGATTTTAAGGCTTATCTGCATGCCTCATTTGAGATGTCAGATTGGCATTTGCATCATTATTTGGGCATGCAGTTTATGCAAGTTGACGGCATAATAGCTCTGTGTCAAACAAAATATATTGACACATTATTGCAATGATTTGACCTTGAAGATTGCAAATCTATTGCCACTCCTATGGAGATGGGGCTTACAATTGAGTCTTCATGATGTTCGAGATGCATTTGATGTTCTTCTCTATGAACAGGCTCTTGAATGCTTGATTTACTTATGCATTACTTGGCCAAATATTTAGTTTGTTGTCGCACACATGAGTGGGTTTATTCATTGGCTAGGTGTCAAGCACTAGCAAGTGGTTAAGCGCATCTTTCGCTACTTGAGTGGTACTGAGCTCCTCGGATTGTTTTATCCCAAGGTTTGGATCAGTAACGCCAAATTTACATGCTTTTTCTGACTTTGACTAGGCTAGTTGTTATGACAGTCGTGTGTCCACTAGTGGCTTTCGCTTCATGGTTGGTAGCTCATGTATATCTTGGCTGACTAAGAAGTACCCTACTATGGACACTTCTAGTTGTGAGGCTTAGTATAGGGTAGCTTTCACAGTGATTGTTGAGTGTGCGTGGCTCGAATTCCTTATGGTTGATTTGGATGTTAGTTAGTCTTCTGCCACCACCATCTTCATTGAGAGTCAAAGTGCATTGGTAGTTGTGAGGAACCCTGTGTTCCATGCTCACACTAAGCACATTGAGGTGCATTATTATTATGTTAGGGAGAGGCTCTCTTCTAGAGTGATCTCTTGGCATATGTGCCTATGTAAGAGAACGTTGCAGGCCTTTTCATGAAGGCTCTATCTAGGGAGATGTTTGAATATTTTTGCAAAGCTTTGGGCGTACTTCCTTCTATGGAATGATTCCACATAGCTTGGCACTTCCTTATACATAAGCGCTAGCTACTTGTTCACCACATCACTCCTAGTGGGGATTTATTGATATATCTAGGTAATGATGTGTGAACACACTAGGACCGTCAGGGAACCTTTTTTCCTCTTTAGGAGGTTTTCCCCGGCTTGTATATACGCCTATTGCCCTAATGAGTTACTTGTCTTTTTTACATTCTAATGGTAATACATTTAGTATTGTGTGTTGTGCTCCAAGCTTCTTCTTCCTCCTTGTGCTATTCACGTGCTTCTGAAGACCTTGAACTCCAACAAGGGAACTCTGCGGTAACCACTCTTGCCCTGCTATCTTCACCCCAAAACCAACCTCTTCCTCTTTCCCCCTCAAAGGTGCCTTTGCCACCTAGCCCTCCTTCCTGACTGTGTCATTCGACGGTCCATCCTGTCCCTTCCTCCCCTGATTATTCGCCTCCTTCGTCGTCCGTCATAGTTTTCGCTAACCCCTCTCCGCCAATCTCCACCTCTCTTGTTCCTGACTCATTGGCCCAACTAGCTCAGATAGGCAGTTACCTTATTCATCTTTCCAACCATCTCCCCCATCACCTACAAGTCGCCCAACAATCCCTCTGAACGAAGTACCAATCCAAGCTGGATATTCTTGAAGTGGACATCACACCACTCCAGGAAGAGATGCTCGTAGCCAAGGCAGAAGCCAGTTCACTAGAGGAACAGATTTGAAGTCTCCAAGAACAATTGAATGAGAAGAATGCCATCATTGCAGCTCGTGATGATGAGATTAGCAAGCTAACTCAGACAGTGATGGACAAGGACAACGCCATGAAGGCTTTGGGTAATCTCTTAGGGACCACGCACGCTGAATTTGTTATGGTTGAGCAAAAGGGTCAAGAGATGGCTGAGTTAGCCTTACAAGCAGAAACCAAATTAAAGAAAGTCACAGAAGAACTCTTTCAGAAAAGCCACTCTTTAGAAGAGAAAATCGGCGGCAATATTCAGCTGAAGAAGGATGTCGAAGCCATCCAGAAAGAGAGGCAAGATTTCTATAAAACCATGGAGTTCTAGGCCTAAGAGCTTGAACGTAGAGAGAAACAACTAGGTATCCCGGACAAGCGATTATCACCCATTGATGCAGAGATTGCCGAAATGAAGTTACGACGTGATGCGGCACTCGCCAATGATTTCTATCTTCAAGAAGCTTTTTTGCAGAGTCAAGTCCACGCATTTTTCGGTGTGGGCGATGGTCTAGAGTTGATTCTGTTCTGAGTTATGTTAATCGTAGAGTTGTCTGTAAGAGTCAGTACTCGGTATTGAAGTGAATCAGATATTGTGTCAACATTTATTATGTTGAAATGAAGTGTGAACTATAACAGTAATAATAAGGGAAGAGTGAAAGTTCTGCGTACATAATTACGGTGATTGTTAAGAAATGCTATGTGTCAAAAGTGTAATTGAATCTACTATAGTTGTTCAGAGTTAATCAATGAAGTTAATTATCATAAGTTAAACAGTGAATTGGGAAAATATATAAAGGGCCTTTGAATTATCAGACCCCTGACCATCCCAAGAACCCACGAGTAAGTACATAATAACTTTAACAGTATGTTCTTAAGGGTTTTTTCTCTTGGCTTGCATGTTTAGTCCCCCCAAATTAAGTAATTTGAGTGTTTAGGAACGATGGAAGCAAATTTTATAGAATAAGAAAGACGAAAAAATATTATTAGAACACTTCCTGATGCAATTTGAACTTTTGGTAGCTAATTTGAAGTCATATTCAAAGTTTTGAGGCTCTAATTTTCAGTCCTTGCTTGGCTCAAATGAAAATTCTAAATATACTCTTGGTCTTAGAGGGGTCTTAGCATCAAAAGTCAATGAAAATGATTCCAAAAGTAGATGGGAATAATCAAAACGCCAAAAATGAGAAATGTTGATCCACGTTTCATCCTTGATAGTCATCTGAAGTCAAATATAAGTGGTCCAACACATGTGCATATAAGCTATGTAACCAATCCAAGTGATAGAAGTTGATTTGGTTGCTAAAAGAAAAAAAAACAAGGCCCTAGAAGTGATCACCTAGTATCTCCTCAAGTGTTGTCGAGAGATTTTGATCCATCAAAACTTCTCCAAAGCAAACATCATTTAAAAATAAATAAATCTTAGAAGCATATATTTTCAAACATGGAAAACATCATTTCAATCAAGTCTTAGAGCACCAAGTTATGCCTAAGAGAAGTTCACCATGTCGATATGGGAAGGTGAAATAGAAAGCTTATTCATGGGGGCACTTTGCAAGCGTGAAAAGGTGCTCCAAAGAGGCTCGTTAACTAATTTGTTTGCCCTAGCCCCATATCCGAATCCGATACTACATGTGTGTATATTTTGTTGCTCAATCTCTACTCAAATCTTTCTTGAAAGCTCTACTCAAATTTTGACGAAAATTCGAATTTGATATTCATGAGTATTTATACCTTGTGCATGTTGTTGAGAATGATTTTGCATCGAAGTTTTGAGAAGGTGGAAGTTAATCCCATATAGAACATCGTAGCACGGAATTCAGGCTACATAAGGAAGATTGCTGCTTTCTTTCCTTTTTCCAAGAGAAGGAGAGGAGGGTAACGGATCTTCTTGCTTGTTGTGCCTTCACACCCGGTTGTATGGTCACGTATGAACGGCCTTGCACCTGGTGTCGTCCAGCATGTTTTGGTTGCACGACCTTTCTGGCTCTAAGACGAAATATAGTGGTTCTCACGATAAACTAATTTTGCAAGTACATGGGCACAAATCCCAATGTGGTGAAGATGACACTAATGAGAATTATGGACAGGATTCATGGAGATTTCTGACAATGTCCTTGTGCCCAACATCGCACTATACGTAATAACTCTCTCAATTCTAAATATTATCAAATGGAGCCCCCGAAGTTGATTCAATCATGAGTTCTGCATGGCCCTCATGTGTGAACCAATATGCTCTAATGTAAGGGGTGGTTGACACCCTACTACTAAGTACTCCAATAAAACAAGGACATGGAGTAGGGTGGGCATATGGGCCTTGATGTGGAACCCTACAGAGGGGGATGTCGCTGGAGCGACCTCAATAGCAGGGGCTCGAGAGAAGTTTTAGTGTAGGGGCAATAATCTATTCTTGATGAAGTGCACTAAATTAGTTCCCAATGGGAACAAAGACATGTCAAACTATTGATCTATGCTGTGAGCCCATTTACTATCACCCCCCCACATTGTTGCTAGCTAGAGGAAGATAAGGAAGGGTCATTTAATGCCTCTGTGACTGAGAAGGACGACTATCCAACTCCTTACTCTTGCTACATAAATCGACTTGGATAAGTGAGAGGTCAAGGGGTGTATTGAACGCTTATGAAAGAGGCTACTAGGATGCCTATTGAGACTGAATTATAGTCTGGCTTCAAGATTTCAAGATCCTCAAATAGTTGACGCACTCAATGAACCAATCCATAGATTATAGTGGAAGCTTGCAAGAGAACGAGGATTACGACCACCACGTGCTAGAGAGATGACTCTCCTCCCAACCATCTGCTTTATATATAGCTCTCTCCAGGGGACTGCCTTCTTGGGTAGGTGGATACTAACCGTCCATGTGTCAGCCATGTAACTGCATGTATGCCAAGTGTCCCAATTAACTGGAGTTAAATCAGGTGGATGCTTCTAGAAGGCTCTAGATATCTTTGGGCAAAATACTCTCTCCATGCATCCCATGGGGATTGAACCCAATGTGGATGTTTTGGCAGTTACAAGGTCATAGAGTAAAGGTCCTATTGATTGGTAGGAGCAAAGACAAATTCACGACCAAGTGCAAAAGCGGATCCAACAGGATCAATGGAAGCAAGTATAATTTTAGATTTTATCCAAGGAAGATGATGATGGTACATCTATGCATAGAACAAAGAAGGATTATAAAATGAAGGCCAAGCACGAATTGGACAATGATTGGTTTGAGGTAATAATTAATTCCCCTTTGTAGGTATCTGTGGATCAATTATTGTCGCTAGTGCCCACTTTTAGAGAAAAAATATTGAAAGGGATGGTTGATCAACAATTAGAACTAGTAGCTACACAGGTACCTTCAACATCAGCCAATAGTATTGATCCAACTGATGTGGACTTTGTAGTTCAAGTAATTTAGGCACAATATAAATAAAGAAGATTTGATGAGGTTTTGTTGGATGGTCTTTTAGGAGTGAACATATTACTTGAACATATATTTAAAGAAATGGGGAATGGGGCTTTGGCTTTAGCATCTTTTCAAGTAAATATGGCAGATCAAACAAGAGTCCAACCTTTGGGTTGAAGCAATAGTAGATAATAATTGCAGGGATGTCATTCATGGTTAATTTTATGGTAATTAGAGTGTCTGAATCTACTTATCCATACGAAATGTTGTTAGGAAGACCATGGTTTAGATTGTCTAAAGTAAAACAAGATTGAGGGTTAAATGTGGTTGTGATCACGAAAGGTAAAAAGAAGGTTACAATACCAATGAAAGGAAGAAGGAATATGTCGGTTAGAGAGAAACCAGTGATGGCTCACACTATTAGTTTAGGAGACCAGATTGAAGATGATGAAGAGAAGGAATTTCTGAAGACAAATCCAATAGCAGTTCTAGAATTGGAAGTATACATGGAGGGCTTATTATCAAAAGATGAGGAACTTTGAGAAAATGGTGATTAGCCAACTGTAGGTGACACAATGGAAGGCACACAGCCGAGAAAACTATTTGAGCAAAATCTGGGAATCCCAACTCAGTAGAAGTTGGAGCAACAAGAAAAGGAGGTATTTAGTTTGGTTGAGAAAATATATGAACAAAAATATGCAAGCTAAAGTAGAGTAAAGGATGATGAGCTTCATGAAGTTAATTTTGGAACTGATGTTGAACCAAAGATGGTGAGAGTAAGCAAAGAATTAGAAGGCCATTTCTTGGAAGATTTGATTTGTTTGTTGAAGGAGTGTGAAGAGATGGATTGATATGTTCATGAAGATGAAGTGGTGCTGTAAAATCCTTGCACTATACGAGCCAAATAAGTTCTAGAGAAGTGTTGTGGCCCCTTTTAGCTTTCCAATGACTATATTTGAGACAATATATACCTTGGAAGATCACTTGCAAAAAGTTGAATCAAGACAGACAAGTTTGACTAAAAGTCAACTAGCTCAAACCTTCTATTTTTGAATTATGACTCTTAGTGTTTTACTCAATATTCCTTCGTTGTTCAAAATTGTCTAGAGATATTTTAGAGGAGTCTAACTAGGAATCATAGCAACTAATTACAAGTTATTTCATTGAAAATGATGAACCATACGATGAGAAATGAATTAAGCAATTCACCTATGTCAACCCAACTTTTTAGGAAGTAGTAGACATCTATACAGAGTAAAGCTTAAATGTTCATTGCTCACATCACACAGATCTAATTGAGATGAAAATCTAGAATATGATATTATACTTAGACAGCTACCAATACCAAGTTAAATCTTTGAAAAGGATGATCCATGCTTAGAGAAATCCGCTCTACAAGATGACTGAAAACAAAGAGATTGTGACAAAGAATAGTTCATACAAATAGACTTGACAATATGGCAATAAATGATCATGAAATCAATTCTATATTGAGTGAATAGTACAATGAAGTTTTGGTGCATATGTATGCCTTGAAATCACACACTAATCTTGCAATAAGCTTTGAAGATTGAGGCTCTCTCACCGTGACTAAAAAGTATATATACACACACACACACACACATATATATATATATATATATATATATATATATATATATATATATATATATATATATATATATATATATATATATATATATATATATATATATAGTGAAAGTTGGAGCGAAATTTGAATTTGAATGGGAGCTCACCTAAATCACTTTCCCTTATTTCTATTGATAGCTTCTAATTAACTCAATTACAAGTTCCTGGAGTTTCCTTTGCCTAATCATCACGTGGATTCAACCACTTTTGATTCTTTACTTTTACATTAAGTAAATGTTCGAGAAATTACAAGAGATAGTTCACAAGTGAACTTTTTAATCTTCATACA
The DNA here is from genome assembly GCA_020310875.1 of Ceratopteris richardii. NCBI lineage: Eukaryota > Viridiplantae > Streptophyta > Polypodiopsida > Polypodiales > Pteridaceae > Ceratopteris > Ceratopteris richardii. The sequence continues at coordinate 64,024,145 of CM035419.1, forward strand.
TTGTCTTCTCTTTAAAGCTTCTTCTATGAATTTGTGAGACTCAAGACAATACTTAGGCTTGACATATACTTACTCCAACAGCTCCCCCTCAAGCCAAGTATTCTTGAGGTCTTCAATCTTCAAGAATTACTTGTAACCCAATCATAGCCTTGAATTTGCAAAGCTTTGTACCATCCAATGCTTTGGTTAGAATATATGCACATTGTTGATGAGTGCACACATATGATATTTGAATCTCCTTGCTTAAAACCTTATATCCTACATAGTGATAATGAACTTCAATATGTTTAGTCCTTGCATGAAAAATTGGATTAGGAGCTAAGTGAATAGAGCTCATATTGTCACCTAAAATAGTTGGAGTCCCAAATTCCATTCCAAGATCTCTGGACATACGCTTTCATGAGACACCGATTTATATATTAGAGGATGTCGAGCCACACAAGATTGTCAGCAAAAGTTTTAAATTATCAAAAAATCATAAGTTGGAGCCGATGTTACAGACAGTAGTAGATAAGGTATGTGTGCAACAATTGTCATAGTCAAAAGCGGAGGTCAGTGCAGAGGTGCATGAAGTACAACAAAAGCTGGATGCATTATCTAATTTTATAGTGAGACAAGATGAGTTATTGCAAGAGCAAAAACTACTTACTAATATACTTAATTCTGGTGAGTATAAATTGTAGAAATCACAGGTGCAAAGTTTACAAGATGAGTTGCAGAGGAAGGTATAGGAGCATGAAGAAGGTTTGATCTAGTTCAAGAAGCAGCAGACATTGGAAATACTCAAAGTTAGAAATCATTGCAAGAAGGTGATAAATGGACATGAAAGATGCAACACCTGGTGAACACGGAGATCCAAAATTTAGATGCAGTAAATACAACTTTGCACGTGGAAAATGAGGTATTAGAATCTAGAATTAAGCCATTAGTTATGCTCTAAAAACAAATGTTACAAAATGAGGAGGTTGAGATGGATGTAATCTTCATGATTGAGATGGATATGGTTACTCTGAAGCAGCAAATGCATAAGTGTATGCAGGATTTATGGACTAGAATTAAAGAAAGGATGGAAGCACTTATTAGATGTCCATATGAGCAGATACAAGGTGGATTTGTATCAGTTCATGAGAGTCAGTTGATAAAACTTATTGAGCGACATAAAAGTGATAAGGAAGCCTTGAAACAGCAAATTATAGATCTTAGGGAGCACGTACTTTAGCAGGCTTTGGATAAAGAGTTGAAAGATCTAGTTCAACAGATAGTACAACAACTGAAAGAAGTAGTTTTTGAAAGGATTTTGGAGCTAGAGGAAATGCAGGTGGGAGTAGGAGAAGTTTAGAAAGATACTACAGTTGGAGATGAAATTCACGAAGAAAATCTTCATAGCGAACTTAATTTTAGATTTTTTGATCAAGGGATTGTAAATTCGGCCTTAGTTTTCGGAAAAAATCCCCCATTGGGCAGTGCCAAGTGTTGAGGGGTTAGAAATGGGAAGATAAGTAGTCTGTGGGAATTCTTCTAAATCGGATGTTGGTGACTTGGAGTTTTGCTGAATCTGTGTTTCGCTTCATCATAATTTTAAAAAGTAGTTACAAATTAGTTAGTGTGGATGTCGTGTGATTATAGTAGTTGTATTTTGTTTATGTGAGTATGTAAGGGGAAGAAAAAGCATCTTTAGGAAGTGTTGAAATGGATAGAAGAGAGATAGCCTTTGTATCTCTATTTGGCATAGGCTGATTATAATTCAGGCCTGATGAGTTACATTGGCATAAACAATATTTCTCATTCTCTATTGTTGAAATCTCTGTAACTGAAGACGTTAATGAAATATTTTTCAACAACTTGTTTTGCGCAAATTGTGTATATGATTTCTGTTCAAGAGGTGTAATTCTATCTTTTGCATAGTTGAAACCTGGTGACTCTCAATTCTTGTACGCTATTAAGGTTTCTGTGTGAGAAGCGGATTAGCACTAGGAAATGTTCTTTTGAGAGAATTTGACTTGAATTTTAGTAATGTATGTGTTGTTGAACCCAAACAAGAGTGTAATGTTTGAAAGCATGTTAAAAGGAAACAATTAATACATAATTAGTGAAATGGAAAAGTAAGTAAACATCATTCAGGATGGGTATATTTATCATTCAGGATGGGTATATCTATGTTCAAGAATTCCAAAATTATGCACTCGAATAAAAAAAGTAACAACAGATATGGTAATGAAAGATTAAAGAAAGAAAGCAAGCATCACTTTCAGTCCTGTGAAAAATCAATAAAACTTGCCATATTGACCTTTTCGTTTGCATATATGACAAAATTATGCAGTCTAATAGAAAACCAGGTCATGCTCCTCATGCACCTTTTCATCCTGCATTTCACTCAACAGATCCCCTTAGATTGAAAAATCTACAGCAAAGGAAAGAATGAGTAGAGGAACTTGATCTACAAAACCAAGAACAAGGAAATAATGCTGACCAAAGAAAAAAATATACTTAGAGGTTAGAAAAAATATTCGAAAAGAGCTTAGAACTTGATCTTAAAAGGCTTAGGAACGTTGAAAATGACCCCTGCTCTTCCCGTGCCTTGTCGGATTCGGGGCATCCCATGGGTGCTAGACCCGTTCACTTGTATAGTTGTTTCCTTTATTTTAATTAAAGTCTCGGAGAGTAGGCTATTGGCGAACTTCCTTTTATTGAGACCTCCCCCCCCCCCGTTCATGGACGATAAAGTTCTTGCTATAGAGAACAATGAACCGAAAAGCAAATGGCTCGAAGAGATGGACAAATAATAGAGCTCCTTAGTTCTATTATGTACTTCATCTTTGTCAACTTCACGTCACACTCATGATAGGAAGATAGGTCTCTTGGTATCTTCTGTATATCTCTTTTCTTTGTTCCTGTGCCTGCTCTTTCGTTAATACAACAGCTATGACCTGGCCTTTCAAAATGATGCACTCGAGTCAAAAAAGAAATTGCAGATATTCATTAGTAGCGGTTGAGGAAGTAAGCAAGGCAGCACTTCATGCAGAACCACCCAGTCTAATGGGAAAGAGGATGATGATATTCATGCTCCTTTTCATACTATGTCGAACCGTTAACCCCTGATCATCTACGTACAAGTATTACAAACACATATACTTCCATATAATATCTATCGAACCTTGCACACAAACGAAATGAACGATTGTGATGGAAGACTTGAGACACATATACTTCCATATAATATATATCGAACCTTGCACACAAACGAAATGAACGATTGTGATCGAAGACACGTATGCGATACGATTTTCATTTTTTGTTATATTTTATAAACTTTATGTATGCCAGCTCACTCATTCGCAAATATTCGGTTACTCCTTATATATTGAACTTGTTATATTGTTGTTTTAAGTCATTCTTGTACATTCTTTTTATGCAATAAGAGAAGAAGATCATTCTTCTTCCTTGCTTCAATATGTGTATCTACTCCTCTTTGATTGTAAGAGTGTGTGTGTGAGTTGTCTTCCTTTTCTCCTCCCTCTTGACAACCTAATCCGTTGAAACATGCAGTTCATGATGAACTCGAACTCCTTAGTAGTGCTAATCACCTCCACATCCTCATCAATCTCAAAAAAGAGAGTTCCATCCTTAGTATAATCCTAGGTGGTGATCAAAACTTCGGTTGGACTGAAGCCTTCCAACAAAATAGTCGACAAGGGGAGGGGGAGAGGAGAGCCTGTTTAGATCCCCCAATCCCTTGAGATAATGGCCTCAATATCTCTCCTGATCTCAGACACCTCACACAATTATTCCTCCTCCTTGTGCCCCCTCAAATGAATCCAATCACCAACACTATCCCTAGGTCCCATGGCAAGCACCCCGAAGGAAACATGCAGCCTAGATCCAACATGAATCCACTCACTGTACGAGGAATAGGATTCTAAATCAATGGTTGTTAGAGGAACTCCTTAATGCATGAGCATAAAAGATGAATAAGAGGAGGATGTTATAGCTCACACTATATCATGATACTACAAGCAAATATAATCCTCGATCCTCCTCAAGAACCCTGTACGATGTATCTCAAACAATATCTACCTTACTTGAGGCTTCCAGAGCACACATGTAGTACATGCAAACATACCATGTCTCTGACATAGAAAATCCTTCTATGGCTCTAGGCCAAAAAGAAAGCCGTGAATGACAATCCTACCCAAAAATGGATCTTTTTTGAGAAGCGAGGTCAAATAATCCCAAGGTGAGCATGCTCCATAGGAAGGAGGAGGATGATAGCCTAAGCAAGGCTTTCATCCCTTCTAGACCAAAGAAAGTTCTTGATGAGCTACTAAATCTATCTAATACAGAAGCTTGAACATATCAGGCAAGAGATGATATTCTAGACCATGGTTAATAGGACCTCGTGTTCAAAGGACAAGCGAGCAATGCTCTAATGCATGAACGTCCTCATGCTAGTCACGTGGAGACACAAGATCTACTGCCTTGCCAACATATCCAAGCCAATATGGTAGCTGAGGTAGTGAACAATAGTTCTAGGAGGAATCCACTAGAATTGGGCACAACGAAGCCACCTATGGAGTGTGTCCCGAACAACCCAAAACCCAAAACACTTCTTGCACTTTATTTTGGAACCTAATGCATCACAAAATCTCTCCAAAGCATATTAAAATCTAGAAATATTGGCCTCTTGTCCATGTAAATAAACTACACTATCATTTGCAATTTTATCATCTAATAAAGCCTTCTCTCTAATATGGAGCCTAAGACCCTCCAAGCTAATGTCCTATAGATAAAAAGGAAGTCATGGCCTTTGCAAAGAAAAGAAAAGGGGTCCAAGTGAAAGAACAACCTTTTCAGATAGACCTCAAGATATTGAACCACGTTCCTTGGCTCCCTCCACAAGAACCTGATTGTCGACAAAATGATAATGAGAGGTAATGCCCCTGATCCAACTAGTGGTTAGCCCATATAAGGCATAATGTCCTCAAGAAAAGCCTACTCAAAGTGATCAAAATTTTTCAAAATCTAATGAGAGAATAGAAAATGGCTCCCCATGCATTTGAGCTGGAGAAGCCTCCTCTAGTAAGGTGCAAATGTTGTCCATGATACAAAGACCCTTGAAAAAACCAATCTACTACATCCAGTGAATCATGGACTAAATCACCGCCTATAATCTCAAATTAAGAGCCTTCACAAGAATGTTTTAGGATGATTTGAGAATCTTGATTGTACACTAGTGTTTGATTTCATATAAGCCCCCCCCTTATGGATGAGAAAAATCAACCTCTCGACGAGCATCTATCACGAGGATGGAGATAACGAAGAGATCTCACTCACACACTCTCACACTCAAAGAGGAACACACACATTGATTGAGGCAAGGAAGAATAATAATCTTCTTCTTCTTCTTCTTCTTCTTCTTCTTCTTCTTCTTCTTCTTCTATTACATAAAACCAATATACAAGAATGAACTAATACAACAATACAACTAGTGCAATATATAAAGAACAATACATAAGGAAATATCCAATGCCTGTGAATGAGTGAGCTGGCAAGAAATAAGTGTGTCGTCACTCTCGATAGATGAATCTTGTAAAGCTCACTAAAGTATCCTTGACCTATACCCACACAACCACTATACATGTCAAAGAAATGAAAAAGTGATGCATATAATCCTCGATCATCACATAGTGAGCTTGATATCTCAACACTCCCTGTCAAGCTCAATGTCATGTCCTTTACTCCAAGCATCTTGTGAAACGTCTTCAGCTTCTCTACTCTAAGAGCTTTAGTGAATATCCCCAAGCTACTCATCTATCCTCACATAAACAAGTTCAATATCACGTGTTAATACCTTCTCTATCATTGAGTTATAATGTACCTTTATATGCTTTTTTCTAGCATGAAAATCAAGATTTCATGCTAACTTAATGTTGCTAAGATTATCACAATAGATGACGATGAGGTTTTGCATGTCTACACCTCAATCTACAAGTAGAATATCTAACCATGATGCTTCACATGGTGCCATCCCACCACCTCTATACTCAAACCTCGATACTCAACAACGAAATAGTGGGTTGTTTTTACTTATCCATGTAATAGTTGCACTCCCAAGTGAGAATAAAAAGCCACCAGAAGATATTGTATTCAGATTACTACTAGCCCAATCTAAATGGATATATCCATGAACTTGCAAATCTTAAAACAAATTCATAAAACAATGCATAATCCAAAGTGGTCCTCACATAACCTAGATAGCACCTCAGAGCATCGCAATGTAGTTTTTTGAGAACCTACATAATTTGACTTTCAAGTCAAATCATGTAGATTACATTACTCCTTGTAATTCTTAGACATATTGAGCTTCCCACAATTTTCCTACACATAGTATAGTTTTCCAGTGGTTCACTTGATGTAGTATCCAACTTCAAATTCTCATCTAATGGCATATTAGAGATTGGATTGCAATCATCCTAACCATACTTTTGCAGCGTAGTTCATAGTTCAGACATATTGCCTTTGTGACATCCATATAACTATTTCTATATGTATAAACTAAATGCCCAAAAAATATTACATATTGCAGTGAAGTGGATTCTTAGAGCTACTAAATCTATGGAATTGCGGGGCGCATGTTTAATCAGAATGAATACTCATAAGTTTCATGTTGAAAGTTACAAAGCTTGGAACAACAATGTGTTTTGCGATGTGGTATGTTCTCCTCATATTTTTATGCCTATTGGTAGTAGAATTACTTGCACCATATCTAAGGCATGGATGAATGCAAAACAAACTTATACTATGAACCCTACAAAATTTGTAGGTAATGATTATTTCAGCTAGGTTTTGTCGTTTAAGATTATGTGATTTTGAATCTAACTCGTCTGCACTATGAAAGGTTGTTTACAGACCAGCAATCTCAACATATACTTCGATATAATATATATCGAACCTTGCAGACCAGCTAAATGAACGATTCTGAATTTGTGATGGAAGACCTGAGACACGTATGTGATATGATATTCATTGTTTGTTATATTTTATAAACTTTATGAATTCCTCAAGTCCAAGAGGAGATGAAACGCTGTCATATTCAGTCTTGTGTGATGTTGAGGGCATTCCCCTTTGCACGTGACTGATAAGAAAGATTGGTAATGTAAATATGGGCACATTCCCCCCTTCTCAACGTATTCAGGCAAGCAATAAGTGCGCTCAAGTTGACATGCAATCCCTGTAGCTTTCGCTCTTTTCGGTTTTCTTGCAAGAAGCAACACATTGACACCATAGCATGCAGATGATGTTAAGATGTTAAATTGCATGGATTCCCGACTCGGCTCACTTCTTTCTCAGGAAATTAAATTCTATTACACCTCCATCTCTACTCGATGACTCGCACCTCTATCATAAAGACTACGGCATATTGCTAGCCAACCACAATCTCCGACACTCTGCTAGTGAGCCCAAGTGGATATTGATGAATGCGTCCGGGTATCGGTGACTGCAGAGACAAGTCCTCTACAACATAGTTGAGCATAATTGCAGTCGCAATAATGCTTGCGGCTTGAATTATCAACGTGTTCGCCCTCTCTCTTTCTTTTTCTCTCTCTCTCTCAAACGCTGACAAAGATTTATTAAAACTTAATTTCTTTCCTTCTCTCCTCTCTCTCTCTCTATTTCTCTCTCTCAAATTCCAACCAAAATCTCATTACATCTGGATTTCTATCTCCCCCCCCTCTCTCTCTCCCCCTCTTTTGAAATGCTAACAAACATTTCATTTCAGTTCCCTTTCTCTTTCTCGCTCTATCTATCAATTAAGGTTTTTGCTATGTTCTTTTTTGTTTTTTTCATCAATGTTTCATTTTGAGTATCTCTCTCTCTCCTCTCTCTCTCTCTCAAATGTTTACCATCATATTAGCTCGTCTTTTTCTCTCTCTCTATCTATCAATTAAGGTTTTTTGTATGCTTTTTAGTTTTCTTTTTTGCATCAATGTTGTGCCTCTCTCTCTCTAGTAAAGAACAACACAATACATGCATGGGTGTAGATCACTCACATTGATATAGTTTTGGAAAACTCATTACACATCCACAATGGACATTGCCTCCCATCAAACAAAAGATTGCCACTAAAAAGATCCTTCAAAAAAAATGAAGTCAAAATTAGCAAACTATAAGAACAATAAGAAATAGAGAGAGGAATAGAGAGGGCGAGGGAGTGCATCACTTACCAAGATGCAAGAGAGAAAGAGAGAGAGAGACTGAGAGAGAGATATGTGTATGTGCGTGTGGAGAGAGAGAAAGTTGTGTGTGTGTGTGTTATAGGGGGCGAGAAGAGGGTGGATGTGTGTGAGGGGAGGGGCGAGAAGCAAAGTGGGAGAGGGGTGGGTGCAAGTGAGATGGAGGGAGGTATGCATGCATATTTGAGTGAAAAAATAGGGTATTCTATTCAAACTCCCAAGGAAAACCTAGTCCTGAATAGGTATTCTACTCTGGTAGAGGTAGATGTCTTGGAGTTCGAAGAGGAAATACTAACCATGATGAAGGTCAACAATAGAATCATGCAAGAGGTACATGAGAATTTAGAGGCAAGGGGAGCCAAAGATATCACAAGAATTACCAAAGAAATGATCTAGATAATGATAGCAAAGGATGCTTGAATTGTGGTAAACTTGGACACTTTGAACATGATTGTAGGTTGAAGAATCAAAATAACAGAATGTAGCAAAAGAACTATGCATCCATAATTGCAAATGATTCTAAGAAGCTATTCATGGTCTGACATCACATGATGAATAGGATTTTTGTGGATGTTTCAAAGTCAAATGGTTGTGTCCCATATGTTGATTCAAGTGCTTCAAATAACATGAAGAACCATGCGAAATGGTTTAGTAATTTGCACAAAATTGCTAATTCTTGGATATGTTGGAACACGCAATGACACATAACATCCTATCGATCATATAGGAAATGTAGAACTGTCTATGGAGGATGGGAAGGTAAAACATCTTGATGATGTGCTGCATGCAAATATAACAAAAAATTCAGTTTCTGCTGGGCAAATGGATAAACATGGAGTAAGTCATGTTCAACGTTGATGGGTTATATGTAGAAGAGCATAAATAGGATTCAAGATTGATTTCGAAAGGAAACAAAGTGACCAGGATGTTCACCTTAAATTTGAAATATCTTAAAATGAATGCAACCATGTTTGCAAAAGGTGCAAGAGTTATTATTGATATAGAGATCTAGCATAAGATGATTGGACATGCAAATTTGTAGAGGCTGGAATTGATGCAGTCAAAGGAGATTATCAATGGACTACCAAATTTTAAGGCTGCAAAGATACAAAAGGTTTGTGCAACATATCAATTTGGTAAACTGTCAAGAGCATCATTTCTAGATGACAAGCATGTTAGTGAGAATGTGCTAGAAATAGTACATACAGATGTTTGGGGTCTTGCAAAGATCACATCTATGCATGGTTACTGATTTTATGTTACTTTTATTAATGACTGTTCATAAAAAGTATGGGTATATTTCATGAAAGAGAAGAATGAGGCATTCACTGACTTCCAGAATTTTAAGGCTATAGTGGAAAAATAGATAGGGACTATATTAAGACATTAAGGTCTCATGGAGGAGGTGAATATATGTCAAAAGAGTTTAGTAGCTTTCTAAAAAGTAATGGAATTTGAGGACAATTTTCATGTAGGTACACAACACAACATAACGGCATTGCTAAATGCAAAAAGAGACATATTGTAGAAATAAAAAGATCCTTGATGGCTGACAAGAATATGCCTCATTGTTATTGGAAACAAATTGTGCGCATTTTTGTATAGATCATGAATAGAACTCTGACCATTGTTGTACATCAACTTAGACCTGAAGAGTAGTTTAAAGGTAAAAAGCCAAACATCTCGCATATGAAAGTATTTTTTTGTATTGCATATCTCCATGTTCTAGATGAGTTGAGTGCCAAGCTTGATCCAAAAGTAGAAAAATGTATCTTCATTGCGTACTCCCTTGAGCTAAAAGGATATAAATGTTATAACCCACTTGCATGCCTTGTGAAGGTAAGTAGAGATTTGGTGTATGATGAAATTTCGAGCTTTTATGTAGATGCTAAAGAGGGACTTAATCTTGACTCAAATTACAAGGGAAATTCTAGAAAATAAAGTGCAGAATTTGAAGTCTGTTGACTTGATGCATCACGAAGCAAAAGTTCCAACTAAAATCCATGGAGTGGAAGATTGCATAGAAAATTGAGTCTAGCAAATTCATCAACTCTATCAAAGAAAGGTAAAGAAAATATTTTTGCTAGTACTAAAACATGTACAACTTTTGAACACATTGAAGGAGATTCAAGGGCTTCATAAAAGATCCTTGACAAGGAACTTAGATTTCCCTCTATGAAAACTCTAGGTGTAAGAAAGGTACATGTAGATGATAAAAGGAGAAGCAACCTATGACCAAGATACGAGAGGATGTGACATTCAGTGTAACCATTGATGTATGACTGAATGGCTCGTCATTGTGCCTACATGACCAACATAATAGAAGATGCTAAACCTTCTTGTTTTGAAGATGCAATTGGAAGTGCTTATTGGGAGAAAGTTATGGATAAGGAGATGTTCACACTTTATGGAAATTAAACATGGAAGTTAGTTACATTGCTGCAAGAAAAGAAACTTCAAGAGGTAAAGCAACTCCTTATGCATGAATTCGACATGAAAGATCTTGGTGTGCTAAGCCATTTTTTGGGCATTGAGTTTATACATACAGAAATAGTTATATGGATGTTGCAAAGGCAGTATTCCTTAACTATGCTACAAAATCATAATTAGGATGATTGCAAGCCAATATCTATGCCATTACATGAAAATTTGAAGTTGGATACTACATCAAGTGAACCATTGGAAAACACTACTATGTGTAGGAAAATTGTCCAAAGTTCAATATATCTCAGAATTACACCTCAGAGCATCTCAATGTAATTTTCTAACAACCTACACAATTTGACTTTTGAGGTGCACTTTAGGTTATGTGAGGGCTACTTTGGATCATACATTGTTTTATGAATTTCCTACAAGATTTGCAAGTTCATGGATACATAGATTTAGATTGGGCTAGTAGTATTCTAAATACAATATCTACTAGTGGCTTTCTATTCTCACTTGGGAGTGCAGCAATTGCATGGAGAAGTAAGAAGCAACCCACTATTGCTTCATTGAGTATAGAGGTTGAGTATAGAGGTGTTGGGATGGTAGCATGTTAGCATTCAATTAGCATGAAATATTGTTTTTCATGCTAGAACAAAGCATATAAAGGTACATTATAACTTCATCATAGAGAAGGTACTAACACATGATATGTGATCTTTTTTATGTGAGGATAAATGAGTAGCTTGTGGATGTTTTCACTAAAGCTCTTGGAGAAGACAAGCTGAAGAAGTTTTACAAGATGCGTGGAGTAAAGCACATGATATTGAGCTTGAAGGGGAGTGTTGCGATATGAAGCTCAACATGTGATGATTGACGATGATATGTATCATTTTTTCATTTCTTTGGCAGGTATAGTGGTCATGTGGGTATAGGTCATTTGAGAAGAGATGGTGATACACTCCAAAGATGAGCTTGGTGCTGCAATAACCTCGTCTACACCTACCAAGTTTCACACCAGGAATGCTTCGTAGACGAGCTTGCTAATGATGCAATAAAACATCCTTAGTGCTTTGGAAGATCATTCTCCAATTGATTCATCAAAACAGATAACCCAACACAAAACAGATGATCAAAAAGTTGCTATTTTGCACACATGAAATTGAATATATAATGAGTCTAAAGCAACAAATTTGATGAATTTTAATAGACTGTACTAAGAGAAATCAATTTTGGACCATTTGGGTGTCATCCCAACTTTTTAGGAGTAAACTGCCTACATACATAGGTCATTTCAAATTGATGTACCTCACTGAGTAAAGATCCGAATGAAATTAAAATTGAGTTGAAGAAAAAAAACTTGCCACTTTACCTATAAAAATTTAAATCACTCCAAAAGAGTAAGTACACTGAGAGAGATCACTGATCAAAGTTGACTAGAAAATATAGAGTAAACCTAAGATGGAAGTTGTAGAGAAATTCAAATATGATCAACGAAATCAATCTGTATTGCACATATAGTACATGAAATTAATGGGAATGAATCACGGGAAGGAGGAGCACAATGTGTGCTTCAACGAATATCAAATATCAATTCTAATCTCCTCTAAAAGGATTGCTCTACCCGTGGCTTTCCTCATGCGCTTTTACAGGAATTTTTGAATCTGAATTTTGAGGGGATGCCACCTAAAAGTTACTCCATTCTAGGAAATCGCATCTAATTGGTTCCTCCTACTTGGATTTCATGATTTGCACCTACCTAGGTGGCTAGATTCCTTTTTTCCTTTTACATTTGAAGATTCTAAGTTTCTACTTTTACAAGATAATGGTTTTATGGCTTCTCTCATTGAGAGTTCATAAAAGGTCGTTACACAAATTATTTTAATCAAGCACTAGACTTGGCAAAATGCACCAATGGCTCGCCCTCAAGCTTAGCATGCTTGAGTTTTGATTCATCACTAAATTTCCATCAGTCCAATCATTCCTTTGAATCTGCTTAGCTTGATACCATCCAATGGTTTTGTCAACATATATGCACATTGAAGATTAGTGGATACGTAGGACAATTGATGTCCTTACTCAATAATTTTTCTCTAACATAATGGTAATGAACTTCAATATGCGCTAGTATTATCACCAAAGATGTGACGTCTTGAGGTATGCAACCCCAACTCTGAGTATAAATACCTCAACCACATTGCTTCTTGTGCTGCATTAGCCAATCCTTTATGTTTAGTTTTAGTTGATGAAAAAGCAACACTTGGTTGCTTCTTTGAAGACCATGAGATCAATTTTGAACCTGCAAAAGACAACTATCCTCATGTACTCTTCCTGTCATCCTTAGATCTAGCCCAATCTGAATCTTAGTAAATTCTCGGATCAAAATTTTTGAAGTATAATTAAGGATAAAATAGTCCATTAATTGTGCCCTTCAAGTATTTGAGCACTCCCTTGGATGCTTCCATATGTGGCTTCCTTGGCTTATGCATAAATTGACTTAGTATGCTTACGCTATAGCATATATCCGCCCTTGTGAGAGTAGCATAGTTCAAGCTTCCCACTAAGCTTTGATAACTTGTGATATCCTCAATGAATTCTCCTTCATAAGCACTTAGCTTATGGTTCATCTCCATGGGTGTACCTGCACACTTGGTATTTTCCATTTTGAATTTAGAAAGCATGTCAAATGCATACTTCCTTTGAATGATGTAAGTGCTAGAATCTGTATAAATGAGTTCAAGCCCAAGGAAATATGTTAGAGGTCCAAGATCACTATTCTTGAATTCATTCTTCATTCTAGCCTTTACCTGCTTCATTCCATTGATCTCATTCCCCGTAATTATTATATCATCTACATATACAGAGAGATATATATCTTGTGATCCATTTCTTTTTATGAAGAATGATGTATCTACTTTGCTATGCTTGAAGCCTTGGTCCTACAAATAGGTTACCAACCTGTGATTCCAATCTCTTGGAGCTTGTTTCAATCCATACAGAGCTTTCCTCAATTCGCACATATAATTAGGATGATGTGCATCTTCATAACCAGGAGCATGTGCCATATAGACTTCCTCTGAAATCTAGCCATTCAAAAATGCATTTTTTACATCTAATTGATATAACTTTCAGTTTCTAGATGCAAAAATTCTAACACGTCACTCTGATGGTAGGCATTTTAGCTACAGGTGAGAAGGTTTCTTCATAATCTATCCTGTGGTTTTGAGCAAAGCCTTTAGCTATTAACTTTTTCTTATGCCTATTGATACTACCATCTCGATTCTTCTTAACCTTATAGATCCATCTTGAACCAATTACCTTCATTGATGGTTTGCTTGGAAAAAGTTCCCATGTATCATTGTCCATGAGAGCTTCCATTTCTTGATCCATTGCTTCTCTCCATTCTTTCTTACTTTGAGCTTCTTCATAGGATGTAGGTTCTTCATGATTGAGATCCTTGGCCATGTAGATTGAATGCTTTGTAACTAAGGTTGTGTCAAATCCATATCTTTCTGCCTTCTTCTTTTCACTCATCCCTTGTGATTGGTTTTAGAGAGATTTCTATTCCTTGACTTAATTCTTCCATTTTAGCTTTGCCTTTGTTCTTCCATAGCTTCAATTTCTCCAACTCTATGATGTCTTCTTCAAAATCTCATCAAAGACTACATCCCTAATAACTTGAAAATCTTTGTTAGTGGGATTGTACAATCTGTAGCCCTTTTGATTTTGATCATATCCAATAAACACACAGTTCTGTGCTTTAGGATCCTAGTTCCCTCTTACTTGACAAGGAATGTGAGCATAGGCTAAACATCCAAAGATTCTACAATGTTCTATGCTTGTTCTCCTTCCGTGCCACACTTCATATGGAGTGATACCATCTAAGGATTTAGATGGGGGTCTATTAAAAAGGTATGTGGCTATTGATATAGCCTATAACCAAAGGTAATTAGGTAGGTTCTTCTCATTGATCATAGATCTAGCTGCTTCAACTATGGTCGTGTTCCTCCTTTCTACTACTCCTTTCTGCAACTATGTAATCGGTGATGCTTTTTTGCTTCTACAAAAATCATCACCGATTACATATCATAATTTTCTATGTTTGCTCCCAATATTTCTTTATTTGATAGCTTTTTTTTTTCTTTTCACATAGCTCTAACGCTATATAAACAAAGCTTTGGCTCATTGCTAGGCATCACTCAATCTTCTCAAGCTCAAGCTTCAAGGTCAACGTAAGGAGGAGAACTTGGAGGCCCTCTTGGATGGAGTGTTCATATACTACTAGAGGACTTGTGGTCTACATCTTGGTGATTATCTGGACACGATTCTGCCATCTTACCATCAACATCGATTTTTGATTTTCTCTGAGTAGAAAGTCTAATTCTGTTCTTACTTGTTAGGTCATTTGATTCTGGTTTAGGTTGATCAAAATTTGGGTTTGTTGTACAATAATTCTAAACATTTCTTATTCTCTATATTCTCTCTCTCTCTCAGACATGCACACAAACACACTCTTCATACCTCTTAGGCACACACTCTCTTGTATCTAGTTCCTATTTGTGCCTAGTCTGTAATGTCAACTTGTATCATATATGCACATTGTAATTTGACATTAATATATAGTTAGTGTAGGTGAGCCTCATAGCTTACCGTTACACTTGAAATATCATCTATTCTCTCTCTATCTTTCACTCATCTATTTTTGAGTCCTAAGGTGTATGTTAGGGTTCATCTGTTGGAAGATGCTGTAAACCTATGATATATCATTATTGTTGCCCACTCCCACTTCCAATATTTGTTATCAAAGCCTATTTGACATACACCCTTACTAAGATGAGTGAAATTACCTTTGATTTCATTTGATCTGTATTCACCTCATCGATGAGATGTCAATACTTGAATATACTTCCATGTTTGGTTTTTCACCATAGCCTTCAAATTATGAAAGTAAATGAACACCAAAAACTTCTCTTTTATGAAATATACATATGCTTTTCATGTATGTTTATCAATCAAAGTTACATAGAACCTACAACCTCGCATTGATCTAGTCATTGTGAAGCCCCAAACATTTTCCTATACTATTTGTACCACATTCTCACTAACATGCTTGTCATGTGAAAATGATGTCCTCAATTTTCTACCAAACTAACATCCTTCACATACCTTTTGCATCTCTACAATGCTGAAATTTGTTAGTCCATTGATAAGTTCCTTGGACTGCATCAACTTTGGCCTCCACCAATTTGCATGTTCAATTTGCTTGTGCAAAATCTCTATGTCAAGAATAACAACCACACCTTTTGCAAAAATGGTTCCATTAATTTAAGGAATTTTCATAGGCACGGCAAATGTCCTACCCATTTTGTTTCTTTTAATGATCAACTTTCCATTCTATTTGTACTCTTCTACATATAAATCATCAGCAAGGAACATGACTTGTAATCCCTGGTCAACCACTTGTCTAATAAAAAATAGGTTCTTTAGATATTTGGAACATTCAGTACATGAGAAAAATGTTTTATCTTCCCATCGTCCATGTATAGTGCTATGTTTCCTATAGGTAGGATGACATTCATCATTTCCTATTTCAACAAATCTAGGAACGTGCAATTTCTTCAAATACTAAACCAATGGACATGGTTATTCATGTGATTTGAATCACTTGAATCAACATAAATATATTAAAATCTATTTTGAAACCTCCGCATACATTTTACTCATGGTGTGATGTTGGACCATGAAGATCTTTCTCGATTCATCTACAAATGTGGATGCATAGCTGTTTTGTTTGTTCCTATTATTTTGATTCTTCAACCTGCAATCACCTTGAAAGTGACCATATTTACCACCATTCTAGTATCCCTTATTGTCATTAACTAAATCATTTATTTGGAAATTTTATTGGCCTCTTTTGCTCCCCTTGCCTCCAAAGTTTCCTCTACTTCTTGTATTAGTATGTTTTTGACCTTGGTCCTGATTATTGTTTCCTCTTCCACTTATAAAGCCTCTACCTATGCCTCTTCCTCTACAAGAGTAGAATACCTACTTAGAACCTTCTTTTCCTTGGGAGTCTCAATCTACAACAAGGTTCTTTTCTTCAATTATTTGCATGGAGGTAAGATCTGCAAAATTCGGAACATTCTCCTTGGTATGAATAGAAATTTTCAACTACCTATATGAAGCCCTAAACCACTAAGGCACACTTCAATCTTATCATCTTCTTCTACATTACTACTAGTAGATGCAAGATAATCACATCCACTTTTGATTTTAAAGGTGTATTCACTTACCAACATGGTCTTTTGTTTAGTGTATGGAGCTCATTCTTGAGTTATGATTTCTATGCCTTTGTATTTGTATAATACAATGTGACCAAAGTTTTCCAAGCCTCTTTCAAATTTTTGGCATCCTATATGTGCCCAATCATGCTTTTTTTCTATGCGTATAGACAATCAATAAAGTACGTTCTCTACTCCTTGATTCCACTCTTCAGATCCTCTTAGTTATTATGTAGTCCGATTTCTCATTGGTAAGTGGGAAGGATTTTCATTGTCTCCTTTGATGTATCTGTAGTAGCATTTTCCCATCACAAAATTAATCATTTTGAATCTCCACGAATGAAGTTGGTTCTTATCCAACTTATCCCTCATAATCTCATCAATTTCCATTTTTGAAGGAATTTACAATACTGGCAATACACTAGGAGTAGTACCTCTGCTTGAACACTTTCACACTATGATGACAATCTGATCTCAGAAAAACACAGGTGAACCTAAGGTATTCTAGACACTCAAACTAGACCATGAGTTCCTCCTATTTCAAGTTCTCTGACTCAAAATACTGTCTTCTGCTCTACAAATAAATCCCTCCAAGACAAACTAGTTATTTCCTTTAGGAGAAATGCACAAAGAGACCAATCTCAGCTTTGTATTTATTTCCACTAGAGGATTTACAGATCTTAATTGAGCTTCAAGCTAACTTTAGAGGACTTTCTTATATTTGTAACACACAAATGATTGCAAGAAAATGATACAAAGTGATTAGGGATCTCTAATTAATACTTAAAGCTAACTAGGTATTACATAGAGAGATTAGAGTGTGAGCTATGGCAAAATCAAAGTATGAGGAAAATCCTCAAGCAAGCACATGGCTTGCTTAGCAATGGGTCTGCTAGCTTACTCAAATTCTCTAAGTGATAGCACACATGGGGCCATCTCAATTCTAAATAAAACTTTTGTTTATATAACTTCAAAAAGACTCCCTATATGATAGGAAGCTCTTTTTCTGGAATATTTGCTTTATCACACCTAAGTGTTATAGGTGATTGATTTGAGAGTTATGAGGGTGATTAAAATTCAAGTTTGAACATGAATACTTGTGCATGGTTCCTTTCTTATAAATGCTCCATGTATCATCAGTATAAGAGGGTCCTGTGCTACTAACTTTGAAGTTTTACTTTGAACACTTCACCTCAAGCTTCAACATTGAAGTCTTCATCCTAGCTCCATGATTTCAATGCCCCATTTGAGCTTTGCTAGCTGGGTTAAGTCCAATTCTTTAGTGAATATTTCAACACATAAATCTTTGGTACTTATGTCTTTAACTTGTATCTCCTTTTTCATCACTTTCGCTAGAATGTAGTAGTTATTTAGCTCTATATATTTGATCCTTTCATGGAACATACAATTTTCTAATTGGTATAGAGTACACCTGGTGTCACATATTAGTTCAAATTCATGGACCTACAAATTTAGCTTAATCATAGGCTTCTTGAGGCACATGATCTCACATGTATTTTGTGCTAATGGTCTATCTTCAACTTCTATAGAAGATATGAAAACTATTGGTTGCTTCCTTGACATTATGAAATGACCTTCTTGCCTAGCATCACTTAATATCGTCTTGTATTCCTATCTTCTTTTGATCCAACTCATTCGAGATTCATCTTTGTTTAAGCTTGAAAATCATTTCCAAAAGAATAGAAAATACCTTTATCAAAATTATGATTGAGATATTTAAGTACTCATTTAGCTACAAGTAAATGAGGAACCCTAGGTTTGTGCATACATTGAGATAGCACACCAAGCATATCTAGTAGGTCACGCCTTGTGCTAGTGGCATAATTCAAAGGGCCCACTATCGATCTATATAAGAGTGCATTATGAATTTCAATACCTTCCATGGAGGTCAAGGTCATATTTACTTTCGCTAGATTTCTCAATGGTTTGCAACCAATAAGTCTAATATATGTCTTCAACACATCCAAGATGTATGTCCTTTGCATGAGCAAGGTATCATTATCTTTGTACATGAATTCAATACATATCATAGATTCCCAAGGTATGAGAGAGAGAGAGAGGAGAAAGGAGAAAGGAAAAGAAATAGAAATATAATGAAATTTTGGTTAGTGTTTGGGGGGTCGGTGAGGGGAGAGAGAGAGAGAGGGAGAGAGAGAGAGAGACCATAGAGAGAGGGGTATGAGAGAGATAGAGAGAAAGATCGAGAGAAAGAGATCATAGAGAAAGACAAGAGAGAGAGAGACAGAGAGAGAGAGAGAGAGATAAAGAGGGAGAGAGAGAGAAAGAAAGGGAGAGAGAGAGAGAGAGAGAGAGAGTTATAGGGAGAGAAAGATAGGTACATAGAGAGAGAGAGAGAGGAATATGTGGGAATGCTTGCGCATGATATCAAACGGCATCTTTGGATCCCAAGGAGAGAATGGCATGTCCTTGCACCTAATGCAAGTATCAAATATTTCATAAAGTATGGATTTGTATCGCAACAATTAAGAATATGGACCTTTTGCTTTAGATCGACTACAAAATCTACACTTCCAATCCCATGGTTTGGCTATTGAGTGAATCCAACCACATGACATTGCACCATCTACCTCTCTTGGGTAGAAAAGAACAACATGGGATGTAGAAGGACAAGCTACTGGCTGCTTGACAGAGAATGAACACATAGAAGAAATTCTCAATGAATTACAGGACATGGATGAAGACCACCATGGTGGACATGATGGATACAATACAATTTCCATGATCAAAACATGAGAAAGAACATTAGAACGCCTTTCGGAATAGCTCTGTATGGTATCAAATTGTATTGTTGAGTCCCTATGCCCGAGAAAAAGATGCGGATAGATGCTTATATTTTGCCGAAATTCCCTAAAATTTATCAACTTGTGTTACTTTGAGTCCACAATTTGTACTCGAATATATCTGTAGAAGAGAGGAAATAGAATCCCTCATGCATATGTAAACATGGACCCAAACTTTACTATTTGCAAAACATGGATCCAAACTTTACTATTTGCCTCTCGAGACTGCTCTCCTTGGTCCCCCTTTTTCTTTCTTTTGCTTTCTCTCTCTTTTTCCTTTATTATCTCTCTCTCTCTCTCGCCCCCCTTCTTCTCACCTGTTTTTCCACTCTCTTTCTTTGCTTTCTTCCTCTTTTGCCAATCACACACCCACTTACTCACCTTTCCCTCTCTTCATTTCTCTCTCTCTTTTTTTCTTGCCCTTCTTAAACACCCACACGCGCACTCACTCTTCCCCCTTATCCCTTTTCCCACTCACTCTCAATGGCCTCCGCTCCCTTTTCCTTTGTCTTAACTATTTCCACACCCTTTCTCAACATTTTCTCTTCTCGCTCTTCAAGACACCTTCCCCACTCTCTTACTATTTGACACAAAGTATCATGATACTTTGTCTCATTGAGTAATGAGACAAAGTATCATGTCTAGCATCTAATAAAAAAAAGTCCAATAAGTTTCATGTTGGGCTCTAGTAAACTCAAATACAATCATATCTACAGCATGTATTCGTCCAATTTATGACACCTTAAAGTCTTACATAGCCTGATCTTCCGTAACTTCTAGGGAGCGAAAGATACTACCAGTTTGCTCTTGGAATTTTTTTTTTTCAGACAAAGGGAATCATTGGCATCAATCAAAATATAAGGATACTTTAGACTTCTATGATCAGTAACTTTTTACAACCAACACCAGTAAGACGCTCTTTACAAACATTGACAATAATAATAAATCAAAAATATCGCCTCCGATATGATAACTCTGGAATTTAACACAGCCACAAGATAAACGACAGCATTAAAGATATTTCAATGCGTCCCTAAATGAACCTAATTTGTAGTTGGATTAGTATGATCAAAGTTCTGAATACAGCTCTAGACCATTCCAAAAGGTGGTAGGCTATTAATCACAGGCTATAGGAATTCACGAATGAAAAATTGCCTCATTGATTCCACACAGTTTACCTATTGAACGTATATCGAATGTTGGGCGTCTGATGCCTTGATATACATATAGATTGCGAGATTGAAAGTCTTCGTTCGACTTTGCAATTATGCATTAATTGCACTAATTAGTACTGAGACAAACGAGTTTAGATTACAACATATATTTAGAAGACCAGTCAATAATAACCATTAGGAGATGCCATAGACTCTGTTGTGAAACAGAATATATTGAGTATCAGTACTCGTTCAAAATCGTTGCTGCATATCGAAAGAAAACCCTAACATGCTATAAAATGAATAACTTGACATTTATGTCAGACATCAGATGATGAAAGACCTGTTCTTACACACACACACACACACACACATAGGAGTGCACACACACAACATTTAAATATAGAGGTGCTCAAGTTTTTGTTTCTACAATCTGAAATGATACTTACAAGGCTCGATATTTAGTCAATCTGTAGTGCTTTTCGCTACCAACCCTTTTCCTTCTGATAATTACCTCCTATGTCCTTAATGTCTTGATTCATCACTTCAGCTTGTCATTTAAAGGTGCTAATATAGCAGCATAAAACCCATTCCCCTCTAGCTCATTCTTCGATACCATATATGCAAAACTAGAAGCTTTCAAATGCCTGTCCCGCTAAGTGTCTCTATGTAGGCAATTACAATTGTCTACAAGAGGGCAAGTAACACGAGATCAATGGGTTACGTGTGTCTGCACCAATGCAAGGAAGAAGCAAGTGGATTTAAGAATGGGAAACGATCAGCTCAAAGAACCACCATAAAAGCTTCAATGTGAGTCCAGCATAGAGAAAACACATCAAAACGAATCAGACAAGGGTGGAATCCCCTCCGTGCTCCTTGTCAAGACCCTCTTCTTTACTAAGAGGAATTTCCATGATAATTTCTGTTAAAATGTATCGGGTTTTTGGCAGGCAAGAGCAGGCATCGACGCACTAATAGCCCCCAGTCAGAAGCCTCTACAGCAGCCATAGATGAGTTGCGGTTTCCAATCTTCTCCCCTCCTAATTTCTGCAAACCCACAAAAACTTCTACCACATATTTGCAGAGTAAAAAAGGAACCCCCCCCCCCCCCCCCCCCCAATTCCAGCTTCTCTCTTCTCATTCCCTTCTAATTGAAGTGCCGAGTCCCCCATCATCAAGCTAGAGCTTTCTTCATGTCAAAGCCCCCCACTATGCTGAATTTCACTAATCACTAAGATCACACACGAACAAAGTTGAAGCCGAGAAAAAAATTTTCAAACTCCCCTAACCATAAGATGTCGTTTTCTTTTCCACTGTCTAGAAGTGTGTGCATTCATAAATCACTTCCCCCGTCTGTCTGTACTCTGCATGCGTGTGACTTCAACAAGCAACCTTTTCCCCTGACATCTCAGAGGATGTTGCCTTGCCTTCCTCCCTGTGTACCTGCATGGGTACCCTAGGAGCAAAGAAAGAAGAAAACAAGCAAAGAAAAAGAACGCCCCCCATAATTAGTATAAGGCGAGAAGAACCATCCTCAAAATGAAGGATCAACCCCCAACTAGATTTGTGGACAAAAACGAGGCGCTGTTCCCCCATGTGTCCATGCTTAGGTAGTTCTATGACTAAATTGGTCCTCGTAACTACAATCCACATTGGAAGCTTACTAGAAATTGCCCATGCAAATCTCAATGGACCACATTTGAAATACATAACCACAAAAGTGTTTCCCACTGCAACATCCAACAATATAACCCTTTCTTTCCAATCTCGGAGTGCAACTCCTTTTCCTTCTCTCATGTTCCAAATGCCCCACATGATTTAAGTCTCATTTGATTGTAGTTTAACTCCAATTACAAATATCTTTCTGTGCAAGATACTTGCAATCAAACATCTAATTCGCAAAATGGAAGCCTATTAGTGCACATAAAAATCAACCATTTGTGAAGCTAACATACTCATCCCTTCTGCTCGCAAAGTCGTCCTTTATGAGCAGTTCCACCATCTTGGCTGCCTTGTATTTCATCTGCCACTTCATTCAAATAGGCAACTCATTTAAAGTATCGTAATCGAATCATTCCAAATCATGTCATCATAACAAATTGCACACACACACACACACATATTCCAACTCCTTATTCAAACCTAATTCTTGTGCACAAAAGTTCCTTTCAAATTTTCAACTCATCTTACCATCCACATCATCACTTGTATCCATACTCACATACTCAAGATCTCAACTCATGCATACCTGCCATAGTTCAGCTGATCACTACAACTTGTATACAACATAGTTAGCACCATCATTCAACCTGTCATGCCCTTAGCACCTGTCACTCATCACAGATGTTAGATCCATTCGATGCTTAAAACACAAATACTACCTCAATACCCTTCTCCTTCCATCTACATCATCTCAACATAGAGAGGACTTCCTTATGCTATCCATGTTTTATACCTACATACAATATGGTTAGCCAAAAACAACATCTGCCATTATGTCAATAACTTCAAAGCATGATCAACATCACCACACATAAAATGCAAATCATAGAAAACCCTTCATGAACTTGTCTTGTATAAGTGTACCAATGCTACGACATACCTTCCAACTTGCTCATACACAATCCCTTCTGCCACTCGCTCTCTCCTGCAATAAGGCTCAAACAAAAAGATCATGTCATCCATACACTTCTTCAATCCATGACACAGATGCAATAACCAAAACCAAAACTCAAAAATGTGATTGACGCATTCCTAAGTTTACTTCCCCCATGACTATCTTGCAACAAAGCACAAACAAAAATTACATGATCCAAATGCTCCCATCAATCCAAATAATCATCACGATAAACCAGACTAATGCCTTTAGAAGATATCAATAATACACACATAAACCAATTCTCAAGGAATGTCCTATAAACCTGAAGTCAATCAACACTCATTTCGCCAATCAACCAAAATCATTTGTATACCTTGACTTTGGAAAAGTCGTCCTTCATCATCGCATTCCTATCACCTGCAAACTCATCCAAAAGCTCAATCCAAAAAAAACATACAAAAGGGAATAAACAAAAACAAGTATAACCGTGCATCTATATTCGAGAACTCCTACACTCACCATATATAATATAAGTAAAAACGAGGCCATCTCAAATATGGCCTCACTCACATCCCGAAAAACCGATCACACACAATGAAATGAGACACTGATAAAGAAGTTTTGAGGAGCATGCCACCATAGCCAACCTTTAGAATGGACCTACTAGTAACATAAGGAGAACCAAACTCCATAAGTTGCATACAACTAGCCAGCTAGGCACATAAGAGCTATGCCATCATCAATGTTGGACTCGAGCCGATCGATCTACCAACAATCGATATTTCAGTCTCCCAGATACATACATGCGAAAAACACACCCGTTCGAGTGGTCACTGCCCTCCTCCTCTCTGTCTCTCCCCCTCTCGAGTGGAAACTTTTTCTTTTCTTTTCCTTTTTGTTTATTTTTTTCCAAGCATCGGCCTATGTTGAAATTGGATGCAACTCATGGCCTTGGCCACCCGTATAGGTTTGTTCCACCTATCTACCAACACAACATAGTGTGCAATGACATATATACAACATATACACACATATATACATGCTAGCCCATAGCAAAGCTGGATGGAGCTCGTGGTCTCGACCACCCGATGAAGATGGTTCCACTCACCTATCAACCTCCTATGGCACAAAGCACCAAACAAATATACACACGTAACTATCCAGACTTATGATGAAACTAGCATTAGCTCACGGTCTTGACTACCCGGCTGAGATGACTCCACTCGCCTACTAACCCGTCATAGCACACTCACGTGCACATATATATACACACACTTTTGTTTGTATTTTTCTTTTTTTTTTTTGTTTTCATTCTTCTCATCTCCCATGTCGTGAGAGTTAGGGAGAGGCAAAAGTGATCATTTGCCCTACCCATCCCACACATCATGCATACTCAAAAACAAACAAAAAGGAATACATCCATGGAGCTGATAGATCAATCATCCATCACTATTACTTTCTTGGGCATAACGATTATATATGACACAACTGATTAGTCGCAAGTGGACCTATCAAACCGGATTTCCCTACCTTACATTTAAGTTGCTTCCTCCACCGTAATGTAGCATGGCAACCTCAAAAATTCCTACCTAGTCTCACTCACCGCAGGTGATCAATACTCTCCACCAAGTGAGTCAGTCTCCACCTCAGGGGCCTCATGGTCAGTACCTATAACTAACTGATCGGCCCAAGCCCAACAAATTCCATTTACCTCGTCAGGTATCCATTGAGAGTTGTTGTAATAAAAATAGCGGTCCTCTCCATACCCAACCCAACAAAGAAAATATGTTTCGAACTACGAAAATGAAAAATTGATATCAAGGTCTTGGTTCAGGAAACATACCAGCCAATGGGCTTCCTCCATGTCTTATTCCATTTCCAAACTCTTAATGGCTATCCCCATGCTTGCCAATGCTTGGGCTGCAAAATATATCACAAGGTCAAAGTTAGCGTTTTGGTATACTTAGTCAGCCATAATGATCCTGCATAGCAACACACTTGGTTTATTAACTTTTACGATCTACTTGGGGCAGTCTTAAAACCACAAAATCCAGAATGAAGAGATTACCTTGTACTTCGAGTAGAACTTTTGGGATCACTCCAAAGGGCCTCACTTTGCTTTGATCTGCCAAAGTAACAGTGAAATTTGCAGGCCTTGAAGGGTGGAGTCCAATCTTTTCCATTGTATATTCAGGCATCAAGTTAATGCCACAACCACCATCCACAATAACTCCTTCAAACGCATGACCTTTAATAGATACTGTTAGCCGAGGACTCTTATAGTCTGTAAGAGGTGCTTCACCTACAATTTTACCTTTATGCATAAAAGAAGATTTTGCCACCAAACTTGTAGTGGAAGCCTCATCAATTATCTGTTAGAGTTCTGACCTGAATTTCCCATCCATCTTTATTAAATAAAAAATACTAACCTCCTTTTTCATGGACTTGATTAGTTTTGAAGCCTTTGATTTCTTAAGAGCATGGGCTCCAATTGACTTATCAAACTCCTCATGAGCCCTGTTGAATGCATGCCCAATGGCATCACTGGTACATATGAGATCTCCTTTTTGCCTTGTATCTACACATGTGGTGGCCTTGTCTTCAGATGTCTCTTTGTCTTTGTTCAATCCATTAATTCTTGATTCTTGAACTATATCTACTTGAGCCTTTCCCTTGTTTCTTGTCTGCACTGTAAAAGATTCAATTTCCTCTAACTGCACCACCCTGGTAGATGGTGATGGCTCATTGACTTGATCTAACATTTCTTCTTTGTGAATAGAAATCATTTGAATGCGGGGCCCAAATGAAGAGGCTTGATTTTTAGGACAACAATTTGTACAGTGGTCTCTGGCCTCTGGGCAGTTTCTGCAAGGAGGGGCATTTTTTGATAGAGTGCACCTACTTTGATAGTGCCCACATTCTCCACATCTGAAACAAATGATTTGCCTCCTAGGCCCATTTCCAAAGTTATTCCTCTATCTAGGGTTGTAATTGTTACCTTGATTGGGTGCAGCCGCCATTACATTTGCTGGTGGTAGAGGTCCTCCTTGTGTCCAATATGTTGTTGCAGGCATTCCTCTTGATTGGCATTCCTGGGCCTGATGACCAGCTTTCCTGCATAATTGGCAACACACTTAACAAAGCACATTCACTTACTATATGACCTTGCTTGCTGCACATGGTACACCAAAGTCCACTCTTGATGCCACCCCCTTTGCGTTCCTACAACTCCTGTTGCAACTGAGCCAATTCTTCTGCTTCGGCCTCCTCCTCCTTTTGGAGCTTTAATGCCTCAATCTCCCTCCTCAACTGAGTAATAGCATTCTCCTCCTCTTTGTGGGGCTTATTCCTTTTTATGCCTCCAGCTCCTTCCTTAGCTGGATTACTAGATCCTCCATTTTTGTAGAATATGATAGTTGAGGAGAAATTGCTCCATACTATTGCCTTATCAGCTCCAGTCATGTAGCTATGTTTATGAATTCCTCTATGGAGGCTGTAGGCAACACTAGTTCCTTGATTTTACATTGGGTGGTCACTGGAAGTGGCTTAGCTAACCATTTCTTAACAAAAAAACATGTGGTGGATCTAGTAATTTATCCATTAGTGCCTTCACCCTAGTCACAAACTCTGGGAACTTTTCACCTGGGCCCAATCTCAAATTCTCTGATTCCTCTATGATGATCTCTGCAGTATCTCCATGCTGAAATTGATTTTTGAATGCATCTTTCATTAAGTCCCAAGTTGTAAAATGGTTCTCAACAAAATGGCTAAACCATTTATTTGTTAATCCTTTTAATGTAGCAGGGAAAAGTATTAAAAAGGTGTCCTCTCTTCCCATTAAGCCTCTAGTTTTGCATAGTGCTAAAAACCTTCTAATATGCTCGTCCCGATCTTCGTGAGCTAGGCCTTTGAAAGAAGGAAATTTTTTATTCAATCTTGATAGTAGGGTTTCCAAGTCTACCTGACCATCCATGCTCCTTACTGATGAAGTTGATGAAAGTGGACTAGATAATCTTCTAACAGCATTACTTCTTGTTTGCTTGCAGGTGACCCTCAATGTTTGGGACGGAGTTGCGATCATGAGTTGTTCATAGTCCTCTTAGTATGAGACAATTGATAAGAACATTTACCTCTTAGCCCAATGAAGTAGTACTCTCAGCACTTGAATAGTGCTTCTCCACACTACAAGATGTCTTCTCCTATGCTCAAATCTCCTTGGAGTCCCACCGGGCATGCCAAATTTGTTGGGGGATTCTTGGACAAGAAGGGATTTGAGTGTTTGTAGGAGAAAAGGGAAAGAAAAGAAGAAAGATACACACTGGAAGCCTCTACCGATTGATAATGATAAGACAAATACAATAGTGACTCCAATGCTTCTGTGCAAAATACCATAGAGTGCTGAATTACAAATAACCAAATACCCAAGGTCTTATTGCGGCCGGACTCCTCTGCACCAAACCTCCACCTTCTCCAAGCTTGCACTTGTGTGCACCTTACACCAAGCTTCCGATAAGGGGGAGGGATGGATACCTTCTGTCGGCACGCGCACTACAATGAGACCTTGGAATCCTTGGCGGACTACCTTAGCACTTCTCTGCACACTTCCTTAGTCACTCTTCATGCACACCTTGCACTTCACTTCTCTGCGTCGCCCACTGTATGTCTCTTGCACTTCTCTCTCTTGCCTTTCTTAGACTTTGCTCACTCTTGCTTACACGTAGAATAGTCCAAGAATAGTCCTTGCCTTGATTTGAGTGCCGATTCACATACGCTCCTAACTGCAAGAGTAACTTGGAGCTCACCTTGATGTCCCAAGATTGTCTTCTCAAGTGGCAGCGAACGAATCCTTGTTTTGTCCTGTAGTGACTTTAGGCTAAAACAAATTTTTAATAGGGGGCCATACTTTCACTTCTGCGTACGCTACCGCTTCACATACCTTCACATTTTCCTTTTAAGTCTTCACATGTGCACCTAAGAGAGAGTTCACCTGAACCTTCCAAAACACTTTAAAAACACTTTAAAAACACTTTAAAAACACTTTGAACCTTAGGGAAATTGGAGAAATACCTCTACAACCTGCAACCACTTTCTCCAATTCACCCTTTGTGGATAATTACTTGTGCACTACTTGTGCACCTTGACACCTGCACTTTGAACACTTTGACTTTGCCACTGTTGACTTTGATCTTGACCTTTGTTGACTTTGATCAATTTGACTTTGACCTTTTGACTTTGACTATGGTTTACTTTGACTGCAATTGACTTTGATCAATATGACTTTTATGGGCTCAACAAATTCCATCCTCCACTCTCTTGTCCAAACTCTAAATCATTCTCATGCAAGTCTATTTATCCCAAATGAAAGGGAATTCTCTAAGATTCCATATAAACAAGCCCTCCCTTCACTCTTCACGAGCTTATAAACTCTAGGCCATTGCCAAGAGTGTGCTTCTCTCCTCATGGAGTCTCCATGCTCATAGAGCATCATATGTAATTCATTTCCATTTTATTTAGTTCATCATATTTTTAATGTTCCTCAAGTAGTGCAAGAGAAAATAGTGGGGTACACATAACAAGTAATATAAGAGAGGGTGGAGAACCTTGTGCAAATTCCAATCCAAGGTTTGATATTTCAAAATATGAAGAGCATGAATTAAGGCATAAAAGAGAGGAGGCGAGATTAGAGAAGATGACCGATGCAAGCGACTAGTGCAATCCGAACTTGTGGGATGGCCCTTATCGCTTAGATCGGTCGTGTTAGCACACTACCTTAAGAGACTTCAACAAGTGACCTTCCGTAAAGATTTCACTCATGAGTATAAAAACAACTAGCAACAGCTCATCTCATGCAAGGTTGCTAAAAGGGGATCCTATGTTGAAATGGATAATACGACAGATGCAAGCGATAGGGGAAATCCAAAACTCTCTAATTCCCCGTATCGCTTGCATCCGTCGTGTCCTCTTAATTCTTTATATTCTTCTGTATCTTCTCCAATTTAAACTTTCCAACAATAATGAAGTAAGAAACCCACAATGCAGTCATATTTGTGACACGAACAAATTTAATTGGACCATGCAATGAACTTTTGTTTAACTATCAAGAATTTCAATACAACTGTATATTTCTCAAGGCATATAAATATTGTAAAGGCAAATAAATATGGTTACAATGACCATCTTCGAGATGAAGATTGGCATAAGTACATACAATTTGTACATTATCTTCCAACCTATGTTGTTTTTACAATAGATTTCAATCTAATACTCAAAAATGATTCAACCCTTTCTATCATTTTTGGAATTTGCCCCTATGATCCAGATTGCATGTTTCATGATGCCATTTATAGCTCTCTCTCTCTGATCAAGATGATCCATGCATCTGGCTAGTCTGATAAATTCAATTCAGGACTGTAAAACCTTCTTTCCAAGAATCTTACAGCATTTGCAATCACTCTCCAGCCACATGATGTTGAGTCTCTCTACAATGGCACATGAATTTGTATGTATCCAAATTGCTTTTGTTCATTCATTTTAGCAATTCTAGGAAAATTCTGATCAATCTACATCTTGAGAAGCTTTGCAGCACTGCATTGTAAAGTGAAAATCAGAATGGATGGCATGGCTTTAAAATAGAGAACAATAAAATGTATAGTAACTTACACTTTGCAATTCCCATGTTGTGATTGAAGAGAATTGAGGAAAAGAGCTTGATATGCATTGAAGTCCACAATAATCAAACTCCAATGGCCCCTGTCAATGAGTTGCATGTAAATATACTTTCTTAAATGAAACAAATATCTTTCCAAAATGAAGATGAATACTTACTTTTCAATATATGGGTAGATAACACATTCTACCTCTTCTGTAAAATCCTCTAGAAAGGACTTAGCATCTCCATGTTTATGCAAAAAACACTGTGTCACCAGAGGATCTAAAATAAATACTTTTCTTTGAACCGCTTCCTCACATTGTTGAAGAAGAACCCTATAAATCAAGAAATAAATATGCAGTTAAGGAACTTGAAAATTAAGCAAAACAAAAGCATTTTAAGGCCTCTAGATATACCTGAGTGAAATGTTAACCACACTATCTGATATTTCAACATGAAGCTCCCTCAACATTTTGTTGTCTTCAGGTCTAATGTCAAGAAACCAATCTTTTTGCCATGGCATTGCAACATTAACTATTATCTACCCATCTCCTTTCTTGAGGAGCTCTTTATTTTCTTTCTGTATCTTTTGAATCTGGGTTAAGATGACACTTTCCCCTATAAATAATCCCTGCTTTTTCCTCTCCTCCTCACTATTTGTTGTAGTTCTAGTTTCATGATCATGAGTGACCTGAGGGTTGATCTCTTCAATGAAAACTATTGTTTTGGGTGCTCGAGTTGGAGGTATATTTAAAATATCGAAGAATTTTTTATCATGGTGATCAATAGGAACCAGAGCTTTATCAAATTTATATCTCATTCTTGAAACAATAACATAGTCCTTAGCGATTAGTGTTACCCTATGAGAATGAGTAGCACATAAATAGGCATCATTCATAAAATCAATAGCAAAGTCCTCTACAGCTTCTTGCAGGCATACCAGTGCTTGAGTTTGCCACCTCACATTGACAAAGGATGAGGTCTTCATCAAAGAACAGAGGTTGGCTGAGATCTGCTTGACAACTCTCATAAATGGAAGTCTAGGGATCATCAACCCCACAGACTTTTGAGCTCTTCTAATTTCCCTCAAGGACTTTACATGGTACTTGACCCTTTTTTTTAGGGCTTGTCTAGCACATTGGCTTGAACGTTCTGGGGATTTTGCTCTTGGACATTTTCCCCCTGGGCATTTTGTTCCTGGGTTTTTTGGTCCTGATCCTCAGGGTACAACTTCCTTGCTGTCCTTTTGGTCCTAGCCATACTCTGCACAGAATCAGTCTTTAGGCAAGGAAGTAGGAAAAGTGGAAACTTACTCTTAAAAATCTATGATCAATGACTCTTTCCACTGTCAAAAAATTATGATCAATGTATCTTTGTACATTCTCTATTAATACATTTAGTATTGTGTGTTGTGCTCCAAGCTTCTTCTTCTTCCAACACATGACATGCATAACACAAACATAAACCAAATGGTACTTAAAAATTCATGATGGATAGTGTCATATTTGCCACTGCCTAAATGTGATGGTCCAACTGTATCTAAATGTGTGGCTGTGGCATCTCTCTACTGGCGATATCGGTCAGGAGTCTCCTACTGCTTGTCGTGAATCATATCCCACTCCTCAACATCTACCATACAAGCTTTGGTAAGCCAACTCTAAAAGCATCACGAGCCTTGGATCGTCGATGGGACATAACCTCACGTGCGGTGTGTAGAATCCACTCTAAACTAACAAGAGGATATCCATGTGCTGGTCGCAACTCCTGATAGATCATCTTTGTGATATAATTTTTTCAATCTTTATCTTGTTCACTCAATTTCAACATGATAGAGTGTCGAATCTGTATAGAGCAAAGCTATCGTATACACTGATGCATGGCCTTTTCGACCGCATCCATTACCGGAGCTCCATCACAGATATCATCATGATCATGAGCACCCCAAAGTGTACATGGTGTTCCACGTGGTGTACCACATGGCATATCTACATCTGAGGTACTCGCTCTAGGAGTAGAAGTGGGTGACACAATGTCCGTCGTGCTGCCTCCACAAGAGTCCCCTCCTCTAGAGCTATCTATAGATCCACTTCTAGAACCTCCTGCTCCAGAGCGTGACCTCAATCTACAAGACAAGCCAGCACCAATATCGCGCGGAGGTGTTGAACGCACGCGTCTACTACTAGAGCCACTAGGGGATGGCTAAGAAGATGGTCGTGGTGGAGTCATAAAGCTAGGAGACATACCTCCGACGAGAGTAGCACCACCGATAAGAGTAAGGCCGATAGGAGTGAGGCTCGCATAAGTGAGGCCGGGGAGAGTGCTACTATGAGCGATCTATTACTGTGAAGCTGCAGCCATATACGTAGGAGGTACCTGAGATATGAACTCTAAGAACTACTCTTCTATCATGGAATGTGGAGTGACTAGAGTATTGTCTCCCATCGTGCTCGGTAACAAAAGAACTCAAAGAGTTAGCATATGATAATAATGGTAATATAGAGAAATGGTAGTGTACAAAAGAACATAGCAAAAAAATTAAACAAAAATTAGTACGTATAAGTGTTTGATTCAAAACTCCTCTATTCTAGCATCCTCTTCGAGATCCGATGCACATAGAATATTGATGTCTATATTCGCGACTTCTAAATCTCTTGGTATGCTCACTTCTTCTTGATCATCATTTATTGCTTCATCATGTGTCTCGTCTTCTTCAAGGACCTCTTCTTCTCCAACAATGATATCTTCCTCCTCGACTATCGAATGAATCTCAGAGCCCACTACAGCTGGACTTTCTTCTACATCTATGTTCTCACAAATTTGTCTACTATGTGGGGAGACTTGTAAAATGAATAGCCACTCTGGTTCTTTTGAATCTGGTATAAAAATAACTTTCTCACACTGTTCAAGAAGCACAAATGCATCTCTTTCATCCATCCATAATTATGTGGAGTCCACTTGAAGCAAATCACTTTTATCCCACCTCACTATTGCGTTTCTTCTAGAGACGATTACTTTAAACCATTTCACATCAAAACACAAAGTAATCAAACTTTCTAAAGGATATCTTCAAGATATCTTGAATCATCCCACAATAATCTAGCTGGCCTTCTTGAGCATTATTGTCTCTTGCACTTGTTGTACTTGTTTGCAAAAAGTTCACCATGACCCCATATCAAAAGTACACCTATTTTTATCGATTCGTGCGATCCGAAGTGTTATCCATGAGACCATAGTGCACCGTATTTAGAATACTCCCAATCACATCCCTTTGCAAGTTCTTCTTCTTCTTCAGAGATATCTTTACCCGTTGCCTTTGCTTGTGAAACCACTGTATCTAGCCATGTGCTCGTTGGAAAGGGTGGAAGAGATCGAAGAATTTCTAGAAGGGGCAAAAATCGAGTGGAATGATTCTTTCAAAACTAAGCTCTTTCCTTTGTGTTTGTCTCCTTGGCAATCTCATACTTTTCTAACCACTTCTGTATAGGCTGAGAGTTAATGATGCAAGACTTCATTATCTTCTCTCTAAAAGCTGCATCCAATTTTCTTTGCATCCCTTTACCCTGCGGTTCATCGCCTACGAGACAAATATCTTCATCATCGCTTCATAAGTGAGGCATTTCTAGATCCGACATATGTAGAAAGTCAATTATGAATACAAGGGACTCTGTACGAGCCATCCATCTGCCATGCTACCCTCTAGACGTGCTCTCTATCGAACAAACCCTTTTAATGTCTTCATAAAGCACTCTAAGAAGAACATCCATCGATTCTCCACAATTCCTGCTATTGCAACTTCATCTACGACATGAACTAGTAAATGAAGTTGAATAATGAGAATACTTGTGGGAAAGTATTTCTCTACCATACAAACAGCCTCGATAGCATTGAGTTTCACACTCTCTATGCTATCTCTATTTATCTCTTTAGAAGAGATCCACCATACCAAGGAAGTAATTTTATAAATGGTTGTGTGCACATCCTCCAAAAGACCATCTTTAAAAGCTATAGGGAGCACAAATTGTAAAAATGTGTGCCAATCATGAGACTTGAGCCCTCCAAGATCATCGTTTCATGTGAAAGCAGTCTTTAGATACCTCATGCATGTTGTAGGTGTCTGAAACTCTAAACTTATCTTCTTCACTTGTTGCTCTTCCATACTACAAAGCGCCCAAGGAGCTCTTGGTAATGATACTATTCCTTTGGGCTAAATAATTGCCCATAACTCTTGCATATGACCTCGCTCTTCTAAGTCCTCCCTTTGTGCTTTTCTTTCTTTCTTTCCGATCAAAGTGTTCCAGAGAATCTCTCCCACATTCTTAAAAATATGCATCGGGTCTACCAAATTATTGATCAATAACTCGCTCCAATAAGGGTTTCATGAAAGATCGACAACTGTTTCATGCCAGTGACTGGTGTTTCTGAATCCCACAATTGTTTCCATTCGCTACCTTACATTCGGCATTGCGCTTGTCAACCAATTTGTCCTTCACATAAAACATGTCTGTCCAGCAAATATCTATGGTGTCCTTCATAGACAGTTTTACGTAGTGCTCTGGAATAGCGTGCTTCGAGTCGTGGTCCGCATAAGGAACAAGCATGGTAACCTGAAATCGATAAACCTGAACATTCATAATAACCAGGCCAGTCATGCCTCATCCATATAAGTATGCCTTGCACTCGCACATCTCGTCTTCTTAATTAACACATGTCACACATAGTAATCCCATCCCATAAAATGTGAAGCTCTTTCATAAGTGATGCAAGGTATACATCCATGTTTTTTACCTTATACTTACCTGCCACAATAAGACCTAATAATAAATGAACCTTCTTTGTGGCGAGCCATGGTGGGATGTTATAATTGACCAAAAATACATGCCATGTGCTCCATGAAGAGCTGCGGAAACCAAATGGATTTACTCCATCCATATCTTGTATATGTGTGTGTATGTATGCATGTGTGTTTATGTGTGTGTGCATGTATGCATGTGTGTACATGTGTGTTTACATATGCATGTGTGTACATGTGTGTGTGTTTATTCATGTGTGTGTATGTATGCAAGTGTGTATGTGTATGTGTGTATATGTATGCATGTGTGTATATGTGTGTGTATGTATATGTGTGTATATGTGTGTCTATATGTGTGTGTATGTATGCATGTGTGTGCATGTATGCATGTGTGTACATGTGTGTACATGTGTGTATGTATGTATGTGTGTGTGTATGTATGCATGTCTGTACATGTGTGTGTGTATGTATGCATGCATGTGTGTATGTATGTATGCATATGTATGTGTATGCATGTGTGTATGTGTGTGTATGTATTTATATATCTCTCTCTCTTTATCTCTCTGTCTCTCTCTATCTTTCTCTTTTTCACCTCTCTTGATCTCTCTCTATCTTTCTCTCTTTCATCTCTCTTTATTTCTTATTATGTCTTCCTCTCTTTCATCTCTCATTATCTCTCTCTCTATCTTTTTTTTTTCTCTCTCTCTCTATCAATAGAGAATAAAACAATCACTTACAGGTATGTCCCTCGTTTGGATCATTTTCATCAAAGTGTAATGTATGTCCTCTCTCATCAAATTCCGAAGAATCGACGCACAAAAACTTTTGCAAAATCAAAGAGAAGAAAAATTATAAAACATAAAACACAGAGAAAGACAAAGGGTAAGAGTATGTGCACCACTTACCAAGATGTGAGATCTAGAGAGAGAGAGTGTGTGTGTGTAGAGAGAGAGATCTGTGTGTGTATGCATAAGACAATGCAGGTCATAATTCGGTTCACGCACAAGTTCGACAGAAGCAAGCAGTACTTAGTGTAAAAGATATGCAAAATGTTGATTTTTCTTCTCGAGTCCTCGGTATGTTTAAAACATGACCTTAGTATAGGCATCGGTATGAGCATCAGTATGAGTGTTGGTAATTTACTGGAAATTATCCATGCTCATACCGATGCCTATACTGATGCTTATACCGATGCCTATATCGGTGGTCACGAAACATCTGGCGATCCATTTTAAACAGTCATACCGATGGTCAAGTGACCATCGGTATGCTGAGAGAGAGAGAGAGACAAAGAGAGAGAGAGAGAGAGACTCAAGGATAGGCAAACAACAGTACAACTCTTTAGGCCAGATGTAAGAGACGAGGAGAGATTTCCTTATCTTACTACACCATGTTCGGATCTAACACAGTTCAATCTTAGAGCTATGCATTGAGTTGAGCAATGCCTCAAGCAATTCCATCACTGATGATGTCTTCTCGGCTCTATTCATGCATTAATTATGGACTCTGTGATTGATTACATCACATCTGATGTCAAATATTAACGTGATAACGAATTCATTTTCCAGCCTTTAGATCGACGGGGA
This sequence comes from Ceratopteris richardii, assembly GCA_020310875.1. NCBI lineage: Eukaryota > Viridiplantae > Streptophyta > Polypodiopsida > Polypodiales > Pteridaceae > Ceratopteris > Ceratopteris richardii. Next base: position 64,060,680 of record CM035419.1, read on the forward strand.
CCGCTTCTCTTAAGAGATTTTAATTATCCTGCCTTCTTTCCATTGGATCTTTATACATAACATCATTGGGGGCCATTTTTTGGTCTATCAAACTTGCTCTCAAAGTTACTACTAAAACATCTCTTTGATGCTCTTCTCTGCATATCATTTGTGCAACTAGTTTACATACATTGTAATCAATCACTCGTTAATTATATCGACTCTACTTTGAGGCACTTAATAGTATCCTTATCAACCAAATCACCCAATAGTGTATCTGAGAGGTGATTTCATCTGCCTATCATATTTTGGATCCTTTATTTGATTCAAATTGGCAATAAGTGCTCTCCCATCAAGGGATTTTCTTGTATTTCTAGGAGGTAAGAGACAATCTCTTGCATTATTTGGCACCCTTGACACTAAGTGCCCCCTAATTTTGAAACAAACATAATAAGAAAGAGAAGTATTGTGTGTGTGTATGTGTGTGTGTGTGTGTGCCTTGGGAGGCTACTCTAAGCTCCCAAGTGTGACTTTCTTTGTGTGTAAAGGGCTACTCCAAACCCTTCTCCTGCATAAACTTGTCTCAACTTTTGTGCAAGGGTGGGGCTACCCTAAGTCCCTCCCCCCTCCCCTTTCAAGGTTGTCTGCTTCATTTTTGATGCAAGTATAGGGCTACTCTAAGCCCCCTATCCCTACCCCAATTCAATTTTGTGCAACAATTTTTATTGCAAGTGTGGTAACTTTGTTTTGATAACACTCATGTCAATGTTCAAATGCAACATCCTCAAGTCAATGATATTTACCCTCCTTTATGCCAATATTCATGCCAAAAGATGAAAGGCTAAATGGCACAAACTACAACCTATGGAAGGATACAATTAGGGCCTATCTTTATACAAACCTGTTGTATGAGGTCGTTGAAGCTACATAACAAGAGCCCAATAAGGAAATCAATCTAGGAGCTTGGAATATATGGAATGTAAAAGACAAGAAAGCATTAGGCCAACTTCTCCTTGCATGTGATGACTTGACAAAGGATCCCATCACTGCATATAAGACTTCAAAAGAAGCTTGGGATACTCTTGAAAGTATCCATGAAGATAAAAAACATTCTAAGATATGTACTCTAGAGCCCGGCTTCATAATTTCATTATATGTCCAAAAGACACTATTAGAAGATTGTTGCTTCTCCATGATTCTAGACAAAAGACTCAAGCTACCCAAGAAACAGCCATGAAGGCTAAAGCCACCTTCCACAAGAATAAAGGACAAAAAAGAGGTCAAGAATCAAAGCACAAAGGCAAGAAGAAGTTCACTTGCAATTTTTGCGGCAAACCTGGACACATCAAAAAATATTGCTTCAAGAAGAAGAAGAAAAATAATTCTAAGTATACTTCAAAGACCGAACATCACTCTCACTACACAAGTTAAGATCTCTTTCTCACAATTGAACATAATGCACTTGTCCCATCCAATCCCAAGAAAGAATGATTTTTTGATAGTGGTTCCTCATCACATATGTGCAATCACAAAAATGCTTTTCATGATTTTGAAGAGCATAAAGGTCAAGTGTACCTTGGAGACAACAAGTGCATTGAAATCCAAGGAAGAGGAAAAGTTCAAGTCACAAACTGGAAGGTGAGACCAAGTCAACTCAAAGATGTTCAATATGTATCAAGCCTTTGTAAAAACCTTCTCTCACTAAAGGCCACTACAAAATGCAACATGATGGTGCAGTTCAATCACAACAAAGTTCAAGTCATTGATCGTGAATCCAATGAAGTGATAGTTCAAGGCTTTGAAGACAAAGGTCTCTACAAGATTTCAAGTTTTATGGCCAAAGATTCAAGTCTAAACTTGTAGCATTGCAGATTTGGACGTACCTCCTACTTAGCTAAGATCTCTTTCAATCATCTTATCAAGGGTATATCCAAGACCGCACAAGTGGGATTGAATTGCCAAGCATGTGCCAAGTAGACAATTGCCCCTTTTCCTATAGAAGCATCCATTTTTGCATCTAAACCCTCAGCATTAGTCCATGCCCATATTTGTGGAACTATGCGTACACCTTCTCTAAGTGTGTCAGTTTACTTCTTCTTGATAGTAAATGACTTCACTAATATACTTGGGTTTATTCACTCAAGCAAAAAGAGGATGCCCTTTCCAAGTTTAAGGAGTGGATACAAACAGTCTCCAAGTACTTGAAGCAACATGGAATCCCATATTAAGCAATGCAAGATACTCAACAAGGTAATTGGCTTAGAGAAGATTTGAAGTGTGATACAGATGGCCAAGCTTATGCTTAGTCAAAAGCAACTTCCACTAAAGTTTTGGAATGCAGTAGTACAGACAACAGTACATATTCAAAATAGAGGGTTTTCAGATTTCTTGAAGAACCAAACACCATTTGTTAGAGTGGCATCTTTTAGCACTTTATGGTGGGCATTTTATAGTCACATTAAGGTTTAATTGAAGAGTTGACTAAGGGGTGCAATGAAGAGACACAAAACCCATACCAATGGGTGTGGCCTTATGTATAAATGCATGACCTTGCTTAATGAAACATATGTGCATTTTGGAATAGCTTTGTCGTGGATTCATGTTGCGTATTCTCTATCTACTTCATCTTCTTTGTCATTTCTCTGTACTATCTATTGAGTATCATTTAATCATTATGCAGAGATGAGCAATCTACTCTCTATGTAACACTGGTGCCGTATGGACATACCCCCCCTTGGCTCTACTGGCCGACGACCGTGATCCCCTACTAACACACTACAATGGAAAAATGTGTAGCACATTGCTGAGCAAACAATTGACTCTTGTTATGATGCTCTAGGATTGTGCCTACTATGGTTAGCACATATCATCATCCCATGCTTCTGATTCTTGACCACTCTTCATGGGTTGTCCATCGTCCATTGCCCACCTTCACTTTGTGCATTCCACACATGGCACCTTGCCATCAATCCTTGCACCCATCATGCATATGCATTTTATGGTTGCCCCATGGTTGCTTTCCGGTGTTAACACGATGATTTATGTGATTGGTGCTTGGTGATACTATGATGATATTCTAAGGAGATGATACTACGATGATAATATAGCACCATTCTAGTGACTTCCACTACAATAGCTCCTCTAAAATATTCGTGCATATCATTATGGCAGGTGGCCAATTCATCCACACACCCACCAGCAACATGCACTAACAAAATGGCAACTACAATCATTCCACTGCCAATGTCGACACCCCCGTGTATTGAAGCCACCTTTTCTCTCTGTTGTCCTACAGTCACCTATGACCCACAAGGAGTGAGTCGTAGTATGTGCTGGCAATTCTGATGCTTTCTCCATATTCTGGTGCTCTTCAGATGCTTTCTCCATAGTTTGATGCTCTTTGGTGTTTTTAGTTCCCTGGTGGGCTCCCGGTGGCATGTATCTAGTTAGATTCCGGTGAGCAGTGGTTTCCTTTCTATTGACTATCTCTGTGCTAATGCATGCCCGTTGTTGTGGTGGCTACCCAAAGGGCCTACCACCATCATTTAGGACTACCAAACTTTTATTCAGAACTTCCATTCTTATGGCAATTCTACGATAGCATTCTGGTGCTTTATGATAATCATACATTGATAACTAGTGTTTACGGTGATCGTACAATGCTTTTACAGTGATCCTATGGTGCATGTGATCCCAAATTTGGGCATTTCATCCTTGATCACCCAAAGAAGAGAATAAATCAAAGAGCTTCATATATCCTCTAGTGAAAAGCCCATGGGTCCTAACAGAGGGGATGATCTATCTAAAGTCATGGTTGTAGGGCTTGAAACCATACAGACATATAATCAGAGGACATTGAAATGGAGTAGCAAACAGAGGGAGATAGTATCCGAGGTACAAGTAGTTGGTGCTTCTTTGACAATGTAAGGGAACTTTTGTCTTGATAATTGCAGGTTAGATTGGTTGACAACATGAGGACTGGATGTGCAAAGGTAGTTTTTATTGCTAAAGAACTGTTTGATACATGTGTATTCTAACAATGAGAAATATAAGATGCTCGATTTTTCCTATATGTATTTGGGGAAGATAGAATGATACTTTCTTATTGAGAATTATAGAGAATTTATGGATAATGGCATTTTGGGGCCCTATCGATGTTTTAGAACTTCGAAAAGGCATCAAAATTTTCTTACATACTGATAGCCATGTTTTAATGATCATAGCTAGGAAAACCGATGCAAGGTGTCCTACAATTGATTATGGAATGCATGCCTCCATTATCAATCATTACAAACTTTTTGTGTCCTTAGATTACCCTTGTGCACACTTTTTGTTGACAATTTGACACTATGGATTCATTTTCTATTGAAAGGAGTTGTAAGTCTTAAAACCTTTGACGAATCGACTATAAAACACCAACATGTTATTCATGAAAAATTAATAATAATAATAATAATAATAATAATAATAATAATAATAGTAATAATAATAATAATAATAATAATAAAGAGGGACTCTTATAACCTTAGTAAAGTGGTGGACATTATGTAATAGGTTCTCCTCTCCTCATTGTTTTGTCATCTAAGTTTCATGGTAGTTTGTTCCTTAGGAAGATATTTTAGCATCTAGGAGAACAAGATCGCGTGAAGTTTCTGTCCTTAGTCTCATATCGGTGCTATGTTGAGTGGTGATAAGCTTTTGCATACTTTGATATGGTGTAAGCGTATTACTGTGATGAAGTGTGAGTATTATTAGAGCACACTCTAGTTTCAGTGATAAGAGTTTGCATGTGGTATGAGTGCGACGTAGCGTTAACTCAGTAGAAGCACTTCATTGTGTGTTTTCGATAGTGAGAGTGTGAGGTAGCATTAATTTGGCAAAAACACTCCATGTGGATTGTGAATGTGAGTTAGCATTGAGTTGGAAGAAGCATTCACTGATTTTCCTTTTCCTTTTGTTTCTTTTCTTTTTTGTGCATGCTTTGAGTGGTGGATGATGTTGGACTATGAAGTACATGCCTTCATGGTGGTTCTAGTACTCTTCATTTTTCTTTGATACTAATCATACTAATCCAAAAAGACAAGCTATGCTTGATCATTATTTGATGATTTAGGTTTCTGTACTTATGAGGAAAATATGCAGAATAGAAGTAAAGATTGAGGATGATAAAGCTATGCTTGGACGATCCATCCTTTTTGCAAATTTACATAGATTGTATATGATTATGTTAGGAAGACATATGACTATGATGTAATTGATGTATAAGAATGAAGAAATGTAATTATGTCACTTTTTGTACTTTATGCTAATGCGTATAGGAGGGTAGACTACGGGTTGTGTGTAGTGTATTTGCATATCTTAGATTAGGTTCTAGGTATTTTGTTTTGCCTTACACATTACTTATGGTTTTAGACATGTTAGATTTCGTGCATGATCCAACGGTTGTAAAGCTTGTCCATGGCAAAAATGCACCTTTGATGTGCTCTATTAGATCTTGATGAGATTTGACACCTCTAGGCCCTTGAAAAAGACAAGATGAGTTCGATTTGTGCTTAGCCATTGGATTTCATATGATATAATGGCTCAAATTTCTAGAGAGAGTGTTCAACTTCCCATGGCATTTAAGGCTTTCTCTCTCTAGTATCTCATGAATTTAAATATGAGCCATTGATCTAGAAAGTCCAAGGATTATGGATGCTCAAATATCTATAAGTATTATTTTATTTCACAATACCACTAAATATGGTTTTATTTGGTCCCTTAATCTCGTAGATTAAGTGTCTTGATCTCTAAAAATTAGGAATCCTTACAAGACTCAAAGGGGGCTCATTTTTTCCCCTAATATTGAAGGCTATGGATTTCCATATGGAGACTTCCTATTTGGTTGCTGCAACTACATTCTTGGTGGACCTTTCTCTCATATCCTAGCAACCTCCATACTCTACAAAATGGAGTTGCAGAGGGGGTGTTAAGAATATGAGAGTGCATCTCCCTTTTGTATCTTGAAGACACTCTATTTCTATTCCATTTTCATTAATTTATATTATATCCTTTATATTTGGGTACCTTGCCATTTGCTTCTACCATTGTATTCATTCTCTTTTGAGGGACATTATCCCACATAAAATGTACTTTGAAGATCCAATCCGAAATTTATATAAAGAGGGCCTCTCCCCCCATTTGTACTTGGTTAGAAGCTTGAGAAGCCTATTCCTTGGTCTTGACAAGTCCAGTTCTAATCCATGTGAGTTTACCCATTTCTTGGTCTACTCATGCTGAGTCTCTCACACTCTTTATTTTGTGAATGCACTCTTCTTTTCATGTTGTTTCTGCGCATGTACTCTCTACAGCTGTCACATGAAATAGATGGACAAATAATAGAGATCCTTAGTTCTACTATGTACTTCATCTTTGTCAACTCCACATCACACTCATGAAAGGAAGATAGGTCTTTTGGTTTTTTTAGTATATCTCTTTTTTTTTTTGTACCTGCTCTTTTCTTAATCTTTTCATGCACTCTGAAAAAACACCATGACATATGGAATGACCTTTCTTTCTACAAAATTACCGAGTCTAATGGGAAAAAGAGGATGATGATTTTCATGCTCCTGTTCATTCTATGTCGAGACATTGATCCATGATCATCAAATTAGAAGTATTGCAAACACATATGCTTCCATATGATATATATTGAACCTTGCACACAAGCCAAATGAACGGTTGTGATGGAAGACCTGAGACACATATGTGATATTATTTTCTCTTTATTTAAATGGAGGTTCAACCGAAGCCTACTCCGTGGAGCTTTAACTTTGAAATTGCAATTGTACAAGTGAATGGGCATAATATGCATGGAAACCCCCATATCCCACAAAGGAAAGGTTAAACAAGGAGACAACTTGATTATAATTGGTTTTTCTGGCCTAAACCATTACATGTCCAGCTTAAGACTTGAACTTTGGACCTCCACCTCAAGAGACCAAAGCTCAACCAACTTTATGTTATAAACTTTACGAAGTCCAAGAGTAGACAGAAACCTGTAATATTCAGTCTTACGTGATGTCGCGGGCCTTTGCACATGACTGATAAGAAAGACTGGTAATGTAAATATGAGCGCCTTCTCAACGTATTCAGGCAAGCAATGAGTGCGCTCAAGTCCTGGCAATGTCGACATGCTAGCCCTGTAGCTTTCGCTCTTTTCGGTACATGGTGAATTGGTTTTCTTGCAAGAAGCAACACATTGACACCAAAGAACGCAGACGATGGCGATGTCAGTGGTTCTCGACGCCTAAAATGTTAAAGTGCATGGATTCCCGGCTCGGCTGTTTATCCAGGACGCCCCCTCACTTCTTTCTCAGGAAAATAAATTATGTTACACCTCCATCTCCGCTCGACGATTCGCACTTCTACCAGAAAGACTCCGACATACTGCTAGCCAGCCAAAATCTCCGACACTCTGCTAGTGAGCCCAAATGGATATTGTTGAATGCGTCCGGGGTATCGATGACTGCAGAGACAAGTCCTCTGCAACAGAGCTGAGGATAGTATTTGCAGTTGCAGTAATACTTGCGGCCTGCGTTATCGGCGTGTGCATGCCTATGGCTGGACGATATATGCCAGCTTTCCACGCAGATGGCAATCTTTTCCTCGTTACGAAGTCCTTCGCAGCTAGGGTTTACCTCGCCACCGCGTACGTCCACGTGCACCCCGATTCCTTTGAAACACTAAGCAACCCCTGCCTATCCGAAAATCGATGGGCGAAGTCCCCGTTCGCCGGCTTCATTAGCATCCTTGCAAGACTGTTCGTTCTCATCATCGATGCTTCCGCCACAATGCTCTATGAAAATAAACATGTCTCTGCCACAATGCTCTATAGCATCTGCTCCGCATCTTTCTAAAGCAAGTGATATCCCGATTCCCGATAAACGATAAAATACCTTTACCTTCTTCTCCGGAGCAAAGCAAGGTTGATGACCCAACTTAGGGCATCAGCTCCTGCGCAGAGGATGTCAAGGCACGGCGAATAGTCGAACGCTCACGGTTCAAAGTCTCATCGACCATGTCGATTCACGCCGATGCAGGCTCTCAAGCTCGTGAGGTTCGTTCACATGTGTCGGTAGCCACAGATGACTGTGCTGAGCTTCGCCACCGGGTTATAGCACATGTTCTCCCCCTTCTGTATTTATCTATACTGTAGACTCTTTTACTTTCCCTCAGGCATTCCTATTATGTTTTCTAGGCATTCATCTATCTCTAATGTCATGTCGATGGCGGTGCTGGAATTGGGCATCGTCGCGCACTCTGTTATCATTGGCATCACAGTGGGCACATCGGAGAGTCGATGCACTATAATGCCATTGCTAGCTGCGCTAACATTCCATCAATTCAGAATTGAAGGAATAGCACTCGGAAGATGCATAACGCAGGTATGACAATCTAAATCTCTGGTTCATAACGACAAGCAATTCAAGTTACATCACAGAGTACATAGTGGATTCTACAACGGCATCACCTTGTTCCGTATACAATTCAAGTTACATCACAGAGTACACAGTGGATTCTACAATGACATCACTTTGTGCCATATTCTACAGGTTTGACATTCGGGCAATGCATAAACTTGCTCATTTGTGAGACAATAAACTCAATATCTATCCAAGTAATGCATAAGTAAATCAAGCATCCGGCACCACTAAATGCCCAAATAATGATACAAATGGCCGGAATTTGACATCTTAAATGAGGCATGCAAATGAGCCTTAAAATCAGCAATCTGCTTCTCATGAGGACTAGTGAACAACATGTCATTAGCATAGACAACAATTATTAGAAGCACATCATTCGCACACTTAACATATAAGGTGCTCTGAGTTGGAGTGTTCTCAAAACCATGTGCAATCAAGTAGGCATGTATCTTTTCATACCAAGCACATGGTGCTTGCTTCGAATAATATAATGCCTTTTACAACCTGCACACTTTGTTTTCATGCCCTTTCTATAGAAAACCACAAAATTGAAAAACATACACTTCTTCATGCAAGTCACCATTCAAAAATACCTTTTTAATGTCCAATTTATATGCATTCCAACCTTGATGAGCTGAAAGTGATAGATGTTACGAACAATAGTCATTCGGCATGTAGGAGCAAAGGTCTCATCAAGACCAATGCCTCTTTTTTTAGCATAACCCTTTGAAACAAACCTAGTCTTATAGTTGTCAATTGTTCCATCTGGCTTATGCCTCAGCCTGTATTCCCACTTAGTATCAATGTGCTTCTTGCCAAGAGGAAAGTGCCATAAAAGTCAGGTATCATTTTTCATAATCGCATCATATTCTGATTGCATATAAACAATCTAATTTTATGAATTTTTTGTTTCATTAAATAAAATAGGTTCATTCTCATCACAAAGACTAGAGGCATCCATAACATCAAAATCTTTAGGTTTCTGTAGTTTTTCTCCTAAACTTACAGTTATCATGAAAACTTTTAAGTAGCTCTAATCTCTTGCCATTCCAATGAGGAAGATAATTGCACACTTTGACTTTCGTAGAACCTACTATTTCTAATCAAGACTCCTAATTTATGATACCTAAGTATCATGTTTAGGAAAAACAAACTAACTACTTGAGTTACATGGCAACCAGGAGCCTTGCAACTATCGAGTTTTGCTCTTTTTCCTAGCTACCAAAGTCCAATTAGAAAAAAGAAGTAACGAAAGTATAAGTATTCAACTACTTAGAAATAAAAATAAGCACAAACCATGCCTCGTCATATGTCAATGCATGTTCTTCCATGAAAATACATGTGAGTGCATTCATGTGTTTGCATGTGTTTTTCTTTTCATGCTTCCAACTTAAATCAAGTAGTTCTTGAGCTTGACATGTATGCATCCAATCATCCATGCACAAACAATCTATCTTCTACCTTATAAAAAGTTATAAATATACATGTGCACAGACTTGATTGCATCCTATTCCTTTTCCAAGCAAGAAGAAAATGTGAATAGTGCATGAAAACATTCTTTTGAAAGAAGTGATGCATCAACAATCATTTCTTTTGTAGATGCATACCAAACATTTCAATATGTTTGTGCTTTTTTCATTTGAATATTTAATAAACTGATAAGTAGGAGAGGATTGAACCACACCCTTGACAGATAAGAGATGATTGAACTACACCCTAAAAGAGAGGATTAGGAAGTAATCCTCAACCATGGCTTTTGGGGCAAGTGGTTAGCCCATCACGTTCCTAACCAAGAGGTTGTGAGTTCAATTCCTTACAGCCACCATGCCACTTTTTCTCCTCTTTAGGAGTTTTTTTCCCACCAGCTTATATATACACATATAAACCTAACATGTCACTTATCTTTGTATATTTGCTTGGTATAATGATGAAGCTTGTATCAAACTCAAGAATAGGAGTCAATATCATATAAATGAAAGTTCAAGTTAATTTTTTGTAGTGGAATGGGAAACCATATCCTAAAGGTGATAATTATTCTCTAGATTGATACTTAGGAAATGAACAATTGAATCAGTAAAGTTTTTGGGTATTGTTTGAAATAATTTCTTTCAAATATTCTTCTAGCAATGCAAAAGATTCTAAGATGAATCATTTGCTCAAGTTATTTGATTCCATAGAGTGAATCTCATGTCTTTAAAGAATAACATTCTCCCAAGTAGTGAGAATGAGTTTGAGTCCTTGAAGAATAACATTCTCCCAAGTAGTGAGAATAAAATTCTTCAAACTCTTTTGAGAGCAAGTAGTTCCTTAGCAATCCCAAACCACGAGAAGTGGTACACATAGTCCAAATGGTTGATATCACCTGGATGTGTATCAAGGATTCTTATCTTTAGAATTTGAAAGGCAGTAGTATATTCTTGGACTTGAGTAGGGGAAAGATCTCTAAAAGCCCATGGGTAATCAAAGAAGCTTTTCATAGTTTAAGTGATCTTATAGATAAAGAATAAGTCTTTATTCTAGTCGCAAGGTCAAGGTTGGCCATGATTGTCCAAGAACTTGCAATAGGAACTACTCCAAAATTTGCCGAAAGTATTAGCAATCAACTTCCTTTTGGGAAATTTTCACTCAAGTTCCATTTATCTAATGGAAAATTGTGAACAGGGGAAAGAAATTCCAAGAGTGTAGTCTGCAACCATGAAATTGGTACTTAATTCAATGGAAGGTAAAACATAATGTTTGCCTATCCTTAAAGGGATTTTGGTATAAATCCAAAAAGCATGAGCGGGATGCTTAGACTTATGCAGTAGAGAGATTCCCGTAAAGTCCTGGCCGGGTAGGTACCTAAAACATTAGTGAGAAAGGAATCTAACGATGAGAAGTTAAACATTCTTATCCCTACAAATTGGTAAATTGAACTTAAATCCACAAAAATTTAAAGTACTTGGAATCTTAAATGGTTTTCATTTGAAGAAAACTTAGCACAAAAAGGGATATTCTATCAAGAGGTTTTCAAGTTTCCAAGATTAAGGTACGAGATCGTCAAACGATCGTGCAAAGGAATCAAAACCTAGAATATCAAAATAGAGGTAAGGCCTGAAACTTCAAAGAGTTGAAGTGAAAAGGTACTCTATTAAGGTATGTCTAGACTTTAGGATATATATCACACACACATTAATGTGAATATAAAGTAGGGTGGTATGGGACACCAGATTGTATACTCAGATTGATGTAGGAAAGATGGTATGGGACATCGGACCATGCAATGATAATTATCTTTTAGTCCTAGAATAAATCTTGAAGTTAGATTTGATCTTCAAGGAAATTAAAACTTCCAAGGATAAGTTTTCAAGCCCTTCAAAAAAAGTAGTCATCAAGTCGGATAAAAAATAAATTAAGTGTTAGTTGGGAGTTGACCATTGTACAAACATCCAAGTCAGATGTTTGGATCTACCAAACTTCGAGTTTTCCAAATCAAATTCAAGTGAATCAAGAGTTCTCAAAGTCTTGATAGGGATAAGAATCCCATCTTAATTACTCAGGTCATGCACCAGCCATGCCTAGAAATGGACTAGTAATTGGAATCCATCCATTTCATATATTTGTGCTTAGAACGCACATCGAGAAACAATGAAGTGGCTCGTAATATTTTTAGATCCACCCTTATAATTCATTCACTACTTTGTACTTTGACCGCTTTCTCAAAGTGCAAGTCTGCATGATGTTTTTGAATCAATTGGGCAGGGATCCCACCATAGAGATGAGACATGTTCTTCTAGTTTTAGAACATGAACATGTTCTTCCGGTTTAAGAACATGAGGCTCGGGGGTTGCCTACGGTTATATATATAGCTTTATTTCTGAGGACGAAAATCTTTCCCAAGGGGGAAAGAATGTAATAAAGTAAGTCTATGGTCTAGGGATCCGACTACTTCAGAGAGATCTGAAATCGAACACCATTTGGTCACTCATCTGTAGGACCAAAGATCTGAAGAATAGACTTAAGCATAAGTTCATGTGCTCTCATATTCAAGTAATCCACTTAGCCTAGTGGTTAAGTCGCATGGTTGTTGTGAGCCGCTGAAATATAATATGTAATTATGAAAGGACGCACGCACACCGAGAGGTTGTAGCGTAATCATTGTACCATTTTTTACTAATGAAAAGGGCGTACATGAAACAAAAGGTAGTCATCCTCGAACTGTGGTTTGGGCGAATGCCTGAAGTGGAGCGTGAACGTGTATTCTTCATATTCTGAGTACTCTATTATCTGTCTCTCTGCTAATTAAGTTTAGTGATTAATTAAGTCGTTCATGAAGTATTAAGTAATTGACATTGCGATAAAGTGACGAGTTACGCGTTATCGTATATTACGGCAAATAAGTTCTAATGTGTAAAATCGTGAAGTAATTGAAAGAGTTAACCCTGAACATTAAGCACTATAGCAGTAATTGAAAGTGAGTGAGCAAATTTGGAAAAATACAAAGAGGGCCTCTATTTATAGACCCCTAACCATCCCAAGAACCTAGATTCGATAACAAATTAAACAATAAGCTTAACACTGGCGCGGTCTGTGGGAAATGGAGTAGCCAGTTGAAGAAAAGGTTAAGGAGTGAAGAAGAATCCTTTGATATATGCCGGTAACACGTTCCAATGAATCTTATCCAAAATATTGAAGTGATCCATATCCTTGGGCAATTCCGAATTTGTTAGGAACACCCTCTAGTGGTAGAAGTGAAGAACAATCAAGTTCAGTTGCAGAAGGTTCAATCCAACAAGTCAGTGGCGATTTCGGTGGTAGTTCCGTGCTGTGAAGAAGCAGTTCGGTAGAGTGCGGCGGCAATCCGGTGCATTCCGGTGATAGACCGATAGATTTTGAAGACAATACGTTAGTTTCTGGTTGTATTGCGGCATTGTCCGGTGAGAATTCAGCATTGTCCGGAGACAATTCGGTGATTTTCGATGACAGTTCGGTATTGTCCGGTGATAATTCGGTGCTCTCCGATGACAATTCGGTGCTTTTCGATGATAGTGCACTATTGTTCAGCAGGAATTTGTTGCATTCACCATTTTTAGGTGCAACTTTAGCCAATTTCGACACTAAGGTTGAGAAAGGGTTGTTCGATGTTGAGCTAAGTAATTGGTTCAGAGATATGTTTGGACCGAAAAATTGTCAAAGTTACCATACGGTCTAGGGACATCAGGAAATCCGTCCCCAAAGTTCAAGCAATATGAGTAGTTCACAACAACAACAACAACAACAACAATAACAACAACAGATTGTTCCACCACATCCGGTGCCAACTGGAGTCACCTACACAAAATTTGGAGGTTTTCCAGGAGATGATCCCGACGCGTATGTGTGGACATTTGAAATTAATTATGCAGTTTTGAATTACCCAGCAGATCGTGCTTATAAAGCCATCATGTTCCAGTCAACTTTGGTTAATGAAGCTCCTCGTTGGTTAATTGAGTATGACTTGAATCATTTCTGGCAGTATGATGACGTGAAGGATGCATTTCTGCAACGATTCTAATTAAAGAAAAACCCAATAGAAATCTTTGATTACGTGCAGAATAACAGGCAGAAGCCACACCAGAATGTACAAGACTATGCCACTCTCTTTCAGCCTCATTTATGATAGTTGCCACCAGTGCATGCCAACTTACCAGACAATGTCATTACTCAATGGTTTATAAATGGATTAAACCCCCAATTGAAACAGATCATGATCATACGATGTGTGGGTGGCATGACCTTGGATGCCAATTGCAATGGCTTTACATTTAGAAAATAAAGTGGGCGGATTCACTGAAGATCTAGAGTGGTTGAAGGCGTCCAAGCATTCAAACAAAGATCCTTTGAAACAAATTTATTGCACTAAATATAAAAATACGGGATAAAATAGATCAGCATGCGCTCTGAATCAGATTTATTGTGCCATTTGCCACACAGCAGACCATACTACGGAGGCCTATCCTTTTAATGCAAAGGTCCAAATTAGAGCAGCTGTCAATGCCATTATTCAAGAACAAGGGCAACCGGCCAGTCATTACATACCACCACAATTGAGGAATACTCCTTACCAAGGTTACAAGGGTTATACAGGAGCACGGTCAACTAACTTTGGATAAACTCAATGGAATGCAGGTCCATCAAGTGAAGGTGCACCTCCTCCACCACCTAAATGACATTTTTGCGGTTAAATAGGGCATATCCGTAGGTACTGTAAAGATGCAGCTCAGTACGATAAAAAGAAAAAGGAACAACAACACCGGATGCCAAACATGGTGTACATTTCAGTAGTAGACACTCAAACAGCAGCGGTACAAACACGCTCCGAAAAGTTATTACAGCTAGTTGCGGAGATTTCTGAACCGGAAATTCATGAACAGCAGCAGGTGTTTACTAAAGCAAGTAAGTGGGCAATTGAGGAACAAACTATTTTTCCTGATCCAGTTCTAGTAATGCATCAAGGCATACCGCAGGCAGTATCGAAAGGCAGAAATTTGACCCAAATAGAACCGGAGTCCCCACCGGACACCGTACCGAAAACAGAAAAATTCGATCCGGTGTGGGATGTCTTATCCAAGGCGTCCATTACACTACCATTGGGACAATTATTGGCTTTGGTTCCTGGCGTGCGCCAACAGTTCCAGTAGCAAGTGAGTCCAGGACCTTCATGTGCTCGTTCGACAGCCACAATTCAGCCTGAACTTGATCCGACGGTGGATCATGTGGTGCCCTTGATTACGGTCCGGTATAAGAATCACAAAATCACTTAAGTATTAATTGATGGAGGTTCTGGTGTAAACATTGCAATAGCAGCGCTTTGTCAAAGGATGGGATGGACACAAATCGAACTTGTTCAATTGTTTATCCGAATGGGTGATCAATCCCGAGTTCATCCAGTGGGATTGGTGCGAGATATTCTTATTACTCTTCAAGGAGCTGCCTTTAAAATGACCTTTGTTGTTCTGGAATTACCCGAATCCAGTCTTGACTATAACCTGCTCTTTGGATGACCATGGTTAAAGCAAGCTAAGGTAGTTCAGGATTGGTCCGCACATGAATTGATTTTTAAGAATAACCACCGTAAATATGTCGTTCCACTGGATGACATGAAGCCTTGCGATTTGCATGCACGACCATATGTAGCCAAACCTGTACACATGTTGGATGGTCTTTCCGATGACAAAGAGGAAGCTTTTCTTAAAGCCAAATAAGGATCTGATGGCACTCGAAACTGCGAACTTACAAATGGTGGTAGATAACTAGGGTCCGGCAGCCTATACGATAGTACCACTGACTGGTGAACCCGAAGCAAGTGTAGCACAAACCTTGGATGATATGATGCTACAACAATTGCTTCAGCCAGGTGACGACTTTGCCATGCCGCGACAGTTCTACATACTGGAAGACCAATTGGTTAGCTATAATTTAGGTGATGAAAATAATCCGCGGCCGGTGAAGATCAAGGCGGGACTATTAGAGACTTTCTAAGATAACTTGCTGCAGTTGCTACGTGAACTCTCTGATGTGTTTGCATGGGATTGCCAGGATATGAAGGGGTTGGACCCGCATATCTATCAACACAAGGTTATGTTGAAACCAGTTGCTCGCCCTATTAAACAACCCAGCTATAGAATGAATCCTCACTATGCGGCCGAGGTCAAAGCAGAATTTGATCCATTGCTGAAGGTTGGGTTTATTATTCCGATCGAGCATGCAGAGTGGATTTCCCCCACTGTAATAGTCCCTAAGAATAATAAGCAATTATGGATATGTGTGGACTACCTAAAATTAAATGCAGCAACAATACCTGATCCATTTCCTGTGCCATTTTTGGATACAATGATAGATCATGTGGCAGGTCGCGAGATGTATTCCTTTTTGGATGGATATAGCGGTTATAATCAAGTACGAATGGCAGAGCAGGACATTCCAAAGACAACATTTATAACCAATTGGGGCATCTATGCATGTACAGTCATGTGGTTTGGTTTGTGAAATGCTCCCAGTACGTTTCAGCACTGTATGCAGGAAGTTTTCTCTCCTTATCTGACCACATTCATGAGAGTTTACTTGGATGACTTCTCCTTATCCGGTGATACTTCGATGCATTTGTATCATTTATGGTGCTATTTTTCAAAGTGTTGAGAATACTGTTTGTGCTTAAACCCACATAAATCGGTGTTCTCTGTACCTTGCGACAAGTTGCTCGAACACATTATCTCAAAACACGGGATTCAAGTTGATCCAGATAAGGTGAAGGCAGTACTAGAGGTACCTGCTCCCAAGACACCCAAAGAAGTGATGCGCTTCTTGGGACAAATCCGGTGGCATGGATGACATTTGCGGTGGCTTGCTCATCTGGCTACGCCACTCAATCCACTGATAACCAATACTCCTCGTTAGTTTGAATGGACTGAGGCATGTCAACTCTCTTTCGATCGGTTGAATTCATTGTTAATGCAAGCTCCTATTTTACAAGCGCCAAATTGGGAACTTCCATTTCATGTCTTCGTGGATGCATCCGACATTGCAACTGGCAGCGTGCTGATGCAACAAACGAAAAAATGGTTCCATCTAGTGTATTATGTGAGTCGCAGATTGGCTCCCACAGAGCGCAATTATTCAGTCATCGAACGTGAATGTCTCGGTTTAATATATTCGGTGAAGAAATTCCGGCATTATTTACTGGGACATCGCTTCACCTCCCATGTCCATCATGCAGCTTTGGTGTACCTCTTTTGCCAACAGCATTTGTGAGGAAGACTAGCCAGATGGGTATTATTGCTCCAAGAGTTTGATTATTCAATAGTACATCGACCAGGGTCCACACACACACTTGTTGATTTTCTATCTCGGTTGGATTCTGATGAACTTCTAGAAGGAGTTGACGATACCACACCTGCTATCTATGCAACTGAGACTGTACAGGATGATCAACAAGAATTGGCGGTAAAATCCTCCTACTATGACACTTTGATGCTTTTGTTGACCAGTGGATGTTCTCTTGGCACGACCTCTTCTGTTGCTCGTCGCAAACTAGCCATGTATAGTAGATGATTCCGGCTAATTGTAGGGCAGTAATATTACATGGATCACTTGGAGTGCTGCTAAGATATGTTCCCCCATACGAAATTTCTTCAATCATCACAATGGCTCATTCGGCACCAGTTAGAGGTCATTCTGCGGTTGACCTGACCCACCGGAAGATTTTGCAGAGTGGCTTATGTTGGCCTACTATGTACCGAGATGTGACCAAGTATGTGCGACAATGTGATGAGTGTCAGTGATCGGGTCAACCTTTACAGAGACATTACTTTCCGCTCCAATCCATTTTGCTTCTCGAACCCTTTCAGAAATGGGGCTTGGATTTTCTAAAGATTTATTCTAGAAGAGTCACGCTTTGGATGAGGAGGTTGGCCGAAATCTTCAATTGAAAAAAGATATTGAAGCAATTCAAAGAAAGGCAAGATTTTTACAAAACAATGCAGTTTCAATCTCAAAAACTGGAGCGCAAAGAAAAGAAGCTAGGAGTTCAGGCTGACAGATTATCCAGGATTGATGCAGAAGTTGCAGAAATGAAGCTGCATAGAGATGCTACTTTAGCAAATGCTTTTTATTTTCAAGAAGCCTTTTTGGAGACTCAGGCTGAGTCCGTCATGAGTCAAGTCATAACTGCTAGTTCCATCCGAACTGATGCCCATCTCGTAGAGCCTCAAATTTTGAAGGATATGTTAGATTTTTTGAAATAGAAAATCACCCATACGTTTAAATTAGCCTGATCCATGTATGTACAGGGCATTATTGATGACTCTTAAACCTTGTAATTATCCCTTTGGGTTCGAGTCCACCATGCGTGCCAGTGTGAGCCGCTGAAATGTAATGTGTAATTCTGAAAGGACGCACACACACCGAAAGGTTGTAGCGTAATCATTGTATTGTTTTTGACTTTTGAAAAGGGCATACGTGAAACAGAAGGTAGTCCTCGCCGGACTGTGGTCTAGGCGAATGCCTGAAGTGGAGCGGGAACGCGTATTCTTCATATTCTGAGTACTCTGTTATCTGTCTCTCTGTTAACTAAGTTTGGTGATTAGTTAAGTCATTGATGAAGTATTAAGTAATTGACATTGTGGTAAAGTGACGAGTTGCGCGTTATCGCATATTGCAGTGAATAAGTTCTAATGTGCAGAATCGTGAAGTAGTTGAAAGAGTTAACCCTGAACATTTAGTGGTGTAGTAGTAAGTGGACGTGAGTGAGCAGATTTGGGAAAATACAAACAGGGCCTCTGTTTACAAACCCCTAACCATCCCAAGAACCTAGATTCGATAACAGATTAAACAATAAGCTTAACATTGTGTAGGAGGAGGTCCTGGGTTCAAACCCCATGGGGAGCATGGGGAGACAGTTTTGCCCAAGAACCTCTAGAGCCTTCTAACTCAAGTTAACATGAGTTAACTTGATTCTTGAGAGACTTAACTCAAGTGGCGAGTACAGCTACCACTAGTGGAATCTAGTGGAAGGTACTAAAGTAGTGGACGAGATCACTCCAGCCACTAGTAGACTCTAGTGGAAGGGAGTGGAGGAGATTGCACATGCACTTGTGGACTCTACTTAAATTTGTGGTCCTCGTTGATTCGAGCAGCTATATATACATGCATAAGGTTGGGAGGAGATTCATCTCACTAGCAGGTGGTGGTCATAATCCTTAGTTTCTTAGAGTGGTCCTAGTGTATTCATGCACATCACTACCTAAATATATCAACAATCCTTCTATTCATCACATATGCATAAAACATATGTCTGATATCCTCCCCTCGCCTATGAATTTCTTTGTACCATGACAATATTTAACTAGTGGGCTTTAACATTCATCAAGATACTTCGATGGAGAGTTTTCCAAGCCGAAATGTTCTTCTCCACATCAATCAAAGGAATGCCAAAGACACTAGAACTTTAACTCTGCATGAGCCAAGTCCCAAGAATGCATCACTTTTTACAAAGCATGGAATATGTCTTTTTATGTGTAATTTAAAAGATTTGGTTCATTCTAGGTACTGTGCAATCATCTATGAAGCTGACTTACTTCATATACGTCATATTCGCAACTTCTTATCTGTTTTTGTTAAGATTGCAAAAGAATACGACATGATTGCAACTCATAAGAAAGTAATGAAGAATTTGATTTGGGCTCGTATGCTTATGTCTATGCATTTGAAAACGTTTGACTCCAATTATGATAATGTATACATAAGAAATCATTAAAATAAGTATCTATCTTGTTGAAATCTAGGCCCCAACCCTAAGAGCATATGAACCTTCTGAATTGATGACACATGGAGCATTGAGAAGCAAGGATCCAATCAGGAGTATTCATGTTGAAATTTGAATATGCATTCCTCTCATAAATCTCAGATCAATTACCTATCACACTTAGGTGTGATAAAGCATATATTCTAGGAAACGATCTTCCTATCATTCAAGGAAAGCTTCTAAAGCTATATTAATACACTTTGTACTTGGAATCAAGATGATCCACCTTGTACCATTACTTAAAAGATTTGAATAAGCTAATATATCCCTTGCTAAGCATGCCCCCTACTTGCTTGAGCATTTTCTTTGTACTTTTAGTAGCTATACCTCACACTTTGGGTTGTTCGTGTAGGAGCTAGTTAGATCTAAGTGTCGATAAAACTTCCCTGATCATTTTGTATCAATTTCTTTGAAAGGTAATATAGTCCTCTGACGTTTTCTTGAATCTCAAGTTTTATCTATACATATTCCAAGAGAAATTAAGTCTTGAGTGAACAATTGTCCTATTGTGCATGTCTAATGAAGGCAATGCAAAGTTTGTTTTCGAAGCATTGCTTCTTAAACTAGAATCAAGTAGTTTGAGTCTGATAACTTGCATTAGAAGGGTCTCAAAATATAGCTTGAGTCTCCAAAACATCTTGGGTTCTTTCCATAGGAATTTAGAGATTCATTCGAGTGAAGAGAGACATGTGTTAAGATATTTGTGAGGCCATTCATGCTTCAAGATACATAGGGAAGTGTGAATTCTCGTAGCAGTGGTATTCCAAAATTCAAACACACAAAATTGAAGCAAACTAGAAGAAACTATTGATTCAATTTCAAGGGCATACTAATAAATCAATTGAAGTCTACTAGTGGAGAAACAAGGCATGTATACCCTCTGTTTTGGTACTTTTGAAGTACACATGTAAAGATCTTGTTACCCTTGCATCAAGGAACCTTAGAAGAGTACATTAAAGGTTATCATGTTTGAATATAGCACTCAAATTGAGAATCTAGATGAGAATAACTATCAACCATGGAAGTTTAGAATGTCTAGCTTCTCATGTGCAAGAGTTTATGGGGGCTTGTTAGTGGAATAGAGGCCTAGATTGGGAGATAATCCAAACCCTCATGAGTTGAGGATCTTCAAAGAACCAAATGAGAGAGATAAGTGGGTTATCATCATCCCATGTTAGCACGTTAGCAATGCAATGTTAGGTCATATTCAAGATCTAGGCACTTCAATGAAAGTGTGGAGAACCCCAAAGATATTATACCGTACTTCAATAAGAGCTAGGAAGATTGACTTGAAGAATGAACTCAATAATTACAAGAAGAAACCAAGTAGCAACATCAATGTCTATGTTCTAAAGATCAAGGAAGTAAGTGATGCATTGAAATCCATTGGATGTCACATAGATGATGATGGTCTAGTTGCATATACATTGAATGCACTTAAAGATGATAGAAAGTATAAGGCTTTCACCATTTGTGTATATGTTACATGCAATCTTCCCGAGTTTGAGAAACTAGTGGCCATAATGGTTACCGAGGAGATAAAAGCACATATACAACCATTCAATAGGAAAAGCTACATACATCAAGAGCTATTGGAACTTTTACACACAGATGTGCCGGGTCCAAGTAAAGAACCCTCCATTTCAAGTTCCAAATTTTATGTATCTTTTATTTATGATTGTAGAAGGTGGAAAATCTTATACTTCATGAAACATAAATATGAAGTTTTCAATTGTTTCAAAAGATATCTTGCACTTGTAGAGAATCAAACAGGTAAATGTCTCAAGAGACTTAGATCAGATGATAGTGGAGAATACTTCTCAAAGGAGTTTGATGCTCTCCTTCAAGATAGAGGCATCAAAAGGGAGATAATAACTAGGTATACCCCTGAGCTCAATGGAGTAGTAGAAAGGAGGAACAAGACCATAGTTGAAGCAGCTAGATCTATGACCAATGAGAAGAACCTACCTAATTACTCTTTGGGCAGAGTCTATATCAACAGCCACATACATTGTAAGTAGACTCCCATCTAAATCTTTATATGATATGACTCCATATGAAGTGTGGCATGGAAGGAGACCAAGCCTAGAACATTTTAGAATCTTTGGATGTTTAGCATGTGCTCATATTCCTTCTCAAGTAAGAGGGAAATTGGATCCCAAAGCACAGAAGTGTGCGTTTATTGGATATGATCAAAATCAAAAGGGTTATAGATTGTACAAATCCACTAACAAAGGTTTTCTAGTTATTAGGGATGTAGTCTTTGATGACAATATATCTTGGTTTGATAATGAGAGGAAAGTGAAGCTACCATATGACTTGGAAGAGGACTTTCCATCTCTTCCAACAAAGGAACCAAAGCAACTTGAAGATAGTGATTCTGAAGATGACATCACAAAGTTGGAGAAATTGAAGCTATGGAAGAACAAAGGCAAAGGTAAAATGGAATAATTAAGTCAAGGATCAGAAAGCTCTTTATAACCAATCCGAAGGTCAATGAGAGAAAAGAAGAAGCCAAAAAGATATGGATTTGACACATCCTTAGCTAGAAACCATTCAATCTACATGGCCAAGGATCTCAACCATGAAGAACCTACATCCGATGAAGAAGCTCAAAGCAAGAAAGAATGGAGAGAAGTAGTGGATGTAGAAATGGAACCTCTCATGGACAATGACACATGGGAACTTGTTCCAAGAAAACCATCAATGAAGGTAATTGGTTCAAGATGAATTTATAAAGTTAAGAAGAATCCATATGGTAGTATTAGTAGGCATAAGGCAAGGTTAGTAGCTAAAGGGTTTGCTCAAACCCATGGGATAGACTATGAACAAACCTTCTCACCTATAGCCAAAATGCCTACCATCAGAGTGCTTGTTAGTATTGCTGCATCTAGGAATTGGAACTTATATCAATTAGATGTAAAAAATGCATTTTTCAATGGCTGGATTTTAGAGGAAGTCTATATGGCACAACCTCCTGGTTATGAAGATGCACATCATCCCAATTATGTTTTCAAACTAAAGAAATATCTATATGGATTGAAACAAGCTCCAAGAGCGTGGAATCACAGGTTGGTAGCCTATTTGTAGGATCAAGGCCTCAAGGCTAGCAAGGCAGATATATCATTATTCATAAAAAGAAATGGGTCAGAAGTTATATATCTTTGTGTATATGTAAATGATATAATAATTACAGGGAATGACATCAATGGAATCAAGAAGATAAAGGCTTGAATGAAGGATGAATTCAAGATCAGTGATCTTGTACCTCTAACATATTTCCTTGGACTTAAACTTATTTATACAGATTCTGGTATCTACATCACTCAGAGGAAGTATGTATTTGACATGCTTTCTAAATTCAAAATGGAAAATACTAAGTGTGCAAGTACACCCATGGTGATGAACCATAAGCTATCATTGAGGAGAACTCATTGAGGACATCACAAGCTATCAAAGCTTAGTAGGAAGCTTGAACCATGCTACTCTCAGAAGGGTGAATATATGCTATAGTGTTAACATACTCAGTCAATTTTTGCATAAGCCAACGAAGCCACATATGGAAGCTGCCAAGAGAGTGCTCAAGCACCTGAACGGCACAATTAAACTAATTTATCCTTATACCTCAGAAATTGATCTCAGAATTTACTCAGATTCAGATTGGGCTAGATCTAAGTATGACAGGAAAAGTACATCAGGATATTTGTCTTTTGTAGGTTCAAAATTAATTTCATGGTCTTCAAAGAAGCAACCAACTGTTGCTTTATAATAAACTGAAGCTAAATACAGAGGATTGGCAAATGCAACACAAGAAGCAATGTGGTTGAAGTGTTGATACTCAAAGTTGGGATTACATACCTCAACACCTCAAATCTTTGGTATTAATACTAGTTCTCTTCACTTAGCAGCTAATCTTGTTTACCATGCTAGAACTAAGCATATTGAAGTTCATTACCATTATGTTAGAGAAAAATTATTGAGCAAGTACATTCAACTGTCCTATGTATCTACTAATCTCCAATGTGCAGATATGTTGACAAAACCATTGGATGGCATAGCGTACACAAAAAGGAAATATGGCCCTCCAATTAAAATTTTTGTTTTAGTTTAAAGTCACCACAGGGCAAAATGGGGATTTTTTGTCTGCCCACATTTGGAGAAAATCTTGGGACATCAAAGTAAGCACCAAGATACTCTAGCAGTTAGGAGCGTACGTGAACTGACACTCAAATCAAGGCAAGGCATTATTCTTGGTTAGATTAAGCCAGGTGAGCATAGTCTACACTAAGAAAGGAGCAAGAGATACATAGTGAGTGTGCGACACAGAGAAGTGAAGTGCAAGGTGTGCAATAAGAGTGATTTAGAAGTGTGCAGAGAAGTGCTGAGCCATGCAAACAAAGGTTAAAAGATCCCCTTGAAGCTGTGTGCGCGTTGACAGAACGTGTCCATCCCCTCCCCCTATTGAAGCTTGAGTGCAAGGTGTGCACATGCACATTAGGAGATTCTTAGCCTTATGTAAAACAATGGGTCTGATGGGAAGAGAAGACACATTTTTTATTCTCTTCCCTCCAACATTAGAAGGGCTAGCAGACAAATGGTTTAGTCAGTTTGCCGACAACCATTTCACCACATGGGATTTGATGAAGGAAGCATTTAGGACACAATTCCAACAAGGGAACACCGCTGGAAACATTATTGAAGAATTAGAAAATTTAAGACTAGGTCCTAGGGAGACCTTCCCAGAATTTGTTACCAGAGCTAAGGTAATGGCCATACTACCAGACCCTCCTCATGATTTTCTTATGAAGAAGTGGCTGGCTAAACCACTTCCCATATCAACACAATGTAAAATAAAGGAGTTAATTTTATCGACAACAACAATAGAAGAATTTATCAATACAACTACAAGATGGGAACAAATTAGACAACAGTATGGGGCAAGCTCTTCCGATTTTTCATATCCTACACAACTTGAAGACCGAGTAATTCAGTTAAGGAAAGAGCTTGAGAGCTTAAAAAGAATAAGCGCCATAAAGAGGAGGAGAGTGCTATGCCTCAGTTGAGGCGCGAAATTGAAGCATTGAAGCTACAAAAGGAAGAGGAAGCACAAGCAGAAGAGCTAGCTCAACTTTGATAGGAGTTGCAGGAACGCAAGGGAGGTGGCATCAGAAGTGGATTATGGTGTACCATGTGCAACAAGCAAGGTCATGTGGTAAGTGAGTGTCCACTTTTAAGTGTAACTTGCTAGCTATGCAGAGGTCAAGGACCATTATACTAATTGTTGTCCTATGAACTAGGCATCTTCATTTGGGCCACACATTCAAATGATTTCTATGTGCAAGGAAGAAGGTGCCATCATCATGTACCAGAGTGGTGCAATTAGAAGAAACTGAATCTTTGATATTGCAAACACGAAGCAATGGGAAGGCTCAATTAGAATTGGTCAAGAGTGAAGGGTTAATGGACTTAATAAAGACAAAGATACATCTGAAGACAAAGCCAACACATGTGCAGATACAAGACAAAAAGAAAATCTCATAGGTACCAGTGATGCCATTGGACATGCATTCAACAAGGCCCATGAGGAGTTTGATAAGTCAAATGGCACCTATCGTCTTAAGGAATCATAAGCTTCAAGACTAATCAAGTCCATGAAAAAGGAGGTCAGTATTTTTTATTTAATAAAAATGGATAGGAAATTCAGGTCAGAACTCTTGCAGATAATTGATGAGGCTTCCACAACAAGTTTCGTGGCAAAGGTTGCTATTATGCCTAAAGATAAAATTGTAGGGGAAGCACCCCTCACAGATTATAAGAGTCCTCGACTAATAGTCTCTATCAAAGGTCATGAGTTTCAAGGAGTTATTGTGGATGGTGGTCCTGGCATTAACTTGATGCACGAACATACCATGAAAAGGATTGGACTACAACCTTCAAGACTTGCCAACTTCACTGTAACACTGGCAGACCAAAGCATAGTAAGGCTTATGGGAGTGGTCCCTTGAGTCCCAGTTGAGATACAGGGTACCATTTTTAACTTGGATTTTGTTGTTTTAAGGCTACCACAGATAGAAGGAAGTCTCCCCTGCTCATTGGGAGACCTTGGTTAAGGCATGCCAATGTGCTGCATGACTGGGGTAAAGACGCAATGTGGGTAAAGCAAGAGGGAAAAAAGTTGCAGCAAATATTTTTAGAAGACAATCCAGACAACCAAAGACATACTAGCATGATGCAGACAATTGGTATTTGTATGCAAGAAGAATCATTGGACAACCTAGAAGCACATCTATTTGAAGAAGCAAATTTATATGAAGAAGAAAACATGTTGGCTTGGCTCCATGCAGAAGACCCATCTTCCTGCTATGGAATTTTTCCAAACTCAAGTCACTACAAGAAATAGGGGGCGTAGCGATGCCACTGAATTTCAAAAAAAATGGAAACAGTCGCTTATCTGACGATAGCGTTGCATAAGCGACGAGCCTGTTTTTTTTTTGAAAGGGCTATCTTCGCATAAGCAATGTTAGCATCGCTTATGCAATGCTAAAACTATGCATTGCAAATAGCATCTCTAATTAGCGATGCAATTTACAACGTTGGCAAACTTGCTATGATGCTTTACTGTCGCTTAAGCGACGTCCTGTGTTCGAGAGCATCGCATAAGCGATGCTCTAGAATGTTAAAAAAAAATTCCATTTCTCCTAGCACATTTGTACCGGGATTTGGATGCACACACAGAGAGAGAGAGAGAGAGAGAGAGAGAGAGAGAGAGACAGAGAGAGAGGGAGAGCGAGCGAGAGAGAGAGAGAGAGAGAGAGAGATCGGCACACAGTGTGAAGCCAGGTATGCACACACACAGACATACACACACATACATATGCATTCACACACACACATACACACATAGACACACACACATACACATAGACACACACACTCATACACACACACATATACACACTAATTTACATACACACATACACATGCATACACACACATGTATACACACATAGACACATGCATACACACATAGACACACACAGATACACATATAAGCACACACACACATACACATAAAAACATATACACACACACACATAGACACATACACACTTACACACACACACACACACACACATCGACACACATTTACACACACATATACACATGCATACAGACACATATATATATGGACACACGTATATACACACATAGACACACACATACACACATAGACACACACACACACATACACACATATACACACACACATACACACGCATACACACATACACATACACACATACACATACACACATACACATACACACATACACATACACACATACACATACACACATATATATGCATACACACACACACACGTAAATAGACATACATACACACATACACATACAATTATACATATGCATACATACATGCTTACATGCATACACACATGCACACGCATACAAACATACACACACACATATATATGCATACACACACACGTAGAGAGACATACACATACATGCATACATATGCATACATAATGCATATGCATATGCATACATACATACTTACATGCATACACACACATACACATGCATGCATACATATGCATACATATGCATACATAATGCACATGCATATGCATACATACATGCTTACATGCATACACACAAATACACACATACACACACACATATATGCATATATACACACATAGAGAGACATACACACACATACACATACATGCATACATATGCATACATAATGCATATGCATATGCATACATACATACTTACATGCATACACACACATATGCATACATAATGCACATGCATATGCATAGATACATGCATATGCATAGATACATGCATACACATACACACACATAGACACATACACACACATACACACACATATACACACAGATTTACACACATACACATGCATACAGACATACACACACACATATACACATGCACATACACACACATACACACACACATACACACATAGACACATACACACATAATGATGCATACACACAAATACACACATACACACATACATATACACACACATACACACACATACACACACATAAACACATACACACACAGATATGCATACACACACATAGAGAGACATAACACACATACACATACATGCGTACATATGCATACATAATGCTTATGCATGTGCATACATAATGCATATGCATATGCATACATAATGCATATGCATATGCATACATAATGCATATGCATATGCATACATAATGCATATGCATATGAATACATAATGCATATGCATATGCATACATAATGCATATGCATATGCATACATACATACTTACATGCATACACACACATATGCATACATAATACACATGCATATGCATAGATACATGCATACACATACACACACATAGATACATACACACACATAGACACACACACATACACACACATATACACATAGATTTACACACATACACATGCATACACACACATAGACACACACACATATAGACACACACATATACACACACACACACATAGACACATACACACATAATGCATATGCATATGCATACATACATACTTAAATGCATACACACACATACACACACATATGCATACATAGCATACCTAATGCACATGCATATGCATACATACATGCTGAGAGGGGTATTAAGGAAATGGCCTCTAACACTTCCTCGATGCTCAACTCATAAACAAGAATGGAATTGAAGATGAGGGACACTAGGCTCCTACAAAATCACTCACATGAAAAACACACACAACACTACCAAAGCAGGGGTGGTCCATGCCGCTTTGTCACACAAATACAATGGCACTCTTAGGGTGGGGGTGATCCACGCTACCCTCTTAGTACACTTAAACACAATCAACACAAAGGTACTCTTAAGGCAGAGGTGATCCGCATCACCCTCCTAGTACCAACACACAAACATCACACAAGTACTCTTAAAGCAGGGGTTGTCCACACCGCCCTCTTAGTACCAACACAGAAAATGCAAAACACTCACAAGAAAGAGATTCTCAATGACAAGAGGAGCCAAGTGATACCACAATCTTCAATGGGTTTTGGGAATGATGGAGAAGAGGAAAGGAATATGGAAGGAGTAGGAAATGAGAGAAGAAGAGAGGGTGTATTGGATAGAATAAGCAAGGGTTCAGGGTAATGGAAATGGAAGGAATTGGAGAAATGAACTTGATTGAAATAGAAAATATTACAAAGACATGAGGGACTTACAAATTAGGAGCTTGTATAGCTCTCTCAATACAATGACATAGGGTAGACTCCTCCTCCTACGTTTGGAGTGCTCACTACACCTGCATCGGGTATCTGCATACAACTCTTCTTGTTTTGAGGGCACCCAAGGGGGTCCTTTTATAGGCCTTTTGGGAATATATTTGGAGATGATATTATTTGGGAGAATCTTCTAGATGTTACACTTGTGTGGTGAAAAATACAATATTAACAAAATCCTAGAAGATTTTTGGCCA
The DNA here is from genome assembly GCA_020310875.1 of Ceratopteris richardii. Lineage (NCBI taxonomy): Eukaryota > Viridiplantae > Streptophyta > Polypodiopsida > Polypodiales > Pteridaceae > Ceratopteris > Ceratopteris richardii. The sequence goes on from CM035419.1 coordinate 64,089,983, forward strand.
TTCTAAGGTGTTCATCTTATCCCATATGGTCATATCTTTGATTTTTTCATGAAAAATCATAAAAATACTATAAATAGCACCTCCATTTCGTGGGAATGAGCTTCAAATCCGAGTTTGGGCGTTTGGAATATTTTATGCATGGTTTTGGGCCCAAAAAGTCAATCACATGTGTCTCATTTGTCAAGAATCTTTGTGTAGGACTCAAAAGTCTATGGTGGGGCTTGAGTCTTTGAAAAGTTTTTTTGGACTCTTTCAAAAGGGAGAGTGGGTCAAGCTTAAATATTTCAATTTTATAAAATTACTTGTCCCACTCCATATTTAGCTTGGGATTTGATTCTACCATTCACTGCAGATAAGGTTAGCTACTTTACTAGGGTGGGGCCCACCTTATTCTTAGATTTTTATTTCCTTCAAATACATATATTTATGGTTTCCATGAAGCGTTGAAAAATAAAAATACTATAGGGGTACATACCTATAGATAAGGTATTATTAAGGAGGGGTTTCAAAAAATATTTCCTCATACTTTTTTTTTATAAAATGGAGGTTCGGCCGAGGCCTACTCCCCCAAACTTTAAAAAACTATTTCGTCATACTTAGCCCTCCCCTTAGCTAGAGGCATTCATGTCTGTAGCCTTCAAAGAGTTTGTTGAAGCTCCAAGGTGGGTCATCTTCTTGTACTACTGATATGTATTTCTCCCTTGATTGATTTTGTTGTTCATTGCTTTCTTCTATCCTCTACCAGTATTTCTTTAACCTCCATCCACTGATCTTCGTCTTGTGGAGCTTCCCTGACATATCCATGAGTTGATAGCTTCCATTCTTGAACTTTGTCTTGATCAGAAACGTTCCTGCCCATCGTGGTTGGAACTTTGTATCATGCCTATTATCAAAGCAATTATCATAGCTTAAAACACGAGTTCCTTCTGTTAACCCTTTATCCTTTAGTTGTTTGTTAAATTCCTCCCTTCTTTTTCTGCTTGATTGATGTAATGTCCCACTGCAAGCTCCCTTTTCATACTCAATTATTGTAGATCTATAAGCCTCTTTTGAATGACCTCTTCTTCACTTTCTGCACTTTCTTTTAGCAGTACGTGGAGACTTGGGATTTCCACTTCTATTGGTAATAAGGCTTCTTGTCCGTACACTAAATGAAAAGGAGTGAATCCTAAGGATGCCTTGTAGGATGTGCGATATGCCCATAATGCACCAGTGAGGTGCTTGTCCCATTTCTTAGGATGCTTCTTTACCTGCTTATTGATGATTTTACAAAGAATTCCATTGGTCTTTTCAACAAGACCATTACATTGAGGATAATAGGGTGTGGAATATTTGTGCCTTATGTTTAATCTAATCAATAGATCATTCAAAATAGCTGATCTAAAATCTGGACCATGATCAGACACTATCTTTAAAGGTATCCCAAATCTACAACATATGAAATCGTAAATGAACTTCCCAATATCTTGTGCAGTTGTCCTTTTTGTGCTAGCTGCTTCTGCCCACTCCAGTTTCAAGAAACTCGATGATATCTTCTAATCCTTCTTGACCTACAAATCTGTTGTCTCCCAGCTTCATGGATGCTATGAAGCCATCAAATTGCTCATTTTCTAATGCATCTGCTTCCTTATTTTCGGTCCTTGGTACATGACATATTTGAGTGTTATCAAATTGTTTCAATAACACTCTTACCTTTTTCAACCATTCAAACAAATTTGGGTTTTTGCAACACCAAACATTTTGTAATTGCTTAATTATCAACATTGAGTCTCCTTTGATGATCAACCTTTTGATACCATGTTGAACACATTCATGCAAGGCCTCACATAGTGCTGCATATTCTGATTCATTATTTGAATGAGCATTAGGAAGAGCTATACCTTTCTTGAAGATGAGCTATTTGTTTTGGTCGTATATCAGAAATCCTCCTGTTGCTTTGTCGACCTGCTTCTTATATGCACCATCAAAAAATACAGTATGTGCATCTTCAATATCTTCTTCATGCAAGGTTGCTCCCCTCTCCCTCTCATTGGATATTTTCCTCTCCCACTTCCTGTAGGTCAGTATGTCTGCAAGACTGGCTCTTGTTCTTTCCTCTACTACAAAAGTATAGTTGTATTCTTGAAGTTCAAGAACCCATTTAGCTATTCTAGATGAGATGCTCATATGTTGTACCACATATGGAAATGCATGATCTGTTGTAAGAATAATGAAAGGCCTAGCAAGAAGGTAAGACCGAAACTTCCTTACTCCAAACATAAGTGCATACATGAGTTTCTCTGCATCTCTGTATCTCTTCTCATTTTCTTTCATTACCTTGCTAGCAAAATAAACAAGACGCATGTGAGATATCTTTGTATCCTTCTGGAGTAAGACCACTTTGATTGCTTCTTCACCTGCACTTGGATACACATAGAAAGTCTCTCCCATATTTGGTGGCATCAATGTGGGTAGAGTGCTGAGTACTCTTTTGATTTCTTCAAAACATTCATTATGGATATCCTCCCATGCAAAGACACTATCTTGTGCAAGCTTTTGTAAAGGAGATATGATTTTAGACAAAAGGTGGATGAACCGTGACATGTAGCGTACCTTTTGTACAAAAGTGAGGGTTTGTTTTGTTGTTGTTGGAGGAGGTAGAGCCAATAAAGCTTCCACTTTGGATGGATCAACTTGAATCCCCTTTTCTGATATGAGATGTCCAAGGAGAACTACTTCTTTCTCAGCAATATGACATTTATCAAGATTCAATTGACCCCCAAGCTCATACAATCTTTTTAAACCTTCTTCAACTTTTTGAAAATGCATGGCTCTAGTGCTATATATGCAAAAGTCATCCATGTACACCCTTATTGATGATCCAAAGAATGGTTGAAAAACATAGTTCATAAACCTTTGAAATGTTGCAGGTGTATTGGTTAGGCCAAAAGGCATTACCCTATAAGCAAAGCATCCCCATGGCGTAATGAATGTGGTCTTCCTTTGGTCCTCCTCAGCTATCCGAATTTGAAAGTACCCTAAGTATCCATCACATACACTGTACCTTACATGATCTGCCACTTCATTTAGAATCTCATCTTGGAAGGGTAGTGGAAAATGATCTCTCTTTGTTGCTGCATTTAAGGGTTTATAGTCTACACACACCCTCCATTTACCATTTTTCTTTGGGGTAACTACTACTGGAGACACCCATTTTGAATTTGATACAGGGTAAATGAAACCAGCCTTTATGAGTCTATTTACCTCATTTAACAGAGCCTCTTGTTGAAGTGTTCCGATCCTTCTAAGCTTTTGCGCCACTGAATTTGCTTTTGGCTTGATTTCAATATGATGCTGAATAACACTTACACCTTGTATCTCATTATAATCTTTAATGAACAATTTGGGATACCTTTTGAGCATGCTGATGTAGGTGCTCCTTTCCTCTGAGGTGAGATCTTCTACTAGCATCTTTTGGAGATCCGCTTCAGGCATGGTGTCCTCACTTTGTGGTTGTTGTAGATCATCCTCTTTGCCTCCATCTTCCTTTCCTTGAAAGATCACGCCCATGACTTCAAGTGTTGATGAATCATTTTTGGTTGTCGATTCCTCACTGCTAGAATCACTATCATAGCAAGAACTCTCTTCATCCACAGTTGTTTCATACCAATGATCTTCCTTCTTTTGGTCCTTCAAATCATAGGTAACTAACTTTGTTCTATCATTTGGTTTGAGAACTAGAAGGCCAGAACCCCATTTCTGATCTGCTTTTACTGCAATTAACCATGGACGTCCTAATATGATAGGGTAGCCGTCCCCCTTGGTTGCAATGACATACATATCCAAAGCAACCTCTATATCACATACTGCGATTCTTAAATTTTCAATTACACCAACACATTTAACAACACTATTATTTTCCATTTTAGCTTGATACACAGATGGTCCTGTCACATCCAAGCCTAACCTATGCATTGTTTTTTCTGTCACCACACACATCTGTGCTCCGCCATCCATGTACACATTCGAAATTCTTCTTCCTCTCACATATGCATCCACTGTGGGTACCACATCATCACATGCATTGGCTCTTATAAGGTTAAGTTCCTTGTTTTTAGCCCTCCTAGTGCTTACTAGCTTGGACCATTCCCTCCGAGTTTTTGAAGATAATTGGAGTAATTGTGGCCAAGTGCTGTTTGGTTTCTGTGTAGATATATCCTCAATCAAGTCATAAGGTTTGATACCCTTACCTAGAGGAAAGTCTTCCATCGTGATCTTCCTCCTTGGCCTTCTCTTTCTTTTACTAGCTTCACCTTTTGCAACTCTGCCTTTCTTCATTTGTGTACCCATGCTTGAATCTTCGTCTTGAGATCGTTCTCTGTCTTGCACCCTTGTCCTCTTGATTGGCATAGTATCCATGGTCTCTTGTTCCTCGGTGAGCTCCAAAACATTCACTTGCCTTTGGTCACCTCGACCCATTGGGATAGGTGGAATATTTGCTTTCTGTTGTTGTTCTTCCTGTGCATATTGTGGTGGCCTCCTAACAGGATACATATCACCTGGATTCCTACGAGGGTGAGGGAAATTGTACATACCATGACCACGTTCATTGAAATTGTAGCATATAAACTCTTGTGCTTGTCGTCATTGTCCTCGATTATGTTCCCTTTGTGGTCTGTCTTGTTGGCTCCTCACCAAGATGAGTGTTAGTTGTTCCAATTGTTGTGTGAGCTATTGCAAAATATCTTGTTGTGGATCTTCTCCTTTCTCTACCTGTGTAGCTCGTACTAGCGGAACAACATCCATATGTTCTACTTTTTTAACTTTTGAAGACTGAAACTTTAATTTTCTACACTTAACTCTTGCTATATCTAATGCTTCTTCAAAAGTACCTATAGTAGCTCATTAAGGCATTAGATGTATATACAAATCGGGGGGGGGGGGGGGGGGGGGGGAACCTCCCAAACAGGGAAAAAGGTGCCCCAGCGGTCCTAGAGTATTCACACACATCACTACCTAAATATATCAATAAATCCCCCCTGGGAGTAATGCGGTGAACAAATAGCTGGCACTCATGTATAAGGAAGTGCCAAGCTATGTGGAAATCACTCCATAAAAGGAAGTAAGCCCAAAGCTTTAAGGAAAGCTTCAAACTTCTCCCTAGGCAAAGGCTTCGTGAAAAGGTCTGCAATGTTCTCCTATGTGGGCACATATGCCAAGCTGATCTCCCCAATATAGAAGCTCTCCTTGACATAATGATAATGCACCTCAATGTTCTTAGTGCAAGCATGGAACACAAGATTCCTCGCAACTTCCAATGCGCTCTGATTGTCATTGAAGATGGTGGTGGCAGAAGACTAACCAACACCCGAATCAGCCATAAGGTGTCTGAGCCACACACACTCAATAGTCGCTGTGAAAGCTACCCTATACTCAGCCTCACAACTAGAAGTGGCCACAGTAGGCTGCTTCTTGCTCAACCAAGATATGCATGAGCTACCAAGCATGACGCAAAAGCCACTAGTAGACACATGAGTGTCATAGCAACCGGCCTAGTCTTAGTCAGAAAAAGCATGCAAATTTGGCGGTAGGGATCCCCCCTTGGGATAAAACAACCCAAGTAGCTGAGTACCACTCAAGTAGCAAAAGATGCACTTAACCGCCTGCCAATGCTTGACACTTGGGAAATGCATAAACCTACTCATCTGTGAGACAAAAAACTCAAGAGTAATGCATAAGTAAATCAAGCATCCAATAGCCTGTTGATAGAGGACAGCATCAAATGCATCTCCAGCATCATGAAGACTCAATTGTAAACCTATCTCCGTAGGAGTGGCAATAGGCTTAGTCTCTTCAAGGCAAAAATGCTGAAATAATGTGTCAATATATTTCATTTGACACAAAGCCAATCCACCATCAAGTTGCATGAATTGAATGCCCAAATAATGATGCAAATGCCCCAAATTAAACATCTCAAATGAGGCATGCAAATCAGACTTAAAATCAGTAATATGCTTCTCAATAGGACCATTGTAGTAGCATGTCGTCAACATAGACAACAATGATCAGAAGCACATCATTAGCATGCTTAACATATGAGGTGCTTTCAGTTGGACTATTCTCAAAACCATGTGGAATCAGATAGGCATGTATCTTCTCACACCAAGCATGTGGTGATTGCTTTAAACCATATAATGCCTTCTTTAACTTGCACACCTAGTTTTCATGCCCTTTTTGCACAAAGCCACGAGGCTGAAAAACAAACACTTCTTCACGCAATTCACCATTCAGAAATGTAGTTTTAATTTCCAACTGATGTACATTCCAACCATGATGGGATGCAAGTGCAGAGATGCTCCGAATAGTAGTCATACGACATGTAGGTGCAATGATGTCATCAAAATCAATGTCTCTTTCCTATGCATAACCCTTTGCAATAAGCCTAGCCTTATACCTGTCAACTGTTCCATCAGTCTTACGCTTCAGCTTGTAAACCCACTTAGTGCCAATGGCCTTCTTGCTAGGAGGTAAGTCAGATAAAGACCAAGTACCATTCTTCATTATAGCATCATATTCAGATTGCATAGTAGCCATCCAATTTTTTGAATTTTGTGCTTTCTGGAATGAAACAGACTCATTCTCATCGTAGAGACTAGATGAAGCCATAGCATAGCAATCTGATGCAAAAGAGGCACTATGAGAGCATGATTGAGCATAGTTCTTGCCTGCTCAATATCAGCTCTCTCATCAATAAGCGCATCATGTAACTCTACATTAGAAATTGAATGATCTGCATCATCACATGAAACTTGCAAAGGCTAAGAAGTTGCCTCATTAGGATCAGCACTAGACTGTCCACCTATAAAAAGAGGCAGCAAAGTATCATACATGTCTTTGGAGCTAACAAATCTCTCCTTAGTACATGAAACCAATGGTTGTATAGCATCTTCCACAAAAACAATATCAAGGCTAACCAAAATGTGTGTAGTCTATGGATGATACAGACAATAGCCTTTACTTTCAGAACTGTACCCAACAATATACATTTTACTGCTTTATCATCGAATTTTCTACGATGTTGTTCAAGAATTAATGCATATGCCAAACAACCAAAAACATAGACGAGCAACAGATGACTTGCGGTCATGCCAAGCCTCATATGGAGTGATAGAATGCAGCGCTTTAGTGGGACACCTGTTAAGTACATATGCTCCACACATGACAGCCTCAAGCCAGAAACTATGTGGTAAAGCCTGACTCTTCACCATACACCTCACCATCTCCATGAGTGACATGTTATTTCATTCAGTAACTCAGTTCTCTTGAGGTGTATATGACACTATACACTAGTGTTTTATCCCATGTTCAGCTAGAAATGCATTAAAATCAGAAGACATATATTCCTCCCCTTGATCAGAATGGAGGGTGCCCATTTTAACTTCGAACCATTTTTGGCACTTCCAAATTAAGGGTCTCTTGTGTTGGGTGTGTGTAGAAGTGAGAGAGACACACGAGAAGCACACACAAGGAGCACAAATGTAGCAAGACACATGGAGAAGAGGATGGCTGGAATAGCTCTCTCTATAGACAATGAACTGAACTAAAGTAAGAGCTTAATAATATCCCTAAGTACAAAGTACCACCACATATGAGAGTCTCAAGTATGTGGTAACATGGGGAAAAAACCTCTAGCCAGCACTAGAGTAAAAAGTGCCCATGTATAAGGAAAAGGTTCACATCAAAGCTACTCGAGGAACACATAAGTGTAACAAACCCCCCTGAAGTGAATGATGTCAACACATAGAGGGAGTGACAGATCAGCCCCCACAAGGTAATAAGCCTAAAGCTTTGCGAAAAGCTTCAAACTTTTCCTGTGGAAGAGCTTTGGTGAATATGTCTGCTACATTATCTTGTGTAGGCACATATACCAAATCAATATCTCCTACGTGAAGGTGCTCTCTCACATAGTGATAATGCACCTAAATATGTTTGGTCCGTGCATAAACTCTGGGTTTTGTGCAATAGCCAAAGCACTCTGACTATCAGTGAGAATATGCGTAGTAGCATCATTCTCCATGCAATGATCCATCAATAGGCATCTCAGCCATATATACTCCACTGTAGCTATGAAAACTAACCTCTACTCAGCTTCACAACTCGATGTCGCCACAGTAGGTTGCTTCTTACTCAACCAAGATATGCATGAGTCTCCAAGGAAAAAACAATTACCACTAGTGGACACGCGAGTATCATAACAACCAGCCCAATCACTATCTGTAAAAGCATGCAAGCATGGCTGAATATCTCTACCATAAAAGAGACCTAAGCTCAAAGTGTCTCGAGGATATCTAAACACACGTTTCACCACTCGCAAATGCTTAGTTCCAGGGCTATGCATGAATCAAATCAACTGGGAAACTGCATATTGTATATCCGGCCTTGTGTTGCATGCATATATAAGACATCCCATAGCTTGCTGATAAAGAGAAGTGTCAAATGCATCACTAGAATCCTCAACTGAGAACTAGAATCATGTCTCAATTGGTGTGGAAACTGGCTTGCAATCCTCAAAGTCAAAACGTTGAAGTAGTTTTTCAACATACTTTGCTTGATGCATAACAATTTCCCCTTCAACGGATACAAATTGGATGCCAAGATAGAAGCTCAAAAGACCAAGATAAGTGACATTAAAAGTATGCTGCAAATCAGCCATAAGAATGCCAAGTTTTGCATCACATGACCCATTCAAGAGTATGCCATCGACACAAAGAGCAAGCACTATAAGATCAGCCCCATTTTTGCATACATAGAGTGTGCTTTCAGCCGGACTACATGTGAAGCCAAGAGCAATCAAGTGCTTATGGATTTTGTCATACCATGCACGTGGAGCTTGCCTGAGACCATACAAGGCTTTATGCAAGCGAGAAACCATATGCTCTTTCCCTTTCATAGCAAATCTAGGAGGTTGCTTCACATAAACCTCGTCTTGCAAATCACCATTCAAGAAGGCTGTTTTTATGTCCAACTGATGATGCACTTTCCAACCTCGATGGACAGCTAATGCAACCACAATACGAATGGTAGTCATCCATGAAGTAGGTGTAAACGTTTCCTCATAGTCAATGCCATATTGTTGCGCATATCCTTTGGCAACCAATCTAGCTTTGTAGCGATCAATGCTACCTCAGATTTTCTCTTAATCTTGTAAAACCACTTTGTACCAATGGCATTCTTTCCTTTTGGCAATTCACATAACTCCCAACTACCATTCCTATGTGTGGAATCCATTTCTGATTGCATTGCACTCATCCATTGTGGATCGTCACATGCATCTTCAAAAGAAAGTGGATGTTCATTGCATGCTCTAGCAATAAGAGAATAATCCGCAAAATTACTTGATGCATGGTGAGAGCTTGATCTTGTTCTACCAAGTAAAGGTGCACTCAATTTGCTATCCTGCAAAGTTTGTTTCAGCCACTTTGGCATAGTTTGTGCACTCTTGATAGAAATGCATTCATTATGTAAAACATCTTCAATTTGTACATCATGCTTGGGATGAATTTCATGCTCATGTTCAACCATATTTTGACGCAAATGTTCAACCATATGAGGCTGGAAATTTCTAGCAGTTTGGACATTTTTTGGCTAAAATGTTTTAGCCATGTTTGGCTCTCTACATTTTCAGCCCTATTTGGCTGGAATTTTTCATCCCTTTGAGCCTCAGTTGGCTGGTCTACATGGCCATAGTCAAGCGCACCATTTTGGAACAAAGGCATGAGTGTATCGAACACATCTTGTGAGCTAACTCTTGGCTGTTTTTTGCATTCAAGTAGAGGGAAAACTAAATTTTCAGCAAATACCACATCTCGACTCACAATAATTATGTTCGTCAATGGATGATACAAACAATATCCCTTACTTTCAGCACTATAACTAAGAAATATACATTTCTTTGCCTTGTCATCAAGTTTGTGATGTTGTTGTAATGGAACAAGAGCATATGCCAAACAACCAAACACACGCATATAACTAACCATAGGCTTATGAACATTCCAAGCCTCATAAGGAGTGATGAATCTCAATGCTTTTTTAGGGCAGCGATTCAACACATAGTTTCCACATATGACCGCTTCCATCCAAAACTTATTACGAAGATGCTTTCCTTTAACCATACATCGTGCCATTTCAAGAAGTCTTCTATTTTTACGCTCGCCAACACCATTTTGTTGAGGTGTATATGGAACTATACATTGGTGTGAAATACCTCTTTCACAAAGAAAAGCATTAAACTCATGTGACATGTATTCACCATCATGATCCGTGCATAGAGTAGAAAGCTTTTGTGAAGAAAAATTTTCAACCATAGCTAAAAATGCTTTGAAGCAAGAAAATACATCATTCTTTGCTTTCATGTATGGCGAGTAGTGTCATCAATGAAGGTAACAAAATATACATGCTTCCCAAAAGATGGATCCCGATGTGCTTCGTTCGAGCATGGAACACTAGATTCCTGGCGATGGCCAAGGTTGACTGGCTATTCATGTGGATGCATGTGAGAGTAGCCTGCAAAACACCAATGTCAGTAATAAACATTGAAGGTAGATGGCCTCACATGCTGCAAATTTGGATGCTCGGTACTCAACCTCGATGGATGAGAGAGCAACTATAGGCTGCTTCTTATTTGGCCAAGAGATAGGTCCTGAGCCAAGCAAGAATATATAACCAAACGTGGATGATGGAAAATCAAGATCACTAACCGAATCTAAGTCTGAATATCTAGTGAGTCTGCTGCCCCCTCTATACCAAAGACCATGATGTTGAGTGAGGGCAAGATATTGAAGTAGTCTCTAAGTAGCAATGAGTCTGATGAGCCTGATGTGCAAACTCACTAAGAATACCAATTGCATATGCAAGATCTGGTTTAGCATTGGCAAGATAGAGTAATGAGCCAATAAGCTGTCGATAAGTATGCACATCCACAAGTGATGACTGTTGGGAAAGATGGATGGACACCTGAAGAATTGAGTTGGTACTGCTGATCCCTACTTTGTACCTGCCCTCTTTTGCTTCAGAGTTGTGTTGTAGGCCTTCTTAGCTTGCAAGTAGCACAAACAAAGTACCTATGTACTTTGGAGAGGATGCTTCAAACAATTAGATCAAAACAGATAACTTTGCAGCTAGGTTGTGACCAAAAACTTGCTATTCTGGTCTTGATACTTGCTTGATGTTTTGCTCACTACTCACAATATAGTAGAAATTAGAAACATTCCTTCTAGGGGTATCTAATTAGCTTAGATAGCTAATGTTCCCAACTAAAATCACTTAAAATTATTGACTCTACATGGAGAAATCAATTTAACAACAAAAGCCTTTCCCCCGACTTTTTAGGAGATGTGTAGAGAATGACCAGTGACCACTTCGATGCGCTTTTCTCCCAAATGGCTGAATCACATGCCTTCAAAATTTGTCAGCTTGAAGTAGACTTTGAGCTTCTTCCAACAAGCTATAGATCATGAAAATGGATAACAATTCAATGCGATATGGTCATCACAAGTACACTGTTCTAAGTAGACATAGCAGAGAAGGAGATGAACATGAACAATGATATAGTGTATTATCATTCTATAGCATATAGTTGATCAATTGAAGAGATTGTGTGGCTCACACTATAGCCTACATCTCTCACTATCATTGGGCATTATTCGTTATGCCAATGATCATGTACAACATTGTCATATAATACAATATATCATTGATCATCTCTGTTGGTCTCTCTATCATTATTACTCAGAACAGTGCACTTGTCTTGCTCATATCGCAGTGATCTCTCCTCATTTTCAATGTTCTATACCTCATTCAAACAAACTCAAAGTATATTACAAGCTATCAAAGTTTGAAGAAGTTTCATTTAGCCAATTTGGAGAAAATCATCTCGAAGTGGTCACTGGTCATTCTCCATACAGTTCCTGAAAAATTAGGGGTAAGATTCTACTTGTTATATTGATTGCTGAGAGTATAGTCTATCATTTGAAGTGATTCTACTTGAAATCATTAGCTCTCTAACCTAATTAGACACCCTCAAAAGTATCTTTTCTAATTGCTATTGTGGTGTGAGTACTAATCAAAACTTCCAACCGGTATCAAGACCAAAATAACAACTTTTTGGTCATAAGCTAGTTTCAAACTTATCTGGTTTGATCAAAATGTTTGAAGTATCATCTCCAAAGTACATAGGCAATTATTTAGTGTCATTGGAAAGCTAAAAGGGCCTTCAATTCAAATCAGAAGAAAATTAGGGCTGGTACAAAGCAGCGATTAGCAATACCTACTCATTTCTTGAGGTGTCCATCCATCTTTCCCAATACTCTCACCAATGTGCCGTAATCTTTTGTGCCATATCTCTAATTCAGATAGATTTTTATCCTTATAATTGTAAAGTGCAATGTTTCTAGTGTCCTCAAGCTCAAATGTAAATAGTCTACCTATTTTCTCTCCCTTTGCAATTCTTCTGAATCCATGTTAGGGGACCTCCATAAAAGCTCCAAATTTATTGAACCTAGCTTGCAAACCCTTTTCCACTATCTGTCCAACACTCATCAAATTGTTTGTGATATTAGGTACATAAAGAACTTTGCTCAATAGATTCCTATTCCCATCAAAAGTTTTGACATTTCCTGCCTTGAGAACTGAATGCTTGGTGTCATCACCTGTCTGCAATTGGTGCTTTCCCTTGGGCGCTTCAAGATCAAAAAAGAGAGCTACATTGCCTGCTACATGGTTTGAACAACCTAAGTCAATATAAAACAAGTGCTCATCATTCATACCTTATTTTGAAGTCATGTTCATAATGAGAAGAGAATCATCTTGATCCTTTGTATTATTATTGAAGTCTTTTCTTGATTTGTATCCTCCTTGATAATTGTTGTTGTAATTGTTGTTGTAGCCATGGTTCTATCCTTGATTATGGTTGAATCTTCCTCTTGATTGTGAGTAGCCACCTCTTTGAAATCCTCTTCCTCTCTGGTTCTTGAAGTTTCTATAGCACTCATCTATTGTGTGATTAGACAATCCACATATATTTCATGGGGAAGAGTTCAAAGGTCTCCCCCTACCTTGCGTACCTCCTTTGCCCCTTCCTCTTGAATTCCTACCTCTCCCTGCATAGTTAGCTTGAGAAGTAGTGCCTTCATCTTCAAATTTCTTGCTCTTTCCTTTATCCTTAGTCTTTCCTTTATTTGTATAGAGGGCAGAAGAATTGTTACCTCTTGATGGTTCTCCATTTTTGTTGAGCTTGGCTTCATGGGTGAAGAGTTGTCCCATGCGAGTGGTAAGATCAGGTATTTTCATATCCATATAAAGGTCCATTACACTTGTGAAAGATTCCAACTTATCATCTGCCTTCATGCCATTGATTATTTGTCTCATAATTTTCTCCTCTTCAGTCTCCTCTCCTATGCTTGCCAATTGATCAGCCACATCCTTCACTTTGGTCACATACTCTGAAACATTATGCTTACGTTGCTACCTTTGAGTAGTAAAATCCATCCACAATTGGTTTTTCCTAGCTTTTGTATTGGAAGAAAAGTATGAAGATAGACTATCCCAAGTCTCTTGGGCAGTTTTGCAATTCCTAATGTCAGGAAGAAGGAAGTCAGAAATAGGGTTAAGTAGATATGACTTGGCCAAAGCATCTTTGGCACACCATAGGTTGAGTCTTTCTAGCTCCTCTCTCGTAGGTTGACCTTTGCTTCTGAATATGGCCATCTCCTCATCTCCTGATATGCATCCATAGACACTCCTTCCTTGTAGATAAGTCTTCATCCTCAAGGACCATGCTGGATAATTATTCATGTACAATTTATCAATGAAAGAAAGGAAACCATCTCGCACTTTACCTCAACTTGCTCTGATACCACTATTGGGAGAGATGGATAGATACCTCAAGGAAGTGAGGTGGCACTGCTAAAACATGCTTTGTACCTACCCTAAATCACTTTAGATTTTGGTAGTAGGCCCTTTTAGCTTGCAAATGACACCAAGAAAGTACATATGTACCTTGGAGTTGATTCTTGAAACAATTGAATCAAAACAAACTACTTTATGAATAGCTAATGTCACAAAACTTGCTATTTTAGTCCACACACCTATTGGTTCTTTTGCTCAGTGCTCATAGTATAGTAACAATTGATTAAATTCCTTTTGAGGGAACTTAGTTATTATAGATAGCTATAAATTTCAAGTGGAATCATCTAAAGTAACAAACTATACACTGAGAAATAAGTTTAGCAATCCAAAGCTTACCCCCGATTTTTTAGCGACTAACCACTAGATGACCAAGGAGCACTTTGATGCCGGTTTCTCCTAGATGCCTGCACTAAATGCTTTGAAGACTTTGATAACATAAAGTAGACTTCAATTAAGTTTCAACAAGCTACAGATCATGCAAAATGGTTGAGAATTCACTTAGATATGACTAGAGAAAGTTCACTGTTCTGAGTAGTCATAACAGAGAAGTAGACACAGATGATCAATGAACTATATGTATTATAACACATGATTATACAAGATCATTGATATTGATGCTCAATGATGGTGAAATGAGTAAGCTATTGTGTAAGTTACTCAAATCCTACAAATGATCAATCGAAGAGCTCTCAATGAGGCCACACAACCACGAGTTTTTACAAGCGCTTTTTATAAGTGGTTCTTCCAAGTTTGAATTTTGAATTGAACTTTGGCTCCATCTTAAAAGTGACTCCGCTAATTTAGGAGTTATTCTTCCATTGAAACGCATAGCTATTTTCTTCCTAAATTCACAAGATTTTGGCTTATACAAGATTTTCTCAAGGTATAAACCTATTACAATGGTAAATGATTAAACAATTACAAACTATGGTTCACATGAGTTATGAAATGCTTCCACATATATTCTTCCATGCTAAGCTAAATGTGAAGGCTTGTACATTTGCACCAACATTAAGTACCTTGGGTAATGATATTTCTATTCATTCTTTACTTTGCATGCAGGGTACTATTAATAATAAACTAAGAAATATCTTATATGATGATGGAAGTTCTCATGATTTTATTTCAAATTTATTAGTGCAAAAACTCAAATTAAAGACATTTTGTTTCTTATATAAAGTGAAAGCTACACTTCAAGGTATTCATTATCATGTAACAAGAGAAGCACATGATGTTAAGATTAGCATAGGCTCATATACAAATGCATGAATGTTTTTTATTGTATCTTTACAATCTTAAGATGTTATACTTGGCATGTCTTTCCATCATCACTACAAGCCACACATTCATTATCATAAACATACCCTTAACATTGAATGTAAAGGTCAAATTATTACTTTGTTTGTGAGGCATGATTTTTAGCCATTTCCATTGATTAGTCATACTCAAGTCAAACATGCATTTAAAAAAGTTATAGTTCATGCATTGTTTTTGTAAATGTTATAAATGATTACACTCATACCCTTTCTGATGCACATAAACCTTTATGACTAATTATAAGAATTATTTCATGTATCATTATCCTTCCAAACTACCACCATCTTGCCCATAGCACAAAATTAATTCTTGGTAGTTCTCCTCCTAATAAAGCACTTTATAGGTAGGGCCCACTACACCAAAAATAAATAGAAAACTAAGTTAAAGACTTACTCCATAAAGGACTTACATGATTTGGTTCATCCCCATTTGAAGCGTTAGTTCTCTGAGTCTAGAAAAAGAATAAAGCACATAGAAAGTGCATTGATTATAGGTCCCTTAATAAGAATGCAATAAAGAATAGACACCCTATTCCTTGAATATATCATTTAATAGATAAACAACGAAGAGCTCGTATCTTTAGTAAAATTGACCTTAAATGTGGTTACCATCAGGTATGTATAATGCATAGAGATATTTTTAAGACTGCATTTAGAACTCAAACAGACCATTATGAATTTATGGTAATGCGCTTTGGAGTTACCAATGCTCTTGCTACATTTTCTCGAATAATGAATCAAATGTTTCTTGATTATGAAGCTTTCGTTCTAGTATTCTTTGATGATATACTTGTTTATAGTTGATAGTGAACATGAGAAGCATCCTAAAATAGTTTTTCATTTGTTATGAGAAAACACACTTGTGACGCTAATCTGGAAAAGATTTAACTCTTGCAAAGTAAATTAGAATGTTTAGGAAATATTATTTCTAGTGAAGGCATGAATGCTATTTGAAAAAGATTAAAGTCATGGCAGAATGGCCTACACCTCAATTAGTCAATGATGTACGTTATTTTCTTAGATCAGCTAGTTTCTATAGGAAGTATGTTTGACTTTTTTCTTATTTAACATTGCCTCTTATCTTATTATTGAAAAGAAAAATAAAATTTTCATGGGTAATTACCCAACCGAAATCCTTTGAAAAACTCAAACATTGACTTTCACATGTACCTATTTTATGATTACTTGATTTTTTGCAACACTCTCTGTTATAAATTATGGAATGTGTTGAACAAGGAATTGTTGGAGTGTTAATTTATTAATGTATTAATGTGTTTTGGTGTTTTTGATATAGCAGCTGAAGGTTCATGAGGGCGTGAAAGGCATGAAAGGGTGGACATCAATAATCCAACTTTAGGGCAGACATCAATAAATCCGATTTATAATTTAGTTTGTAAATAAACCCACGTAGAAGGATCTATTGTTAGAAATAGTTAGAAAAGTAGTGGTTAGAATGAGGGTCATTGTAGACCGTAATTTTTTATATTAAAAGCAAAGGCTTTCTACAAAAGTCACCAACTTTTACTTTCATGCATGCTTTTTGAAGCCGCTCTCATGTAACCACTCTTTTCAACATAATCAAAAATTCCTATAAATACATGCACTCTATGGACTGTCGAAATAGAGTGCATGGGGGGAGATTGCACCCAATACTACGTTCTGTCTCGTCTTCTAGCATGTTTATTTTTTCTATGTTTTATGCATCCGTAACCTCTCTGTGCATGTGAGCAAGATCCTGATAACAGTGGTATCAAAGCCGTGCACACGGCACTATGGAGGGACCTGTTTCTGTTTGTTTTGGTGATTCTTCTCTATTTCGTTGTTCTCTGTTCGTGATTCGATTCCGATTTTGATTCTGATTCTGGTGCGAGTTTCCATTTTCGTTTCCAGTTTTGCTTTTCATTTTTGTTTCTTGTTTTTGTTTCAGTTTCTGTTCCAGTTCCAAAACCAGAACCTATGTTTACACCTACGTTTACTCATTCGGCTTACTACAAGCCATCGACTACGACATAGAACTTAGGCATAACTTAAGGCATAGAACTTAGGCATAACTTAAGGCATAGAACTTAGGCATAACTAAGGCATTACTTTGGCATCTTTGGCATGCAAGGCTCCCTTGGCGACCGTTGGCTACACACGAAGGTGGGAGGATTTGAACCCACAACCTCACTCACAGAAAGGAAGTGTTTTACCACTGCACTATCTCTTTGTGTTGTCACTCTAGTTCTTTTTTCTTATATTTAACACAACTTTCATCTCTTTCTTACTTTTTCAATTCCCAAGAACAAACCTTCCTTTTACATTTCGACTCAAACAATCTCAAAATTTGTTTTTACATATCTAGCAAGAGGGTTTTGTTCTCTAAATCTTCATGGACCCTACGAACAACATGGAGGATTTTGGTGAGTCACCTCTACCCGAGGTAACACTCAAGCAACAACTTGAGCTCGTGCGGCATGAATTACAAGGCGCTCAGAAGAAGATCCAACAACGTGATGAAGTACTCCAAAAAATGCAAACTAATGAAGATAACCTTACGAGGGTAGTCAAAGCTACTATCTGTGCCCGATTGGATGGCACACACTCCAAGATTGCTATTAAGAATTACCAGTTTTTATGGTTTGGTGGCCATAAGGGTGGCCCTTTAATGCTTTCATGGCTGTCATAATTTGATGATTTTTTATACTAACGAAACATATGTTGAAAGTGAAATAGTCAAATTTGCCACTAACTATTTAGTAGGAAAAGCTCAACTCTAGTGGAATGTCTTGCGGCACAGTATAGAGCGTCCAACAACATGGAAGGCTTTCCAAGATAAAGTGAAGGATTCTTTTCTTCCTCCTCAATACCATTTACATGTTCGATGTGCATGGAGGACCCTTACATGGAAGGAGGGTGATACGGTTACTACCTACACGGAGCAATTCTGGAAAAATTTACTATTTGTTCGAATGCTTGAAGATGTACCAGAGGATAGCTTGCAGTAGAAATACAAAGATGGTTTGGAGGTGGGAATCCAAGCTAAGCTTCACACCCTATGACCTAAAACCCTCAACGAGGCTATATCTTTCGCCTATGATGTAGAGAAAGAATTCAAGTCCATAACCAAGTCACTCTGTCCACAACAACCACCTCAACGACCACATTTTGTTAAACCAAATCTTCCCATGAAACGTAATTTTAATGCCCCATCTTACCCTAGTTTCTCTCGTCCACCAAAATCCAATTACTCAGCTACATCTATTGCTTCATCTCTCCAACCTACCAAACCACCTACTCTACAAACTTCAGCGATGGATGCCCAACAGAAGCGACCACGAATCACCTGTTGGAATTGTGGTAAACTTGGACATACAAAAACAAAGTGCCGATTGCAACCTCTTAACATGAATAGCTCAATTACATAACATGGAGGCCCATAATGAAGAGATTCCTCCTCTTTGGACAGAGGAATCATTGGAGAAGAACTTAAGTACCTTGGGTAATGATATCTCTCTTCATTCTCTACTTTTCATGCAGGGTACTATAAATAACAAACTCATTAAAATTTTACATGACGATGATACTTCACATGACTTCATTTAACATTTATTAGTACAAGAACTTAAATTAAAAGCATTTTCTTCCTTGTATAAAGTAAGAGCTGCATTTCAAGGTAATCATTATAATGTAACACGAGAAGTGCAAGATGTTACAATTAGCATAGGCCCATATGTTGATTCATGAACATTTTAAATTGCACGTTTACAATCTTACGATGTTATACTAGGTATGCCTTTTTGCATCATTATAACCCACACATTGACTACCATACACATACCTTCAACTTTGAATTTAAAGGTCAAATCATTACTTTGTCTCCACGGCATGATTTCTAGCCATTTCCATTGATTAGTCATACTCAAGTAAAATGTGCATTTAGGAAAGGATTCAATTCATGCGTTGTTTTTGTCAATTTCATCAATGATTATACTCACACACTTCCTGATGCACATAAAACTTTCATGACTACTTTTAAGGATTGTTTTATGTCTTAGTATCCCTTTGAACTACCAACATCTTGAGGATCCTTTGACCATAGCATAGCCTTAGTCCCCCGTAGTTCTCCTCCTCATAAAGCACCTTATAGGCATGGCAAACTGCACCAAAAGGAAATAGAAAACCAAGTAAAAGACCTATTATAGAAAGGACTTATAAGGCCTAGTTCTTCCCCATTTGAAGCACCAGTTCTCTTAGTAGAGAAGAAGAATAAAACTTATTGAATGTGCATTGATTATAGAGCGCTTAACAACATCAAAATAAAGAATAGATACCCTATTCCTCGAATAGATGATATCTTAGATAAATCATGAGGAGCTTGTGCCTTTAGTAAAACTGATCTAAAATCAAGATACCATCAGATTCGTATGACGCAAAGTGATATTTTAAGACTGCATTTAGAATTCAAACCGGCCATTATGAGTTTATGGTAATGCCCTTTGGACTTACTAATGCCCCTGCTACATTTGCATGAATGATGAAAAACATTTTTCTTGATTACCAAGCTTTTTTTCTTGTATTTTTCGACGATATACTTGTTTATAGTAAGAATGATAGTGAGCATGAGAAGCGTCTAAAACATTTTTTCATTTACTATGAGAGAACGTACTTTACACTAATCCTGAAAAGATTTACTTCTTTCAACGTAAGCTAGAATATCTAGGACATATTATTCCATTTTTCCCTGCAAAGATTTCTTGTTTTGGCCACACATGGAAAAAGATATTGCACATTATGTTTCTCAATGCATTGTATGTCAACGTGTAAAATTTCATCATGCTAAACCATTTGGATTATTAATGCCACTTCCCATTCCAAACGAACCATGGGAACAAATTTATATGGATTTTTGTTGGGAAAGATGGATGGATCCTCCAGAAGATTAAGTAGGTGCTGCTAATCCTGCTTTGCACCAGCCCTCAGTGACTCCAGATATGATTAGTAGACACCCTTAGCTTCCAAATGATACCAAGAAATGCTATATGTACTTTGGAAAAGGTTTGAGTAATGACTTGATCAAAACAGATGAGTTTGTGAATCACAAAGCTAGTAAACTTTCTATTTTGGTGTTGATACCTGCTTAGTCTTTTACTCAGTATAACCAGTACACTTACAATTGGAAAAATTCCTTCTAGAGGTATTCTATTAGCTTAGTAAGCTACCATTTGCAAGTGGAATCATTCAAAATGATAAATTATACTAGGAGAAATAGCTTTAGCAAATTTATGGACACCCCCGACTTTTTAGGAAGTATGCAGACAAATACCAGTGAGCACTTCGACGGCGATTTCCTGAGATTGGCTGAATCAAGTTGCTTCAAACTTTGTATGCTTGTAGTATGCTTTGAGCTGGATCCATCAAGCTTTGAATCACTTGATTTGGTGAAGTTAGGCACTGAGATATGCCTCTTTGAAGTTGACAGACTTTGGAGTGATCAAACAGAGAACACAGAGATGATATATGTAAATGTGTCTATTAATTCACATTGATTTACAAACTCATTGGTATGCCAAGCATTGCCTAATGAGGTACAGAGGTGTGAGCTATGGTGTGGCTCTCTCACAGACTCAATGATAGCAGAGAATGAAGCTCGGGAGGACTCTCATGTGCGGCTTTTTTTGGTCACTTTTTATCCATGATGACTAAGAATTTGAATTCAAATTTGAATCCTTGGCTCCCTTCAATCAAGCATCTAAAAGTATGGAGATATTCCCTCAATCATATGTTCTATTTTTTCACGAATCAATCAAGTAGGTGTAACATGAAGATTCCAAGTCATTTAGACTTTTACATAAGATAAATTGGTAATAAATCCTAAGCACATGTTCCTATGATTCTTCTCATATGTTGAGTCTTCAAGAGAGCTTCCAAGCCAAATGTGTAGGCTTGTAACTTACACCAACAGCTCCCCCTCAAGCCAAACACTTTGGCTTAATTCTTCATCTTCAATCTTCAATCACATCCTGCAATCCAATCATGGATTTGCATCTGCATAATTTGTTTCCATCCAAAGCTTTAGTGAGTAAATCTGCACATTGCATATTAGTAGACACATAGGTCAACTGAATGTCTTTGCTTAGCAACTTCTCTCTCACATAGTGGTAATGAACCTCTATGTGTTTTGTCCTAGCATGATATATTGGATTAGCTGCAAGGTGGAGAGAGCTTGTGTTGTCTCCAAAGATAATTGGGGGCCTAGTGTATAGGCCTAACTCTGTATACAAAAGCTTTAACCAAGTAGCTTCTTGAGTGGCATTGGCTAGCCCTCTATACTCTGCTTCAGTGGATGACAATGCCACTATTGGTTGTTTCTTGGCTGACCAAGAAATAGGTTTATCACCTGCAAAAGATAAGTATCCTGATGTGCTCCTCCTATCATCCTTGCATCCTGCCCAATCTGCATCTGAATACACTTTAATGTCAATATCTGATGTATAAGGAAAGTACAAACCATGGTTTTGAGTTCCCTTTAGATACTTCAAGATCTTCTTTGCAGCCTCAAGGTGAGGTACCCTTGGTTTGTGCATGAATTGACTTAGGACACTAACTCCATATGCTATGTCAATTCTGGTCAAGGTAGCATAATTCAAACTACCTACCATACTTTGATATCCTGTAATGTCTTGGACTTCATCCCCTTCATGAGCACTTAGCTTTAGGTTGACCTCCATTGGAGTACTTGAGACTTTAGCATCCTGCAGGTTAAACTTCTTCAACATGTCTTGTACATATTTTTTCTAAGTGATATATATACCTGAATTAGTATAAACTAATTCAAGTCCTAGAAAGTATTTCAATAATCCAAGGTCATTGATCTTGAACTCCTTCATCATCTGGTTTTTTATGCTTCTGCTTCCTTGGACATCATTACCTGTAATGATGATATCATCAACATAAACACAGAGATGGATTACCTCTGAATTGCTCCTTTTGATAAACAATGAAGTATCTGCCTTGCTCATAGTAAATCCTTGGTCTTGGAGGTATGTTGTCAGCCTGTAGTTCCATGCCCTAGGTGCCTGCTTCAATCCATATAGAACCTTCTTCAATTTACAAACATAATTTACCTTCTTGTGGTCTTCATAGCTAGGTGGTTGTGACATGTAGACTTCGTCAGATATCCATCCATTCAAGAAAGCATTCTTGACATCTAATTGGTACATGTTCCAATTTTTCGATGCAGCTACACTCACCAATACTCTGATTGTTGGCATCTTAGCCACAGGAGAAAATGTCTCCTCATAATCAATGCCTTGGGTTTGTGCAAAACCCTTGGCTACCAACCTAGCTTTGTACCTATTGATTGTACCATCAGAGTTCCTCTTTAGTTTGTAGATCCATCTGGATCCTATTACCTTCATAGAGTCCTTCTTGGGTACCAAGTCCCATGTGTCACTTTCCTTGAGAGCTTCTATTTCTTCATCCATAGCTCTTTTCCATTCTGGTTTGGTGATTGCCTCTTCATATGAACCTGGTTCTTCACTTAACAAGTCCTTTGCAAGATAAATTGAATGCTTAGTAACAAGAGATGTATCATACCCATATCTGATAGGCTTCTTACTTTCTCTCTGAGATCTCCTTATTGCTTGAGTTGAAGATTCTGGTATATCCTCAAGCTTCTTCATCTTCATCTTGCCTCTGGACTTCCATGCCTTGAATTCTTCAAGATTGATTGTGTCATCATCTTCTGAACTTGAGTCTTCCTTCTGGATTGGTTCCTCCCTTGAGAGTTTTGGAAATTCCTCTTCCAAATCATAGGGTAGACTAACCTTCCTGCAATCATTCTCATACCATGAGTCATTCTCATCAAAGATGACATCTCTGCTTACCTTGAACCCTTTATTGGTTGGGTTGTAGAATCTATACCCTTTTTGATTCAAGTCATAACCAATGAAAATACATTTTTCTGCTTTAGGGTCTAGCTTTCCCCTTACCTGTGAGGGAATATGCACATATGCTATACAACCAAAAATTTTGCAATGATCCAATGATGGTCTCTTACCATGCCAAGCTTCATAAGGTGTCATTCCATCAAGTGATTTTGATGGCAACCTGTTTATGAGATATGTGGCAGTAGATACACTCTCTGCCCGAAGATAATTTGGCAACTTCTTTTCATTAAGCATGGACCTAGCTGTTTCAACAATAAGCCTATTCCTTCTTTCAGCTACCCCATTTTGTTCAGGTGAGTACCTTGTGGTTATCTCCCTTTTGATGCCTCTTTCCTGCAAGAAGTCCTCAAACTCATTTGAGAAGTATTCACCTCCTCCATCTAACCTTAGCTTCTTCAAGTTCCTTCCTGTTTGATTTTCAACTAGTGCAAGGTATCTTTTGAAACAATTAAACACTTCATCCTTGTGATTCATAAAGTATAACACAGTCCATCTGCTATAATCATCAATGAAAGACACATAGTACCTTGATCCTGAAATGGAGGGATCTTTGCTAGGTCCCCAAACATCTATGTGCACCAAGTCTAGGTAGTCTTCATGCATAAAACCTTTCCTTGAGTAGGGCAATCTGTGAGACTTACCAAACTGACAAGCACCACATTTGTAAATCATGTGTTGCTTGGATACATTAGGTATCCCAAGCACACATTGGTCCCTGCACATTTGCTTTAAGGTCCTTTCACCTATGTGACCTAACCTTTTGTGCCATATTTCTAATTCTGAAAGTGTTTGATCCTTGTAATTGTATAAAGCAATGTTTTTGGTGTCTTCTAGCTCAAAAGTAAATAATCTACCTGATTTTTCTCCCTTGGCTATCCTTTTGAATCCATGTCTTGCGTCTTCAACATATGCTCCATGTTGATTGAACCTGACCTGCAAACCTTTCTCCACAATCTGACCAACACTCATTAAGTATTTGGTAATGGTTGGTACATAAAGTACCCTGCTCAATAGGTTCTGGTTACCATCACAAGTTTTTACATTTCCAATCTTTACTACAGTTTGCTTAGTATCATCACCTGTCTGTACTTGATGTTTGCCCTTTGGTTCCTCAAGATCAGAGAGTAGTGCCACATTGCCAGCTACATGATTAGAACACCCTGAATCAATATAAAACAGATGATCATCATTGATACCTGACTTGGAAGTCATATTCATGATCAATAGGGAGTCATCTTGCTCCTCTGTGTAGTTGTAGTCTTTCCTATTTCTGAATCCTCCTTGGTAGTTACTATTATAGTTGTTGTGATTGTTGTTGTAGTTATTGTTGTAGCCATTGTAGCCTTGGTGTTGGTTGAACCTTCCTCTGCCTTGAGAGTATCCACCTCTTTGATAGCCTCTTCCTCTCTGATTTTGGTAGTTTCTGTAGCACTCATTTGTGGTGTGGTTAGACAATCCACAAATGTTGCATGGTGATGAATTGTAGAGTCTCCCCCTACCTTGCTTACCTCCTCTGCCCTTGCCTCTTGAAGATCTACCTCTCCCTGCATAGTTGGCTTGGGAGGTAGAACCTTCATCTTCTTGCTTTTTTCCTTTACCTTTGTCTTTAATCTTTTTATCAGTATATAGGGCAGAAGGAGTGTTACCTTTAGATGTATCTCCAACCTTTGTGAACTTTGCTTCATGTGTAAATAGTTGGCCCATCAGAGTTGTGAGATATGGGGTATGCATGTCCATGTAGAGATCCATTGCAGTGGTGAAGCTTTCCCACTTATCATCTGCCTTTAGTCCATTGGTTACTTGCCTTACTATTTGTTCCTCTTCAATCTCCTCACCTATGCTTGCTAATTGGTCTGCCACATCCTTGATCTTGGTCACAAATTCTGAGACTATTTGCTTTGGTTGCTTCCTAAGGGTTGTGAATTCAATCCACAATTGATTCTTCCTGGCCCTTGTATTAGATGAAAAATATGATGACAAGGTTTCCCAAGTTTCTTGGGAAGTCTTACAATTCCTGATGTGAGGTAAAAGGAAATCAGATATAGAGTTAAGAAGATAAGACCTTGCCAATGCATCTTTTGCACACCATGTATTAAGTCTTTCTTGTTCTTCCTTGGTGGGTAGACCCCTTGCTTTGAATGAGGGCAATTCCTCATCTCCTGAGATGAATCCAAATAGACTTCTTCCTTGTAGATAGGTCTTCATCCTCAGAGACCAAGCTTGATAATTGTTCCTGTCCAATTTATCAATGAATGAAGGAAAACCATCTCCCATGTTACCTTGTTTGCTCTGATACCACTGTTGGGAAAGATGGATGGATCCTCTAGAAGATTAAGTAGGTGCTGCTAATCCTGCTTTGCACCAGCCCTCAGTGACTCCAGATATGATTAGTAGACACCCTTAGCTTCCAAATGATACCAAGAAATGCTATATGTACTTTGGAAAAGGTTTGAGTAATGACGATCAAAACAGATGAGTTTGTGAATCACAAAGCTAGTAAACTTTCTATTTTGGTGTTGATACCTGCTCAGTCTTTTACTCAGTATAACAAGTACACTTACAATTGGCAAAATTCCTTCTAGAGGCATTCTATTAGATTAGTAAGCTACCATTTGCAAGTGGAATCATTCAAAATGATAAATTATACTAGGAGAAATAACTTTAGCAAATTTATGGACACCCCCGACTTTTAAGGAAGTATGCAGACAAATACCAGTCAGCACTTCGACGGCGATTTCTTGAGATTGGCTGAATCAAGTTGCTTCAAACTTTGTATGCTTGTAGTATGCTTTGAGCTGGATCCATCAAGCTTTGAATCACTTGATTTGGTGAAGTTAGGCACTGAGATATGCCTCTTTGAAGTTGACAGACTTTGGAGTGATCAAACAGAGAACACAGAGATGATATATGTAAATGTGTCTATTAATTCACATTTATTTACAAACTCATTGGTATTCCAAGCATTGCCTAATGAGGTAGAGAGGTGTGAGCTATGGTGTGGCTCTCTCACACACTCAATGATAGTAGAGAATGAAGCTCGGGAGGACTCTCATGCACGACTTTTTTTGGTCACTTTTTATCCATGATGACTAAGAATTTGAATTCAAATTTGAATCCTTGGCTCCCTTCAATCAAGCATCTAAAAGTATGGAGATATTCCCTCAATCATATGTTCTATTTTTTCACGAATCAATCAAGTAGGTGTAACATGAAGATTCCAAGTCATTTAGACTTTTACATAAGATAAATTGGTAATAAATCCTAAGCACATGTTCCTATGATTCTTCTCATATGTTGAGTCTTCAAGAGAGCTTCCAACCCAAATGTGTAGGCTTGTAACTTACACCAACGATTTTATCACAAGTCTTCCCATCACTTCATCCAATAATGATATGATTTGGACAATAGTTGATAGGTTTAGTAAATATGCCTATCTCATTCCATGTAGAAAAACGTTTTCTGCACCTCAGGCTGCAAAATTATTCATTAAATGCATTTTCCCACATCATGGATTTCCTAAAGTAATGTTATCTGATCGTGATGTTAGATTTTGTAATCATTGTTGGGTTGCCTTATTTCAACATTTTGGTTCTAAAATAGATTTTAGCTCTGCATTTCATCCCAAAAGTAATGGACAAAGTGAGGCTACAAATAGTACTATTCTTGATTTATTGCGTTGTTATTCATTAGATAGTCCCACTAACCAGGATGAAAAGTTGCCATTGCTTCAATTTTCTTACAATAACACCACACACACCACTACTGGTCGTGCACCTTTTGAAATTGTTGATGGTAAAAAGCTTCCCACTCCCATATCACTCACCCAAACTGACATTCCGATGGCTAATTCTATTGCTCAAGATCACATTTCTATACTTCATGATGTTCATGAGCACATTAGAAAAGTCAAGAGCGATACACACGTAATATCAATACAAAACGATTAGCTAAGGAATTCAAGGAAAATGATCTTGTGTGCTTGCATATCAATAAAATATGTCTCAAAAATATTTTGTAGCATCCTAAAATTAAACTTGCACCACACTATTATGGACCGTTTCCCATTATATAAAAACTAATGATAATTCATTTAGATTAGATATACCATCTCATTGGAATATACATAACTCTTTTCATATTAGTTTACTTAAACCATTTAAAGGAACTTTACCACTCACTCCGCTTCTTGATGACCCTCCTTTAATTGAAGAACAATCTGAAATCTTGGTTCGTGAGAAAATAATTGATCATGATGTCACTACTACATGCATAGGTACTCAATATCATCGATATTTAGTTAAGTATGAAAATCACTCTATTGAAGAATGTCAATGGATACATAAAAAACAATTAACAACTCATTATAACCACTTAAGCTTTGCATATCATACACAAACACATTAATGTAATTCCTGCATGAACATTTCCATGCATGTGTTTTTACATGGAACATGCTTATTTTCGTTCAGTGATGGAACATGTGACTAGCTATCCATGTTTATTTTTATTTTATCAACTGATGTCAGATGCTTTTTCAACTAAGGGGCATGTTATAAATTATGGAATGTGTTGAACAAGGAATTGTTGGAGTGTTAATTTATTAATGCATTAATGTTTTCTGGTGCTTTTGATATAGAAGCTAAAGGTTTGTGAGGGCGTGAAAGGCATAAAAGGTCGGACATCAATAATCCGACTTTAGGGCAGACATCAATAAATCCAATTTATAATTAGTTTTTAAATAAACCCACATAGAAGGTTCTATTATTAGAAATAGTTAGAAAAGTAGTGGTCAAAATAAGGGTCATTGTAGACCGCAATTTCTGATATTAAAAGCAAAGGCTTTCTACAAAAGTCACCAACTTTTATTTTCACGCATGCTTTTGGAGTCCCCTCTCATGTAACCACTCTTTTTGACATAATAAAAAATTCCTATAAATACATGCACTCTGTGGACTCTCAAAACAAAGTGCATGGGGGGAGATTGCACCCAATACTCCGTTTTGTCTCGTCTCTTGGCGTGTCTATTTTTTCTATGTTTTCTGCATCCATAACCTTTGTGTGCGTGTGAGAAAGATCCTGATAACAATTTCATGTCATTACTGATGCTACTGGTTCAAGGATATGTGTTTTTTTAATATAAGAAAATCATCCCATTGCATTTGAAATTAGAAATCTTAAGCCCTCACATAAGAATTATAGTACATATGATAAGGAATTATTAGTAGTTATGTATGCTCTACGCATTTGGAAAGGCTACCTTATGGGATATGAGGTATTGATCAAAATTGATCAATAGGCTATTAATAATTTATTAAATCAGCCTTGAATCTCTAATTGACATCTTAAATGGGCTTCATTCATCCAAAATTTCTAGCCCATGATCCAATATCAACCTGGAAAAACTAATGTCATAGCCGATGCTCTTAGTCATTTACCTCACATTCTATTGTCTTGCATAATATTTCTACCATCTAAATTCATTCCTTTCAAGAAATGATTTCAACTTATGCATATGATTTTTACTCTTCATGTCCATGGCATGAATTCAATACTTTTTCACCTTTAACTGATGAACATTATACATTTAATCATGGTTTACTTTATTCTCAATATAAATTATGCATTACACAAGTTTTTAAAGATTTGTAATAAAAGAAATGCATGAACCATATTACATGGGTTGTAGAGGCATATAGAGCACCACTTCTACTCACAAAGATTTCTTCTTTTTGCCTCACATGGAAAAAATATATCACACAGAATGTTTCTCAATGCATTGTATGTCAATGTGTAAACTTCATAATGATAAACCATTTGGTTCATTAATGCCACTTCCCATCCCGAATGAACCATGGGAACATATTTCTATGGATTTTATCATTGGCCTTCCTATCACTTTATCACATAATGATATGATTTAGACAATAGTTGATAGAGTTAGTAAATATCCTTATTTCATTCCTTGTAGGAAAACTTTGTCCACTCCTTAAGTCCCCAAATTATTCATTAAATGCATTTTTCCACATCATGGTTTTTGTAAAGTAATTATATCTGATCATGATGTTCGTTTCTAGAATCACTTTTGGGTTGGCTTATTTCAACATTTTGGTTCTAAAACAGATTTTAGCTCTACCTTTCATCTAGAAGTAATGGGTATATCAAGGCTATGAACAACGCTATTCTTGATTTATTGCATTGTTGTTGATAATCTAGTTCCTTTTACTGGAATGACAAGTTACCATTGCTTGCGTTTGTTTATAATAACACAACACATACAACAAGTGGACGTGCACCTTTTGAAATTGTTTACATAGACATAGATATAAACTACATGCATGCTCACACAAACATACACATGAAATGCATACATGTGCATACTAACACATGCACATGTGTATTCATGTGTATATATCTGAATCTGTTAGTATACACACATATGTATTTCATGTGTATGCTTGTCTGAGCATGTGTGTGATCTATTTCTATCTATCTCTCTATCTATCTATCTATCTATCTATCTATCTCTCTCTCTCTCTCTCTCTCTCTCTCTCTCTCTCTCTCTCTATATATATATATATATATATATATATATATATATATATATATATATATATATATATATATATATATATATATATATATATATATATATATATATATATATATATATATATATATATGCATACATATACATGCATATATCACACTCACATCCATATACATAGATATATATCACACACATGCTCACAAAAACATACACATGAGTACACATATGCATATATATATATATATATATATATATATATATATATATATATATATATATATATATATATATATATATATATTGTTAGTATATGATCAATGTCTACCCCTCATGATTGTATGCACATTTTGTAAGGCCCCCATTATGAGGAGAAGCCAAGCATGCATTACTCAATTTATGGGAATCCCAACTTGCATGTTGGATGAAGATCATATTGGACCATGTAAGGTATTGTAAGGGGAGGGAGTTAGCAAGGTCCCCAATGGTGGGGTCCCGCACGATACTAAAGGGAAGATTCCCCATTGGAGTTAGAAATCATTAATATTTGTTAGGTCAATTCAATTGGCCTAAGCCTTGTATGGAAATTATGTGGGCGGTGGCCGCCCATGCTCTACCGCCCATGTATAGCCATCCACAAAAGGCCACCCATTATCCTATATATGCATGAATTTCGGACTACTTGAGACATCAAATTGAGCCAACATACCTCTACCTTGTATCTCCCTTTCTAGAGTTGTCTAGATCACCATTTAAGCTCTACCTTGAGAAGGCACGGGTGGACAATGCCATCATCTTTGTACTTGTTGTTAGTAGAAAATTGTTGAGATTCTCCTATATCTGTTATCTTATCTGCTACTGTTCCTGTGTTATATTGTGTAACTATTGTCTTACATGGTATTAGAGCCATATGGTTCGAATAGCTTGAAAAGTATCACTATTTTAGTCTACTAGCAGACTTGAATATGAGTAGATTATTCGACTGATTACATGATGGCTTCATCATCAAACACTGGTCTTCGTGCTTCAGCTAATGTCAATGCTCCACCTATTCGAATTCTTCCACCTGCATTCACTGAGGGGAAGCTGCATGGAACCAACTATATATTCTCGAAGTTCAAAATTTCTCCAATTTTGGACTCCTATGAATTACTTGACACTATCATGGGACCGATGGGATTAGATCTAGAGCCTATATCACTTGAAGATCCAACAAACTCAAGATTGATGAATCAGCCAGATCTATATCTTCTATGAGCTTGAAAGAGGAGGAATGCTGATGCATTATGTGCAATTGTCACTAGTGTAAGTGATTGTGTGCTTACTTTAGTTCAACATACTACAAAAGCACATGATTCTTGGGGCATATTGGCTCATCAATATGAGACCAAGAACCACACTAGGATACAGAATTTAGAAAATCAGTTGGTAAATGAAAAGCATTCTGATTCTGAAAAGGCTAAAGATTTTATCAAACGGATAAAACATCTTCAAGATCAAATGGCTGCAGTTGGTGTTGTTATAACACCAGAAGAGCTAGCTCAAAGATGTGTATGTGTTCTTCCAAAAAAGTATGATGGATTAGTAACATCCCTTAACACTCAGGTAAGACCAAATCCCCTTACATTTGAAGAGTTGTGTGCTATGCTTTTAGAAGAGGAGATGTGATTGAAGAATTAGCAAAGTACAAGTGATGCTGCATTTTCAGAAAATGCAAAAGGTAAAGACTCTTCTTATGGATTAAAGAAGAAGCCAAAGAAGAAAAAAATCACAAGAGGTTGCTTCTACTGTGAAAAGAAAGGTCATGCCGTCAAGGATCGCAGAAAGAAGCAAGCTGATGAACGAAATGGGACTGTAAAATCATCCTGGAAGGACAAAGAGTCTGCAAAAAACACAAAGCTAGAAGTATGGGTAGCTATTCAAGAGGTATGCTCATCTGCTCAAACTCGTGTTGATGAGCCATGGATTTTAGATAGTGGAGCTTCTCGCCATATGACCAGCAAAAAGGATTGGTATAGTTTCCTAGTGCCTCTACGGGAATCCATCAATGTAGTGGTGGGGAATGAATCCAAGTGTATAGCAGAAGGAACTAGAACCATCTCTTTTATCACTTCTCCAGGTGTTGAGAAAAAGTTCTACGATGTTCTCTATGTTCCTACACTTAAAAGAAATTTGTTGTCAGTTTCTGCAATAACAGATCGTGGACTCAAAGTTCACTTCAATAAGAGTGGTGCAGAAATCCTGGATTCATCAGGTAATGTAGTAGGAAAAGGCATAAGATGTGATAATTTGTATGAGTTAAGTGCCTTAACTACTACAAAAGATAAAGATGTAAGCATCTTATGGCACCAACGATTTGGGCATCTCGGATTTGCAGTTTTGAAGGAGATGCAAAGAACAGGGATGGTTGCTCATTTGCCTGTATTTTTAGAGTTGCAAGAATCTTGTGAAGCTTGTATGATGGGCAAGCAACAACGAAAGGCATTTCCAGCAGAGACCAAAAATCAATATCAAGCTCCTCTAGAGTTGGTACATACTGATCTCTACGGTAGAATGTCTACACCTACTTTAGGAGGATCTTTCTATTTTTTGCTGTTAGTCGACGATTATAGTAGAAAGATGTGGGTTTATTTCATTCGAGAGAAGGCTGATGCTTTTGAAAAATTAAAAATGTGGCATAAGTATGTGGAAAATGAATCAGGAAGGAAATTGAAGAAATTCAGAATAGATAGAGGAGGTGAATTCTTGTCAATAGAATTCAATAATTACTATAAGGAGCATGGTGTGAAAAGGTAACTTACCACAACTCATACATGTCAACAAAATGGCGTTGTTGAGCATAAGAACAGGATAGTAGTTGACATGGCTTGTTGTATGTTAAAGGCTCAAGACATGCCTGATTCATTCTGGGCAGAAGAAATCAATACAATAGGCTACATCCTTAATCAAAGTTACACAAAAGCACTGAAGGGGATGACTCCTCAAGAAGCATATTCTGGTAAAAAGCCTTCAATTTTGCATTTCAGAATTTTTGGTTCTTTTTGTTATGCACATATCCCTAATTTAACAAGATCAAACTTGGATTCAAAAAGCAAGAAGTGTGTCTTCCTAGGATATAATGAAGAGTCTAAAGCATACAAGTTGTGGAATCCTAAGGCAAGGAAGATTTTTGTCAGTGGAGATGTGGTGTTTGATGAACGACCACACTTAGTAGACGATAAAGGTAAATCTACTATCTCCATCAAATGGATAAATATCTCACCTTGTGCCTATCAAAAGACAGGTTAAAGTTGAGGAGGAGGAAACATCTAATGGATAAATTTCCTCAGTAAAAAGCCAACTAGTTGTAGTTGCACAGCGTAAGCCACTATCTAAGTGGGCAGAACAACTCTTTGGTTATCACAATCCACATGTAGATGTACCAAAATCATCCTCGAATGGATTAGGAAGACCAAAGAGAATAGAGGAGCAAAGAAGAGCCTCAAAACACATTGTTAACATGGCTCTAATGGTAGATACCATGGGCTTGATAAAGGAGCCTACCACCATTGAACAAGCCCTTGATCATCCTAGTTGGAGAGCGGAAATGCAGTCTGAGTATGATAGTATACTCAAAAATGATACATGGGATCTAGTTGGCTTGCTACCAAAGAAGAAGGTAATAGGTACTAAATGGATTTGGAAAGCTAAGTATAAAGCAGATGGAACATTAGAAAAGTATAAGGCAAGATGAGTTGCACAGGGTTTTTCACAAATCCAAGGATTTGATGTTCAAGAAAATTTTGCACCAATAGCATGCATGACAACTATTCGGAGGGTACTTGCAATAGCTACACAAAAGGCATGGCCTATTTTTCAGATGGATGTCAAATTTTCATTTTCTAATGGTCACCTCAAGGAGGAGGTATATGTATCTCAACCATCAGGTTTTGAGGTGCCCAATTTAGAAAATAAAGTTTGCAGGTTGAAGAAAGCTTTGTATTGACTTAAGCAAGCACCACAGGCTTGGTACCAACGGATAGATAATTTTTTCAAAAATATGGGTTTTGAAAGAAGTACTTTTGATGCTAACTTGTATGTAACGCAAAGGGATAGCAAGCTAGTTGTTGTCATTGTATATGTAGATGATTTGATCATTACAAGAGATCATGAGGAACTCATCAATCAAACTTGGATCTGCTTGGGAACTAAGTTTGAAATGGCAGACTTAGGTCTACTCCATTTCTGTCTGGGAGTTGAAGTATGGAAAAGAAAGGATGGCATTTTTATCTCACAACAAAAATATGCCAAAGAAATTCTCAAGGCATTTGGAATGATGGACTGCAAACAAACTAGCACACCTATGGAGGTAAATCATAAGCTATCTATGGATAATAACATGCCTGATGTAGATGCTAATAAGTATAGAAAGCTCGTTGGAAGTCTTATTTTTTTGTGCAACACTAGACCAGACATTCGCTATGTTGTTGGAGTGTTAAGCAGGTTTTCCAACAAACCTAAGGAGAGTCACTGGAATGCTGGAATGCAAATTCTAAGGTACATTGCAAGAACCTTGGATTTCAATATCTTTTATACCACAAGTGATACACTTCAAGGATATTGTGATTCAGATTGGGCTCGAGATTGTGATTGTAGAAAATCAGTTTTTGGATACTGTTTCTCACTTGGTTCAGGAATATTTTCTTGGGTAAGTAGGACGCAACCAACTCTCACACTCTCCTCCAGGCTAAAGCAGAGTACAAAGCAGCTTGTTTTGCTTCTTGTGATGCAGTTTAGTTAAGGATAATTCTTGCTGATCTAGGCTTTCAATCAAATATGGCAACTGTACTTAAGTGTGATAATCAAAGTTGTATGGCTATTGCAAGGAACCCAGTATTTCATGCTTGCACCAAGCATATAGAAGTAGAGTACCATTACATTTGTGAGCTAATTGAAGATGAAATTGTGGAGTTGGAATATTGCCCAATAGAGGCAAATTATGTTGACATATTCACTAAAGCACTTGGAAGAGAGCAGCTCAACAAGCATCTTCAACAGATGGGCATAGGACCGAGACCTACTTGATTTATCATTCGGTAAACATTGAGGGGGGGTGTTAGTATATGATCAATGTCTACCCCTCATGATTGTATGCACATTTTGTTAGGCCACCATTATGAGGAGAAGCCAGCGTGCATTACCCAATTGTTGGGAATCCCAACTTGCATGTTGCATGAAGGTCATATTGGACCATGTAAGGTATTGTAAGGAATGGGAATTACGAAGGTCCCCAATTGTGGAATATTCCCTATCGGAGTCAGAATCATTTATATTTGTTAGCTCGATTCAACCCGCCTAAGCTGTGTATAGCAATTACGCAAGTAGTGGCCACCCATGCTCTACTGCCCATGTATAGCCATCCACGGAATGCCACCCATTATCCTATATATATACATGACTTTTGGACTAGCTGAGACATCGAATTGAGCTAGCATATCTCTACCTTGTATCTCCCTTTCTAGAGTTGTCTAGATCACCACTTAAGCTCTACCTTGAGAGCACATAGGTGGACAATGCCATCATCTTTGTACTTGCTGTTAGAAGAAAATTCTTGAGATTCTCCTATATTTGTTATCTTCTATGTACTGATCTTGTGTTATATTGTGTAACTATGGCCTTACACACACACACACACACACACACACACACACACATATATATATATATATATATATATATATATATATATATATATATATATATATATGCACCACATGCATACACATTGACATATATCACACACATGCATACACATACATAGACATGAAACACATATGTGTGCATAATAACACATATACACATGAATACACATGTGCATATATATATGCATACTTACACATGCATATATCACACTAACATCCATGTTCATAGACATGTATCACACACATGCATACATATATGGGAGAGATGTTTTTTTGTCAAAAATAAAGGTATATACAAAGTTGTAGGCATATCCTTGAGTGTAGGTTGAACATGAATGACTTTCCACAAAGATAAGCATCAACAATTTTATAAAAAAATATTTGTGTACTATGCATAGGAAGAATATATGGTTCTCTTGCTAATCACATTATTTTTGAAGATTCAATCGCCCAAAACCTAGATAAATTCCTTCTCAATGTGGAGTTGTTATATCTATACTTGGATTGAAATGAAATAAACTTCAAAATAATCTATTAAAATTTCAAAAGATACATTATTATGTGTTGAACAAGATAATAAACTATATTGTAAAAAAACAAACTTTTTTTTCATGTTTGTAGATACAAAATGATAGGTCATAGATTACAACAATGGTCCCTACGTAGCCAAGTTCGACATTGATAAGGTTGGTATCTTATGAACTAGCACGTGATAATTGCTTGTGGAGCAGCAAAAATGCTAGAATTCTTTGTTTTATGCAAAGAATCAATAGTTTTGATTCTATTATGATGTCCATAAGCACACATATAAGTGATTATTTGGGCCCATAATAATAAATAGATTATTAGAAGAGAAAAAAATATACATATATGTGCAAGAAAAGAATATTAGTAGAAAAAAATATCTTACTTTCACAACCTATCATTAAATGCCTCTCCTTATCTGAGATTGGTTCATCATTTACATTGAATTATTGCATTCAAGTATATGGCCAATCTGTGAAAGACGATATATATGTATTCTCATATTATGTCTATATCTTTTGTTTCTTTGTATTTTACTTTGGAGATTTTGAATTTCCTGTTCATACTCATTAATGAGCGCGTGCATGTATTCACAATTATATGCAAGGAAAGTAAGAAAGTCACTTTTTTCTTGCAACGTAAATTCAAATGGTACTCCCTTACTTGATAATACATCATCTCACTATTTCAGAGAAGACTCATTAGTCCATGTACATGGAGCTTCTTCATGAACTCTTTCAATGTAGTGACTAACATAGTACATAAACACTTGAAGAATCCTTCCCTTTGCCATAGATCCTTCTAGTTTTGCTCTTTTTCACACATAACCTCTAAATATGCACAAACATTGCTTGACTTGAAACATCCATCAATGCTTATAACTCCTACAATCTCTATTTCATCCACAAGATGGATCAATCAATGAAGATGAATATCCAAAAATGATGTTGGAATCTCTTTCTCCATGAAACATAGTAGCTCCCTACATTCATGTTTCTTTTGTGGGATTGGGCCTCTATCAATCTCTTTTGATGTAATCCACCTATCAATTATAAATAAATAATTCCTAAAGAAAAAGATATCAAGTAATCTTATATATTAAACATAAAATTATGATAATTACCTAGAATGTGAT